>VZTZ01050758.1:362760-732591 GCA_013400955.1 Drymodes brunneopygia
AACCCCCCTGTAGTAGCTGTGGGAAGGCTACTGGTATGGGGGAAGGGGTCCACCACCAGCGGATCTTTCTTCCCAGGCGGGTGGCTGGTGGAGAGGCTGAAGACCCATAAAACCCTGTATTTTCTTACAGGAAGTCCATAGTATAAGCAAAAGAAACTTCTCTCCCTAAATGAACTGAAACAAAAGCTATTTCAGAGATAGTAAACTAACTAGAAGTCAAAGTATTGTCTTTCTGTATGTTGTCAGAAAGAAAGAAATGGAAAGGTCGGGAAGGAGGGGTGGTCTGAGGAGTTTGTTCTAGTTTTTCTTGGTTTTTTATTTGTTTTAGGTTTATTAATAAACTTTCTTTATATTCTATAAAGTTTGAGCCTGCTTTGCCTACTCCTAATCCTCGTCTCACAGCAAACATCAGGTAAATTTTGGTAAGTGGACTGGCATTTGGCCAGAAACTCAAATAGGTGAACTGAAACCACTACAGTATAACATTGCTGTATAGATATATTGCTGGCATCAAGGAAAACTGAACTGAGAAACTAAACAGAGATTGGAGCAATGTGGCAGTCAGGTTCTTCAGTACCTTCCAACACCATTATGGACCCCAGCCCAATCCCAAAAAAGCATCTCCTTTATTAGTTTCTAGGTATCTGTCATTTTCTGCTATTTGTGTTACTGCTTATTATTATCCTCAAGCTCTTTTCAGGCAAAAATGAAGGGAAAAAAGAAGAATAATAGAACAGGAAGGCAGAAGTGGCCTTAGTGTCTCTTTCAGCATCTTCAAACCTATGCCTAGAATAGCTGGCCTTTCCAGACTTTTCTCCCAGGCTGCACATTTTCTATACTTCCTCATGCCCATATGTCCAAGGGAAGTGTTTCACATAAGAAAGGAGTTTCTCACAATGAACAAGGAAGCCCCAGGAGGTTTTTTTAATTCAAACACCCAAAAGTGTAACTGTGGCCTAAAAGAATGAAACAAACTTTGGAAGTTTCTGAACACTCTCACTTTCTCACCAGGTGCCCTGGACTGGGAGAGACTCTTTCTTCATGCATCCTTTTTCTTTCCATCTGAAGAAGAAACCTACATCACCTGCCTGCAAAACTCTCAGATTACTAACTAGGTGGATCTGTGCGTTTTCATCCTGCAATAGCTTGCTGCTTTGTTGTTTCTTTACTCCTTGCTCATAGGGTAATGTCAAAAATGTCATTCCTTATGAAGGAGGAAAGGACAATGTCAGTGTGTGAGGTGTAGGGACTGTGACAGGGAAAGAGGCCATAGATATAGGTCTAATGTCACTAATAATACATGAGGCAGCATAATGGGAGGTCTCTGGAGAGAAAGGTAGCACTTAAGAGATTCTGGACATGTGGAATTCAGTCCTCCTTTGGGGGTTAATTATACCATTTGGCCCAATATATCCTGGTGTTTCACCTTCTTTCATACATTAGATTTCAAACATTTAACCTTGCAATGACAGACTGTTGTGTCTGTTCTTACATGATCCTGCTTAATAAATTTAGACTTGGGTGGGTCATCTTGAAGTCTCTGAGTCTTGCAGAGATGCTGTGTTTATTGCCAAAGGAAGCTTTCCAGCTAAGGCACAGGCTGAAGAAAATCAGTAGTGACTCTGATAGTATAATTTTTAAACTATTCTGGTTCTTGATTCAATATTACCTAAAACTTTCATTTTCTCAGCTCCCAATGACTTTAGTGGGAGTGCAGACAGAGATACACAGCACCCTACATGTCAGATAACAATTATACATTTGAGGGTAGTGTCATTGTAAAAGTGAGGAATTTCAGCAGGGCCCATACCAGCCAGACCCACTTCCTACCCATCACACAGGGAAACCTGCTGGAGGGAACACAAACATGGTAGAACAGTATCTTTTGTGTCCTTTTCTTGAGAGGAGACTCCAAGAGGCCAAGCACTCATTATCTAAGTGCTGTACAAATATTGATAACTAATTTGTATTCTATGCTACTCTGATAAAGCAAACAAGTAATTTTGTTTGTACACTGAAGGCTCTTTCCCTACCTGGTTATATTACATTAAAGTTTGGGCCAAGATCATTCAATGTTCTTTAAATTAGAGTGAAAGTATGGATGTCACATTTGTGATTGAATTGGCATGTGAAATTCGTGATTTTGTCTATGTCAGTGGGATTATATTAAAGTACAGGGTTTATTTTTACACTGCATCAGGTCTGTCACAGGGTGGGCCTTTGGCAGAGAGTTGTCAAGACAGTCAGAAAGATGGTTGTGGGATCTTTTGCTGCAGTGACAGTGAGACAACCAACATGATCCATGGTCTCCTGGTACTTCCTTGAGCCAGCTGATACTGAACAGCTGTGCTCCACTGCAGTGTTGGTGCTTTCCTGGTTACCACTTTTTTCCTCTATACCACTTTTTCCTTCTTCAGTACTCTTGCCTCCCAGCACTATTTCTAGTTCACTGGGCACACCCCCAGTAGGGCTCAGCCCTGACCCTAAGCTGCTTTGAGAGCTTCCTGGCATTTTTCCTGGAATACTATGGGAGTCTGGGCATGAAAAATGCCTATTCCAAAGAGCTGAAAAGCCAGAGGGCACTGTTCCTCCTTTTTCTTGCTACACCAAACTCAGCTCCACCAAGCACAACTTTGCTTCAGGTCTTTCATTTTGTTCAGTGAGAATCAAGCTTCAGCAATTGTATCCCACTGAAATCAATGTCAGGCACTCAAAGACAACTCTAATATTTGGCATCTAAGCAGCAACTCCCTGATTTACATGGGGAAAGCACTGGGCAGCATCCAGCTTGGAGCTCTGCTTGCTGCACAACAAACAAACATGGGTTTATTTAGCTTTCAGTAGCCTTGGAGGCAGGCGCTTATCGCCAGATGCAGCTCCTGTTGCGCAGCACTAACCTTGGAGAAGGCTCTCAACAAATCATGAGGTTCTTGTTTGTAAGACTTCTGCTGCCTTTGTACCTCTGTGCTATGTTCAGAGATATCGCATGGGAAGAATAACAACTGCTCTGGTGGTGTTTGCTGGGCCTCCTTGATGGCTGAGCAGGGAGGCTGGTGCTCCCAGTGGGCTGACCTGTGTCTCTCTGGTTGAATCTCTGAGAAGGTAAGGGCCCAGGGTAATAAAAGAGGAAGGTAGGGGGTTTTATTTTGTACCTGGGATGGGCCACGAGTACAAAACACAAGTTTTGCTGTTTATTTAGCAGCCCTCACCTCTGGGGTCACAATGTCATTCCTTGTTTCTTCACATGGCTCCCACATTGGTTAGGAGGTCACTCCCTCAATCCCTACTAGTAGGTGAAAACGGCAAAGATTAAATTTCACATGCCCTGTGTTCAGCACTATGGCTGCTTCCTCTGAAGCACAGCAGCTGTCACATGCTGATACTGCTCATTGAAAACCCTTTACAGAGCTGATCCTTGCAATAACCCAGGCTTGCTTCCTTCAAGCTTAATTTGACCATGTGTCAGCACCAGACACAGCTCAGCTTTTAAAGTCAGTCTTTGTCAGAGAGGGTTTTGGCACGAGGAACTCACCCCACCATCACTTCTCTGCTAAATCCATCTAAACCACATTTTCTCACAGTGTGCTTTGAAACAAAACCATTGTAACCACATATTTATTCCCTTCCAATATCTCCATGGCTTTGCCTCTCAGGAACTCAGCATGCTTTATTTGAATTATAAGATGTTTTTAATACTGTGTTTGTATTGTGTTCTGAAGCATTTCTATTGTTGTTCTGCAGTGCCCCAAGTGTTCTGGCTGCAAAGTGCTGTAAGTACAACTGGATTATTATTTGCTTAAGTAAACACCAGAAAATAGGTTTAGACTCATAGAATCATTTAGATGGGAAAAGAGCTTTAAGATCATTGAGTCTAGCCATTAACCCAGCACTGCCAAGTGGACTCCTAAGCCATGTCCCTAAGTGCCACATCTACATGATTTTTAAATACTTCCAGGGATGGTGACTCCAACACATCCCTGGAGAGCCTGTTTCAAAGCTTGGTAACCTGTTCAGTGACAATTTTTTTTCATATCCAAACTAAACCTTCCCTAGTGCAACTTCAGGCCATTTTCTCTCATCCTGTCACTTGTCACCTGGGAGAAGAGGCTGATCCCCTCCTTTCTACAACCTCCTGTCAGGTAATTGCAAAAGTAGGAAGGTCACCCCTGAGCCTCCTTCTCTCCAGGCTAAATACCCTCAGCTCAAAGGGTAAGCCCTGAATGTGTGTACACACACCCATGCCAGAGTTCACATAAATTTACCAGCTGATGCTGGTAAATACACACTCATACCACATATACATACACATACACAAATTTACCACAAAATTGTATTCCTGCACTTGAACGTCCAGAAGATATCAAGGAATTTTGCTGCAAAGATCACCTCAAATTTCTCTGCCTTTGAAGGTTTGAGGTAGTGTTTGAATGCAAATCAGAGCTCATTGATTGCATCTCCTGATTTCTATAACAGCTTGTCTTTTTTTTTTTTTTATTACTTTTATGCAGCTGCCTCAAACACTGAAAATATTTCTCATTTCTGGTTTGCATAGCCTGTACCCACGACAACAGACATGTGAAAAATCCTGTTAAACTGAGAGAGTTTTCTGTCCTTGTGAAAGAAAGCTGGGGGAGAAATGTTCATTAGCTTGTGGCAGCAATAATTCAGAAGGCTAACCTAATCGTGTTGGGAGGCACCTTGGGCACTCTCTGATTTACTTTCTTCCTCCTGGATATCTATCCCTGTGAGGAAGGGATAAAATAAAAAGCTACTAACAGCCAAGTTGCAGTGGGCTGTGTGTGAGGATGCACAAGGAAAGACACCAAAAGCGTTTTCCTTCCAGGCTGGACAAACAGGCAGACTCACTGAAGAAAAAGACTCCTTTACTATACTGGTGGTTGCTCATGTAATTACAATGATGCTGGCACAGAAAAAGACAGGAGCCTGAAGCCTTTGCCTTTCTACAAGCAGATGATGGCAGAAGCTTTTGAGTTCAGTTCAGTGGGGGAGTAGAAGAGGAGAGAAGAAAGCCAGATTTTAATTCAACTTCATGTCTCTGCTCCTAGGCCATGGCTTTTGAGATAGATGTTATTTCAGGTATACCGTATTAGGCTTATTTTCTGTGAAATCCTTAAGTTATGTCTCTCCAATTTGACTACGAATGAAAGCACAGAGTTCAGGTGATCAATAGCAAAAGGAGCACAGTTTATCTTAGATTGCTAGGCCATGTTCTTTGCTCTTATTTTGCCTTGTCTTGATTATTTTTATATATGACTGTGCTGCAGAAATCAGGTAGGAAATAAAGATACCTTCCAAAGAGCTCAACATTGTCCCGTACTTCTGGGACCCTGAGCAGCAGGATAGAAGAAAATCCTGTTCTATCCCTTTATTCTGAAGCCTGAGTGATGGACAACAAATATGAAGATTTGATTACTGTGCATTGACTAAGTGTCTCTTGTTTACCAATTTATTAAAGTTGAACTGAAAGAATTGTTAGGTATCTTAATTTCTATAAGCAGAAAATAAAGTTGTATTATTACCATCTCCTCATGAGAACCAGATCATCGCCATCTTTTGAGGCTCTTTGCTAGGCACTTTCAGCATCCTCCTCATTCCTTCACATCTGCTATACTACATATCCTACCTTAGTTGGCTCTATTATTCTTCATTTGCTCAGGTGTGCTTGGAAGTGCAACTCCAGTATCTTCGTTTGTTTTTGTAGACCTAGCTCCACAGCTGGATTTCCACCTGGCTGACCTCTGATCTTATCCGGGACACTTCATCCCAGATTAGAGAATTTTCCTCAGATTCTGTTAAACAGTGTGTCCAACCTAGCTGTTTAATCATGGAGCCTGTGCCTCAATGCTTCTTTTTTGTGGCCTTGTTTTAATCACAGTTAGTCACATAGTGAGATCTCCCAGTGCTCTAGAGCTCTGTGACACTGCACCTAGGGACATAAAAAAGGATGAGGACTGCTCTCAGGGAAAGCTGTTGCCCAGTTTTTAGTTGCTGAAATGGCTTCAACTTTGGGTGTCAGCAGTGGTAGAAATTAAGTGAATCAGCATCCCAAATTCTTCACCCTAAGAGGCATAGCGACAGCATTCTAAATTCAAGCCAAATGATAATTTTTTTCATAATTTATTTTCTTTGCACATTTTTAGCTCTCATTATCCTCACCAGAAGTCTCTCTGGAACCACATCTCTCTTTGCCTTTTAACAATGCCTAAGTCCATGGCTACAAGCACCCCTCTCCAAACATCCTTTTGTAGCTCAACACCTGTAGGCTGGAGCTGAGGATTCATCAGCAAATAGGTAGTGGAGCTAAAAATTACCCCAAGGAAGATCTGAACTAAATCTTTCAAAGCTCTCAGATCTCAGGGCTTTAATTAGCTAACAGACAGCTAAGCATTCTGGAACCTGCAGCTTGCTGCCCTTGTGGGCTGTGAGCTTTACACTAGCAGAAACTTGGGAGATTTTCATCTCTTATCTCTATTGCAAACTTTGCCATTGGTTTTGAATGTGATGCTTGGTAATGTAGCAACAGTACAGCATAAAAAAAAATAAAAAAAAGACCAAAAAAACCCCTCTCAGACTCCAGAGAAGAATAGCTCCTGCCACTTCTCTTTTGTATCCACTGCCGAGGTATTTGAAAAGAGCAGGAGATAAGTAACCTCATGACTACTACAGATTAGCAGGCTCTGAGGTACCAAACGCGATTGCTGCTGCTGGGAGTATAATGGCTATTGAAATTCACATTTATACAGACATTTTCATGGTGGCACTGCAAAGAGCAGGGTGTACAGGAGGCTACAGACTATAAATGCTGAGGCCATGCAAAATAGGACAAGGAGCAAAATCCCTGTCATTGGGAAGCAGCAGGGCACTGACCAGTTCCTGCCGTGCAGGAGACCCTCTCCAACTTCAGATTATGGATCTTCCTCAGAGACAAAGAATACACTAAAGCTTGGAAAATTACTGCCAGAGGCTTTCTACTGGGAAGGGAACACAAGTCCCTGACCTGCAACACTGAATGACAAACTGCCATGAGGCATCTGCTATCCTGCCAGGCTCTCCAATGCAAATCATAGGCACTGAGGAACTTCTGCCAGGTGAGCCAGGGAAGTTCTGGAGGACAAAGGTACAACAGAGGTTTTGGGTTCTCTTGTAGCCTCTGTTTTTGTTTGTGGTTTGTTTTGTAGAGCTCACTGAACAGGGATGGGGCTTGCCACTGTTGCAGAGGCAACCTTGTGTTGCATGGTTGTCCTTGACACAAGGGCTACAGTGTGCCACATCATCCTTTTCCAAGGTGTGTATATCAGAAAGCACGGGCAGTTTGCTAAAGGCTGGTTAAAGTAAGACTGACTTTTGCTTTCCTTGCTTTAACACTGAAATATGAGAGGCTCAAAATCAGCTGCATTGGGGTTGCACCAGGACAATGACACTGTTAATCCTAACCCAAGATCTGTGATGCAAATCATGAAGCATTCTGCGTGTGAATGAATTCAGCTTTTCCAATCTCCTTTTCCCAATTCAGCTCCTCACTAAGATCAGTAGTATTGTTCCCATACTATGGCTGGAGAAATGGATGTACTGAGAAGAAAAGTGTTTTTTCCACCATCACCTAGAAGACCCAAGGACAGACTTGGAAAAATAACACAGACATCTTTTCCCCAAGTCTCCTGGTCTGATGCGTACATAGGCAATTTCTCAATAAAGACACAAGTCAGTTCTTTTTGTATTTCCTCATACTCTACAACATCTATACCCACAGCCTCTGAACACCTTTCAAGTATTTGCAGTGCTACCCTTCCAGCATCCCTGTGAAGGAAATGCTAGAGTGCCTCCTTTTACACCTAGGAAGTAGCAATTCAAGGTTTTAAGGTATGTCTCATGCCTTTGGTTTGAAGAAACCTGAGATTATAGGGAAAGCTGAACTGGTAATAAGCAATGTTTGCATGAGTTCCGGAAGAAAGCACTTTAATAACCTGTTTTCTGATATTTAGTTGCAAAAACCTTAATTCCTTGTCTATCAGGGAAAGGGGGCCAGGGGGATGGGGGCAAGCTCTTAACCAAATTTTCATGTATGCACCTCTCCAGGGAGCAGAATTGGCACATAGTCATTAGATCTAAGTTATATCCACACATTTCTCTCCAGCTGCTCCTGTTACTGAGGAGAAAGCTGATGTGTTGATTTTCATCTCTTATGTACTTTTGATTAACTGATCCCCAAGGAAAAGAGGGATTAAAAACCACATCTGCAGGTTCCAAAGGATATATCCGGGACAGATCTGTTCCTCCCACTCCCTCCCATCCTGCAGCTTTCCATCTTCTGAGAACAGGGAGGTTTCAGAACAAGGGCGAGCCATTCCAACTTGTGTGATGGTTTTGTGTTACACCTATCCCACCAGAAAAATGAGTTGTCTGCATAGCGTGGGGTGCTCATTGCTATAATAGTAGGGGCTGTGGGTCATGACTGAGCAGCGCTGGCAGAGATGTGTGAGTGTAGCACTGGAATACCAATGTGACCTGGAAGTCAGAAATGAAGAAGCTGGTAGATTTTGGTCTGTGAGGTTTTGATACCAAACACATTTGTGAAAGATGTTTGTTCTTAGTCCAGTAGAGCCATCAACATTCACAGCAAATTCATTGTGTCAGAGGAGACACTGTTTCTTCTAGCATTGCTAAAATTCAGTACCAAACCAATAAAGGTTAAAAATAACTCTACAGCTGTGTCCATTCCCCGTCTAAGTAAATGTTTACTTTCTTTGTATCTATGTTAGTGGCCCCGGCCAAGCCAGCACTCAGATACAACAGAACTGAATGAGTTACTGCTTGAGCCCCTGGGTCACACAGAGCACACGGACATGATGCAAGAAGCACATAGCTTATTTTTACTGGAGGGAGAATGTGGAAATGATCCCCAGGTCTACAAATGGAAGGAGCCGGTCCCACAACAGTTAAGAACACCAGGCTATCTTATTAAGGTCAGATCCAGTGTGTCATGTTGAATGTAATTATTCTACTGCTTATAATTTTAGTACATTTGAATCTGAATATAAAATGAGGCAATTTTCTTCCTGGGGATAAGAGAAATGTGTGCCTTTGCAGAACATGAGACACAATCACTGCCAGACTGGCCAGCTTTATTTCTTCCTGATGAGCCTCTGACTCCCCAGGGAATAAGCTGAAAACCGTATTTTCAACAGAGAGGGCAAGATACAAAGAAGAAAGTTTTTCTTCTGCTCTCAGGGGTGTTGTGCTTGGATGGTGGCCTGTTGCTAAGTGGCCCTATGGGAATGATTTCCAAAAGGATCATAGTTCTGTGTCTGGGGATTTCATTCCTTTTAGACTTCTTTCATCTCCTCATTCAAATCCCACTGCTGAAATTGACCCTGTAAGCTATTAGTTGCCTTCAGCTACTACCATTCTTTCAATTTTAAAAGCAAGGCTGATATAGGAAAGCTAAAAAAAAAAAAAAAAAGCTCTTCAGACTCGGCAAATTTTATCATTAGGTAAGTGCAAAATACTCTTCTTTTTTCCCCCTCTTTTCTTTGTGGAGTGAATGAGATCGGATTCTTTGTTGCCTTGCACTTTACACTGAAATTTGTGTTTGTGCCAAATGCCTATAACATGCTGCCAAATCCAAAGAGTAGCATTTTGTATATTCTTTGTTTAAGCATGAATGCCTTCTGCAAGGTGCAAAGCAAGACTAGCTCAGATGCTATAACAGTCCCAATCACAGAGTGTTACTAGCAAATGCTTAAACATGGTAGCACATTTCCTTAGTTCTTCTGCCTCTTGTCTGAAGACAGGATTACTGAGGCTGAGCACAATCCTCACCCAACAAAACTGGCATAAATTTAGAAAGCTATTAGGTATAAAATAGCATGTCCCATGACCCTGTTCACTTGCAACCTGCAAACAAAATTTAATTTTTCAAAATCTGAGCCCAAATAGGAATTATAACAGTGCCAGTTTGCACCCTCAATAATTTTTGGGTGTCCTGTGATCACCTATAACTGCAGTACACAATGGACGACAAAGGATTCTGTATGAACTTACAATTAAAACACTTGTGTGACCCCTGATTCATTTCACACCTCAGAGAAAATGCAAGGTCTTTTATTATACAGTGATCCTGCACGTTTTGTTTTTTTTTTTCTGAAATCGTTTCTAGTTCTGTAAAACATTCTGGATGACCCCCCCTTAAGGATTACTCTCACAGCAAATACTCTCTGTTACAGAAGTGTAGGGACTAAGGCTCAGGTTATTAAGAAGACAGATATTCTTGGGGGATGAGAGGAGGTAGTAATTGTGGAAGAACCCCTGAAGTGAGAGTATTTCCTGCTTCTACAAGTGAGGTTGTTTTCCTCTGGTGTCCAGAAGAACATGTATATACTCTCTGTCAGTTCAAATCCATTGGAATTGATGGCACAGGTCCCTGAATTGTTTGCTGTTGAGGACTATTATCCTTAGGAAATGAGTATGATATATGTGATCACAGGATTTAGGAAGAAGGACCTTACCTGTAAAAAGACATGGCTGGTGCTAAGAGTCCCCAGTGTTCATTTTGGATGAACCCTGGACAGCTGTGGTTAAACCAGGCAGTGCTGAACATGACTTAGGGAGGCCGCACTCTGGTCTTTCTAGTTTTCCCTCCTTTCAGCTCCTTACAGCAGAGACAGGGAGAGATCTGTTCTGTGGGGAGGAAAAATAAAGGAAGTTCTATTCTGCTCCTTCTTGAAAAACAGAAGCCTTATAATTGAGTTTGTCCAAACAAGAGCAATGCCTGAATTTGACATCTGCTTCTTAGGTTCCTGACAGGAAAGACCTCCCATCTTTATCTCTGAGCTCCTGTGTTAACTTCAGGGCCACTTCTTCACCTGATCCACTGTGGAAGCAGATTCTAACTTGGCACTTTGGAGGTTTGAAGTCTGGTCTCAGAGTGTAAAGAAACTGCCTCAGGAAAAATTGCTGGACTAGGATTGTGTGATTTCTGTAAGAACAAGGTGTTGAATTACTGCTAAACACATGAATAAGTAGTGATGGAATTCACTGAGAGCATCAGTACCTACCAGAGCATCTTGCTGTGCTTGACTCAGTCTGTAGCCTCCCAAGAGATCAGCTGGCATTTAATTTTGATCACTGCAGAAAAGGGAGGCTGAGCTTGCAACAGTGACTGACTTAGCTGATGTGTGTGAAAATGTTATTAAAATGGGAAAATGTCTCTCCAAATGGATTTTGCTTTGCCATTTAAAAATCCCATGTAAATGATGCACATAGGATTTGGACTGGGAGAAATATCAGAGATAATAATAAATCCTTAATACAAACAGGTCAAGTTACACTCAGTGGGATTAAGACTCAGTCATGTCTCATTTAGGAGTGTAGTATTAAGCTGTCTTTCAAACATGACAAGGTTTATGTTTTCCCTGAGTTGTTTCCAAATGAGGAGGGAAATCTCAATTAATTTAAATTATTGCCTGTTGTCAGTCCTGCCTCCATGGATTTGGGAGTCCAGCCTGATGCCATAACCTACAGCAGCAGTGATGGATGTAGGTTTGCCATTGCTAAGGAAGAAATAAGTACCAGAAAGAGGTGCCAAGCAGGGGAAGAGTTGTCTGAAGATGGGGCACAAAGTGGAGTGAAGAACACTCTGTCCCATTCTCAGGGAGTCATAGATGTTGCCATAGAAATGAATTTGAAAGAGTAGATTATTTTACCCTCAGGAAAACAGAAGCCTCTTTTTTTCCTTAACACTGGCTGCTAGAAAATCATAGCTATACATGGAAAAGACCAAATCACCTTCCCTCTAGCTGCATCTGTACAGAGCAGCTATCAAACTGAATGTCTGTATCTCAAAATTGTGGGCTCTACCCTTTTTCTGGCAATTCTGTCCCTTGGCATGGTAGATTGCACTATTATAAACTCTTTTTTTTTCATTATACTTCACATTTTATATCCATCTGAGCAGCAGAATCAGGGAACTCACCTGTAATGTATTTTAAGATGTATGGCATGTGTGAGTCCTCACTGTGGTGCACTTGGGTCCTCTGACTTGCTTAGCACCATACAGACATGTTGCTATATTGAGGTGCCATTTACACTGCCCTTTTCCAACTCTGATCTTCAAATAAATGCAGGAAGTTACTTTGTCCTCCTTAGATGTCACTTAATAAGATTAAACTTCAGCAGCTGCAGTCACGTGCTGTAGTATCTGCATTGTTGTCATTATCCCAAATATTGGGGCATTTAGAGATGTACAGCTTTGGCAGGATGGGATGTGACCAGCCTTCATTTGTGCAAAGAAATGTACCATCTAAACTCAGGACACCTCCACTCATTAACACTATAGAAATAACAATTTTTAAGGGATTCGTCTGATTAACTTGCCATCAACATTGTGGTTTCAAATGAATTTGCTGGGATTGTCCTTACTTGGGATACCTCTTCAATTTATGCAAAACATCTATCTGAAATGTGTCTAATGTCAAGAGATGTAAGCTCAAACTGCTGCTTTTCCCACGAGTTGATTTCTCTAGTCTTTGCTGTGATGTTTGCAAGCTCTGTTGTTTTGGGACATTGCTGCCATTGTCCCTGCCATGTTCTCCTGAGGGAAGCTGGAGGCCAGAGTTCCCAGGAGCATATGTGCCCACAGAAATTTTCAGAAAAGGAAATATTTAATCCTTTACATTTTACCATGAATTTTAGCTGGAGTGTGATTTTTTTTTTTCAGACAGTGAATTTTAAATTTGCAACAGATTCTGCCTTTGAAAACCGGTGTTAGCAATTAATGAGGCATAGCAGCTAGGGATAGAGACGCATATTAATCTATCTAGAAATCTATACAAAACCAGCACAATTATAGGTACTGAATTTTTCCAAAAACAGCTTGTGAATGAACTGTAGATCACCTGAATTAATTAACAGGTTTTCAGAAACAATTTCTAATGGTGAATTAATTCCAGAAAAAGATCTCAAACTTGTGAACAGACATTTTGCAATGACTAAATAGACTATAAGACAAACTTCATTTAAGAAGTTATTTGTATTAAAAAACTTGCTCACCTCCACTGAGGTTTGGGAATTTAGCCTTTTAATTCTAGTCCCATGCCCTCACATACAGACACACACACACACACACACACACGCACTCTGTCTCTCTCCCTCTCTGGACAATTTAGCTCTTGCAACATCTTGTTATTAGCCATAATCATTAGTGTCATGGTCGTTTTGCTGTTCCATTTCCTCCTCTCTCATCTTTCCTGGTTCTGCTTGTG
The DNA here is from genome assembly GCA_013400955.1 of Drymodes brunneopygia. Taxonomy (NCBI): domain Eukaryota; kingdom Metazoa; phylum Chordata; class Aves; order Passeriformes; family Petroicidae; genus Drymodes; species Drymodes brunneopygia. The sequence continues at coordinate 376,041 of VZTZ01050758.1, forward strand.
CACTACAGTGATTCCTCTCTGTCTTGTAGAATTAATTTTAAACATGGGAGACTTACGTGCTTCAGTCTTTAGATGGCACCAAAACTGAATGCACTAATTAGGGAAGCTTTATGATTTCTATTATTTTCCGCTCACAGAGAGGCCTGTTTTTTTAGAGCCTATGAAGGTTCTGGTTTGGCAAGGCTTTCTATGAGTTCCACATATGCTGTCTGTAGTGCAAGATCTTGTGTTGATTAAAGGGCACCATCTAAACAGAAGCAATTACACCAGCAGCTTTGAAGTGCACTGTATATTGGTAAAAAGAGTACTGAATTGAGTTGCAAGAGTTTAACAACAAAACATAATCAAATTCTTGAAATATAAAACTAAATGGTGAGGTTGTCTGATGTTTTTAGTGGTCTTTTCAATTCCTTCCTGTTCAAGCATATGAAGCAGTCAAATATTTTCTTTTCATCTCAGGGCATTATTATCTTTAAGGAGCTTGTGTATGTAGTGACTTCAATTTGTCTAGATGGTATTGACTGAAACAAAGCAATGCATGAAATTGCATTTCTAAAGAACCGGTGCAAAATGATATGAAATTAAAATAGATAGAGACATTAAGTGTTCCCCAAGGGCAATAACACTGGTACTTAATGGTCAGAGACAAAACTAGGAGTTATTTACTATGTAAATCCTTATAGACAGCCAGACTTCTGATAACTGGGGCTGTGGTGGAGGAAAGTCTGAAACTGTGGCTTTCTTTCAGCCTTAATTGTGTGGTGGTCACAGTCCAACCAAAGTGATCCCTTCTGGTCCTCTCCCCTTCCCGTATCCCAATGCCTTTTGCTAAACTGGTTGCTGCTTTCAGAGAAGTTGTCAAAGCACAGTCAGAAGGCCAGAGTCCTGGAAAGCTGAATGGCTAAGAAAAATGATCCAGGGTCATTTTTCTTGAATTTAAATAGAATTACATACACTATCTCTTATTTCTTTACTAATATTGCACTTCCAAGAAGAGCATTTCTGTGGCTTATGAGCAAGTGGCCCAGAAGATTTGAATTTTAACAAGTGTGAACTTTATTGCTAAATACTGAAATCTCAGGCTTGAGAAGTTGGTTCAAGAATCACTCAAAGAAAAACTCCAGTGTGTGCAAGCATGTTGTACTGTCTATTCACTCTGTTTGGATCAACCCATGGTTTCAGCTAGCTCAAAAGACACACCTTTTTTTTTTTTTAAATATTCTAAATACACAAGTAGTAACAACCAAAAAGAAGAAGACAAGCAATCCAACCAGTCTGCTTAGTATTGGCCTGAGCCAACAGCAAGCTTTTTATCTTAGGTGTTAGTAATTTGACAAATAAACTACATGTGTGTTGAAACTTCTTAGAAACATCTCAGCTTTCCCTGACTATTCAAAGGTCTGCTGCAACCTCCTTTCCTTCAATGAGAAAGGTCTGAGGGACCACCATCATCACAAGAGCCAGCAAAGGGTGACAAGGTTTGTGAAGTGAGGGACTCACCCAGGAGCTACAGAGAACCTCTGACCTCTGTTAACTACACTCAGACTAGCAAGTGGTAACCTGACATTTAGAAAGAGGCATTTCTTGAAGGGTTCCGTCTGTCTCGTGCCTGACTGCTCACACAAGCATCAGCATTCGTCCCAGTGAGATCTCTTTCAGCAGTGGCTCAGCATTCAGAGCACAATTCTAATGCACCAACTTTGGCACTGAAGATGGCATGACCTGGTTTGTTTCTCCTCTGACCCGGATTGCTCACTGCTGCTTGTTTCTGCCTGTGTACCCTCTGTGACTGCCCCCTTGAGTGTACTGTGGACCTGGATCTCCCGGTAAAGTCCTGAAAATGATTATGAGATAGATGGAAGGAAATTTGCTGCAGCCACGTTATCTAGTAAAGTAGGTCTGTGTAACACTGTAAGACTAATGAAAACATTGGTAGCATGATGAATGATAAGGGAGTCCCTAAACCTTCTCGGTTTTGGAGAGCAGTGCGACCAGTCCTCTGATGAGGGATGCTCTGGGAACTGCTGAGCTCACAACAGCAGCTCTTCAAGGCAAATTGTTACAGACCTTTTATCCTCCTCTCTGCTCACCAAATGCTGTACAGGCTGAGTTAGGCTTCCTGAGGAGTTAGTATCCTTGATGTGTTTTGTAGTTGAACAAAAGCTTGAAATACCAATTTACCAGCTCCTCTTCTGGATCTTAAAGTTTTCTTGGGTAGATGCTGAGCCCCAAGCAAATACCAGCCACACCCAGCCTGCTTTCCATGTTTTGCCTTGAAAGGATAGCTCAAGACAGATATCGGCCACAAATCCCTTTATTTGGTTGTTGTATTAGCCTGTAAGTTGTGCAATCAAGCTACAGTGAGGCTGTAGCATCACCCTCCTTGAAAATTTTCAAAACTTTTGAACAGGGCCCTCAGCAACCGGACTGCTTTTGAAGATGATTTTGAGCTTGTGCTTGGTTTAGATGGATTCCTAAAATCCCTTCAAACCTGAAGTATTCTAGGTCTTAAAACTCCTTTGCATTTGTTGTTTATACTCATTATCTCCTTTCATTTCTTTGCTATCTGGTCTCCCTTAAAAATGTACTCCCTTAAATATAAACTCCTCTGTCTTGAAAAAAAAAAATAGGATCCACAGAAAAACACAGATGACCCAAGTGGAAATTTTAGTGATACCATTACATCAGACCAGGGCTTTAATTAGTAGGCCTGAAGTAAAGATAATCAATTCTGCCTGTATCTGTTACAGACACATGAGAGGGATGCTAACCAGATGGAGACTGTCGTTTGTTAAAGTGAAAGGTGTCTCCTTTAACCTTGGAAAGATTTCTCTTCCAACACTGTGCTTCCCTTCTTGAGCAGCTCAGCAGAGCAATAAATGTGAGGAGAAGAAAGAAAGATAATAAGGATTCAAAGATGTAGAACTTGAGGAAGTTAAAAGCTATCATACCTGAAATATGATTTTTAACTTCTACCTTGCGGGTGGGTTCTTTCTCAGGAACTGCACAAATTTACCTTGGTCTATAAGGAACAACTTCATTCCCTGTGGATTTAGCTAGGAAGAAAGGCACTGTGTCATACTCTCTTGAGGAAAGTTTGGGCACAGAAGGAAGGGGGCAGGGCTACAGGTGTGTGCTTCCCATTGGAAAGATGATTCCTTTACAGTGATGCAATATGCTCTCAGGGCTTGCACAATGTGACTCTGGATCTGTGTTGTCTCAGAGAAAGTTCCCATCACAGAGAGGAGAGGAAAGCACTGTGGAGCAGGGCTTCACCTGTCCTCAAGGTCACCAGTCTCCCTGGAATATCCTGTCCTCTCCCTGGAATATCCTGTCCTCTTTTCAACAGACATGACAAGGAGACTTTGGCCAGGCCAAGTACTCCCATGTTCACAGATACCTGCTGCAGGGGGGAACAGCCTAAAGGATGAGCAGTAATCCCTCCATCTGTTCTAGGAAAGCAAAACTGGGACCATTAGGGAAAAAGTAGTTAGGGACAAGATGGTGGGATTCCAACCTTACACTATCTTTTATTATGAGGTATTTATGATCCTATGTTTTCTAAATATGCATTGCTGTTGGATCTCTTAGAGAATGGGAGAAATCTCAAAGACACCAAAAAAGGCATTAGGGTAAGAAGAAAATGAAAGAGAAAGGAAGTGACAGTAAGAGAGAAGAGATCCAATTTTCTTAAGTGTCTAAGGGACTGAAGAAATCAAATATTCGGTAAATTTAAGTCACTTCAGACACTTCTCATAGTTTACCGAATTTACCAGGAAAAAAAATCCCAAATTATAAAAGCTTGGCATTTGTTATGCTGGAGGCAAAACAAACCTTATTTATTATGTTTCTTGCTACTCTGTATACCCTAAGTTTGGTGGTGGATCCCCAGGGAATTTCCCCTTGAACACATCCTGTCTTAGCACAGAGCAAGCAATGTGTGAGAGTTCCTAGAAGGAGTCAGTGTTTCTGAGTGACAGCATGTAAACTGTACAGTCTCCTGTAGAAAGGCTGTCTGCTGGTATTTCAGTTCTCTGGTAGAGATTCTGTTTCCCCTGTAGTCTGGCCTCTCCTTGTCTGTTTGTTTTGTTATCATTTGTATGGAGATCATCAGATCCAAGTACATTTGACATATGGAGATAACAGTCAGGAAAGGAAACAACATATGGCAGACAATTCATATCCATCAAGATCTGTCATAAAACCATTTTTAGCAATAGAAAGAGAGGAGCAGAAAAAGACAGCAGGTTTGAATTTAAAATAAGCATGCTGCTCTAAAAAACAGGAGGGCCCAGGGCTTGCTTTTCTCAATGAGACCATTGGTGCACCAATGCCAGCAGCTGCTGCTGCTTGAACGCTGGGTTAAAATCCTCTGTAGTACATTGGCCAGTTCCTTGTTGACCATAATGACCAACTAATGACTAATCTCAATGCCCTGAATGAAGCCAACTGCACTGGCTGTCTAGCCTGCTGAATCACTGCCTTGGGCTGCTTCTGGGCTAATTGAGCTGTTCAGCCCAGGGTTACGGGGAGAAGGGAATAAAGGAACATGTACAGGTGCTAAAGGCTGGGTGGGCGCAGAGACCCCAGAGAACGATGCTTGGCTCTGCTGTCCTCATGTGTGCCCTCTAGCAACATCACATAATTCATTGGAGAGATGAGATGACCCAAGTCCTTCCTCACAGGGAAGTGAGGACTAGTGCTCACTAGCACTGCCTCTTGGAAAGGTGGACAGGACTGAATTCAGGACGAATTCAAATCATCTATAAGGGTGCTTTGGATGTGTAGTCCTGGGTCTCAGGGATGTCCTAGGCTCCAGGCTGCTCCTGGGACTGACCACCTCAGGTAAGGTGTGGATGTATACCAGAAGAATGGTATTTGAATTCTTTAATAAAAAATAAAACGGTTGTCCTTTAGTTAGGCTGAATTGAGCTTTTGGCTAGAGAGGAGCATTTGGGAGGACTGCATCTAGTCCAGACCTTGCTGTATATGTATTATTTGGATATACTGGGAAGTTTTAAAGAAATGAGGATGCTTTCCAAAAATACTGTGCATGTCACTAATCTATGTAACTTAGTTAGTAATAAATGGAAATTCTTCTGTAAAATATAACAGTCATTTTTCTCTAAGGGAAACCTGGCCTTTTGCCAAAGAAAGTGGCCCTTTACTTTTACTTGGGTTCCTTTTTATAGCCCTGTGGAAGAGTCCTGCAGGACAGAGATGCTGCCTTAAGGATGAGGAAGCCTCTGCAAGGGAGTATATACATTGCCCAACCTAACAGAGGTCTCACAGGCTCAGGCACAGTATCCCTCCTGTGCCAAGGGGAAGAAGCAACCTCAAGCTCCTTCTTATGAAACCAAAAGCTGAAAATCAGAGGAGAAATAGCCAGAGATATATTTTCAGGGAGCATCTTCTCCCAGTCTATTTTCTTGATGTTCTTTTATATAACTTCTAGTGTGGCAAACCCTCTTTCTCTTCTGGCAATTATCTTCTCATCTGTTATTTTCTCTGCTCCAGGAGCAGAATAGTTGAGCTGTAATTTTGGGGTTTGTTGGTACTGTATCTCTGTAAATAAAAGGATAGCAAATAGTGGGAAGAAACAAACACTTTCTGAGATGGACAAAGCTTATTTGGTGATTCAGGGTACCTTGCTAGGAATGGAATCAGTCAACCTCATCTAAGGGCTAAACATGCTGACCTGAGTAGGGTTATGTGAGAGAGGAGCTTGGCCAAGTGTTTCTCCAACTCCTGTCTGGGTGAGCAAGAAGGATGAAACCTTTGTCTGGTCTAACAGGGCATCAAAGCCTGGTCCTGTCCAGAGCCTCTCCACAGTGTCAGAAGAAGGAGGTATTGCTGTGGAGCACAGCAATCCTTTACACATGCCAGCTTGGAGGGTTTAAAATGCAAAATGGCATTTCAATGTTTAAGAATAGCAAGCAATTTGATGGCTATAACAGAAAAGCTTCCAATAGAAAAGCAATGTGTTCCAGGGCTGCATAATACTGCTGATAAAATTGCCTTTGGATTCCTTGTCTAATATTCCAGCCTTTCTCTTGCTCAGCAAAACACAATAGCTTGCACTAAGCCTCCCTGGGAGGGCAGCTAACAGCACATTTACTAGACACTTCAAACATTTGATCATATTTCTCCTGAGTGTATTTAATATCTGTTAATGTCAGCAGCCCCAGTCTGATCAAAATACTTGCATTGCTGGGAAAAAAAGTGTTTAATATAAAAGGTGAGATGGGGAAGCAATCACTTACTGATGTCTTTTGGAAATGGATCGGTGACTACCTAGGCTCACCCTACCCCACTTCTGCTGGCCCCCTGTCCCCAGCCCTGCTCTGTTACCACCTTGTTGCTGTGTGCTGCTCTGAATGCATTAGAGTGGTTATTCTGAGTATGCAGGAGATGCCAGGAATAGTTTCAGGTTTCCTGCCTCATCAAACCAAATTCAATCTGTAAAAAATTAATACACCCAGAAGGAACAGTTAAAAGCATCTCCAATCAATTAATGTTAAAATGGGGGCTAGAAGGCTGATTTGTTAAAGGAAACTCAATCCAGCTCAGAGCTCAAGAGGCTACTGAGATGAGTTACAGTGATGAGTCAAGCTGCAGTGCTTCAGAGGAGGGGAGCAAATAAGGTATAGGTTGAAGAAATCCATGCATCACTCTCAGCTGCTCATTTCTTCAGTCTGGGGGACCCCAAAGGCAGGACCTGTTTGGGGCAGGCCAAGAAGTCTCAGCAGAACAAGTCTTCCTCCCAGTTTTCCCACAAGGCAGGAGGTGGCACAAGTCTAGGTGTTTGCACTGGTCATTCAAATCTTCTGTCCCTTCTCCCAGTGCAGCTGGAGTGAGAGTAAAGGATGCAGCCAACACCCTTGAGAGAGCTGCACATTTACACCAGCCCCATCTGTACTGCACTGCTCACTCCAGCGTTTCAAAGCACAAGTTGGTACACCATCCCCATAACTTTGCCTCCAAAAATTGTAAGTCAAAAAGAGACAGATGAAAGTTGGGAGGTTTTTTATTGATACCTGAACCTTGTTGACACTCAGTATTATTTTGTGATGGAAGCTGAGACTCATAATCTCTTGACTCCAGGGCCTGGAGTTTCAAGATGCAGTTTTAAAGGCATGTGGATAAATTTCAAGAATTGCCAACAAAGATCCTTGTGGTATATTTAAATATATGTAATTTACACACAGTGGGTTCAATCTGCAACTCTTGACTATCTCTTGTCTAGTGAGCTAGTCTTCATAAAGCTGATTTTTTTTTCCTTGAATAATGGATTGTTTCCAAAGTATAGAAAACTTCCAAATCATGACTGACACCACATTAGAATGAAGCCTTTTCAAGCATGTTTTCTTGATACCTGCTGCCTTAAAAATAAATAAATATATGACTAACCAAACAAATCAACAATTAGGTACACAGCCAGCTGAAGCCTATTGTCACCACTTTGTTTCTGATTAAGGTAGGTCACACTTTTCTTCCTTCCAGCTATTAAGTATTTAGATCCATTTATACTTTAATCCCTTGTCTTTTTTCCTGGTCCTTTGTTGCTGTGTTACATCCTCACAGTCAGAGAGCATTGAACTAAGTGGTAGAAAAATGGGTAGAGGGAGTTAAGGCAGTAATCCAGCTTTGAAATAAAAAATTGGCCTGAGGTTAGTGCTTGAATCTAAGAAGCTTAAGGAAGGCAGAAGAGGAAAAAAAAAGACTGACAAGAGAAACTGAGGCAATACAACTGAGCCAACATTAGTGCTTATCTGGATGGAGTACTTGAATGGAGTCCTTGTGACAAAGCATTAATTAAATTGCATTTCCCTGAGTGTTGACTGGGCCAGGGCTAAGAGTGAGAGATTTTTGGAAGGTTATGATAGGGTTTTTAGGTAAAAATATAGTTCAGCTGGTGCTGGGCTATGCTGCTGGGTGGGCTGCTCTGTTCAGGGAGGGCTTCACACTGTCATGAGGAGGAATCAGAGAGACCCCACTGGTCCTGAGATAGGAGGTGCTCATACTGTACTCCCCACCTTCCCCCATATCCCTTTGTTCAGGCAGAGGAGCACTGCACCCCAGAAATATGGTCCCTTGGTTCACAAATCATTGCCTGTGATTTAGGGTGTGTTCTGGGCTTGATCTTTCCTGAAAACTCTATTTCCTTTGGAGGTGGGAAGGAAATTTTGAGGACACCAGAAACAACTCTGCTCACAGTGAGGAAAAATGTCTGCCTGCTAACTGTCTATCACTTTTTCTATATTCTTCTTTATCTTTGACAGCAGCAGCAACCTCTCCTCTGGTTACATTAGATGAAACTGGCTAGAGAGAGCTCAGGTAAAGCCAGTTGAGATATTCTGATGTTCACTAAAAGAAGTTTACACAAAAATACAATTACTGGTCTCCTCTGTCAATAACTGGGCATGCTGACTCCATAATGCCCTAGGTTACACCTCTGGTTCTTTGCTGCTTGAAAGCCAAAATCAATTTCCCCATGAAATTTTGAAAATAAAATACCTATTTAAGGAGACATTTTGGGCCCTGTGTGTGCTGCATCACAAGATAGAAACTGGGTTTTGCTGAAAATGAGCATCATTATTTCATTTATCCAGGTCTGGGCAAAAGGAATGATGTTTCTGCAGTCAGATATAGGAGACTGCATGGCTCAGTTGTGCCCTACACTATGATACAATAAACACAGTGTGGTACAGCTTTAACTTTAATTCAAAATAAATCCATAACCCACAAAATTCCTCTAATACACTTATCTGGGAGAACACAAAGATTAAAGAAATCCTGCTAATTCCTTTATCTTTCAGATACAGGGCTGAAAACAAAGACATCCAAACCTTGAGCCATTTTGAAGAGGAAGAAGCCAAAATCTGTGCCAGAGGTTTGACTGCTGAGTTTACTCATGGCTTCAGGTAAGCTTCTTTCCCTGGGTTGTTTAGCATTTCAGAGACCCTCTGTGTTCCTCAAGGAGAGCTGTGGATTACAGACATAAAAACTTGCATAGCTTGCAGCCAAGGCAGAGCAGGGGGAGCACAAACAAGCTAATCCAGGGTGCCTTCCTATCCAGCTGCCTGCCTCTGACCCTGGACAGCACTACATGCTTCAGAGGAAGATATAAGAACCTCACAGCAGGCAGATGTAGGATAATCAATCCTTTCAACCTTGTTCTCAAGCCCCATTAGATCTCATCCTGATCCCAAAATAGTTAGAGGTTGGATTAAGTCTTGAAGGATGGCATTTAATATACTCTAAAAATTGTTGTTATCATTAACTCCCATGACTCTGGAAACGAATGTTATCCATAGACAAATGTATTTTCATTTTGAATCACCTTGTGTCCTTGGTCTACTATAGCAATGAGCACATAGGCTTAAACACCTGTTTGCAAAAGGTATTTAATATTTCTTTCTATCTGTGGTGATTTTGCTGTGATTTTTTTCACTGCATGTCTCTTTTCCTGACATTATGAGCTAAGGAGGAGGGATAAAGTGAGTATACTCTAAAGATTACACATTCCTTCATCACATTATTGTACAAAAGGTCTCAGGAGATGAATTATTTCAGCAACCTAAATATTGGTTTGGCAGCCTGCTTCCAGCCCCACTCAAAAATACAGAGAGATTTGCACCTTTCCCAGCTCAAACTCTGATCCACACCTCAGTCCAAATTGCTGACCTTGGCTGTCTTTTGTCCCAGCTTTCCCAGTCATGGTCAGTATAAGTAAGATCTTACAGGAAAGCTATTTTTGCAGACCGTCTATCCCTTGGCAGCCTTTTCCTGCCCCACTCCAACTGGAGCAGTAGCTTGTGTCTCTCTCCCAACACCAGCCCTTTCACTCACTCTTTCTGTCAGCACAGCCTTACCCAAGGCTCTCAGGCATCCTGAAGGTGAAAGAGTTGTCAGACCAGAACGCTTTTCCAGCTTCCCTTTTCCTTTTCACCCTGCACCACTTGTAGCACTCTTATGGTAGAGATTTTTAAACCTAACCCTTGCTAATAGCCTTGTCTTCTGCTCTTTCCCTAGGATGTCTTCTTAATATTTTGCTTTAACAGGAACCATATCCCCATTTAACTTGTGCAGGATCTCTGAGGAAGTTTTAGAGCCTATGAAGAGATGCTATGTGTAGGATTTCAGCTGGATTTGTAGTGCTTACATAGAACTGCTCCAACATTTTTGAGCATTTAATTTTTAATTAATTTTAGCTATCTGCTATCATTTGTGCACAGATTGAATCTACACGGATATATCTACAGTGATGACTTGGACTGTCTCCTTGTGTCACCTGCATTGTATCTTTGTACCAACTGCAGTGCAGTATCCTCTCCCAAACCCCAGCTCTTGACCATTCCTCCTCCCTGCTCTTTCTTCATCCTTTATTCTCCCCCTCCTTGTAATATCACAACCTCTTTCTCTTTCATGCTTCATACTCTGTTCTTCTCTCCTACTTGGTGCCCCTCACAGAGACAGAGGCCCAGGAGGGCCTGAAGGCCCTATGTGAGTCTTTATGCGTGGTGGGCAAAAGACTGCAGAGAACCTGTCACTGCAGTGAACTGGCAGAGCCCAGTGCTGCCAGCTGGAGGAGGGAGGCAGGCAGGGTGGTGTTGCCCTGCTGTGGGGCGCAGTCTCTCCCACAGTGTGACAGGGACAATTGCTGCTCAGAGCCACCGTGGCGTTCTGGGCACATGTCTGGTAAGGGGAGGCACTGTGCAGCCATGAGGGCCCTCAGCAGTTCAGAGGTACAGATAATGGGATGGGTATAAAAAAATTTGCTTTTGTGGTAAAGATTTCCCACCTTCATTTAGATTCCTGGGCAAGCAATATTTTTCCCTTTTCCAATGTTACATATCTTTGGTGTTTTGGCACTGGAATTTGGTTACTTGAGCCAGTCATCTGGTTGCCCAGGGTCTTTCTGAGTGTCATCATAATAACTCTTACTACTCACCCACCTAAAATTTGTGGCTAGTGCATTTTTGCTTTTTCAGTACTAGTCCTTTCTAGATCATTCATAAATACAAGCAAATTAAGCAGTATAGAATCCAGAGTGGAACCCTGAGGCATATGATGTTTTCCAGGGTGAAAATAGGCCATCTGATTCTTCACTTCTTTTCCCTTTATTAAAGTTTCATCAAAATAATAGTTTGCTTCCCTCCCCTATGCTGTCTGAATTCCTACAGTTTCTCTTTTTTGTCATGTTTGCTCAAAAGCATTTTGACAGTCTCAGTAAGTCATGGCTTTCCTCTGACACGGCCAGAGAATTATGAGATATTACTGAAGCACTTTTGCCTTCTCTGGCTGTCATTTTAAACACCCTGTTACTATTTTCTTCTCATTCTTAATGCCTATGCTTAATGTTATTTTTAAGAAAGGATGGCTAAAACATTTCAACCAAATGTAGCTTATCAGACCCCAAAAATCTATTTCTATTACTATCCTGATCACACCACCCCTCAGCACAACCAGGTTTTTAAATGTGGAGGTCAGTAGTAATTGGAAGAGCGTGAAAAAGGGCAGATTTCAAGAGCTTCGGGCTTGATTTTCCAAACAGTTTGGTACTCATACCTGGGACTAGAGTTTCACGGACCTAACTCAGTGGGAACTGAACCTGACCCAGAGCTGTGCTTTGGCCCCTCTTAACAAGCTGATGAGTCTTCATGGCACAGTGCAGCTCTGTGCAGGTAACAAACTCTGCTTCCAGAGATCCAGTAGACCTTTCAGTGCCCAGAAAATTAGCCTTTCTGTAGAGCAAAGCAGCTTCACAGCTATTCACCTTCCAGTTTGGATGATAATTAGAGTAGAATTAGCTTGGTGGCCTTTGCCCTGTGCGTGGTTATATCAAGAAAACAAGTTTATGCTTTGGAAGTCCTTAGAAAGTGCTTTGGAGAGTGTACATGTTCATCCCCCATCTCAGACAATGAGGAACCATCTTTCTGCAGTCACTTGTGCACGGGGTGAATCCAGTACCTATGGAGGCTGCTTCCCTCATAAGCCAACGCAGATACTGAGGAGATGCACATGCCATTGCCTCAGGTATTCATTAAAATTCCCCTCTGACCCTCACAGTTTCTTCAGGACTAGGAGACCTCTGAGATCAGGCTGTTCATGCTCCTTCTCCCAGTGAAGTGTAGCTTGTCCAGTGGGACATGTGCTTCACTGCAGCTAGTTCTTCAGGCTGTCATGACTAACAAAGTAGCCCTCGGTTGGCTGCACATCTTTGTGTGCATCCTTGGTGTTCTGCTGTTGCCAAACTCTACTGAGAAGAAATGGGTGCTGTATTCAGCGGCTTAGCCTACTCAATGGACACAGTTCCTGGAAGAAAAACCCAAGCTAAACAGAACAAAACCCACAGAAATCAAAACAGCTGGGAAATGCTGCTCCATATAATCCCATCTGTCCTGTCCTGCTGCTAAGAGGAGCCATGTGGCTGTTACAGACACATGCAGGAAAACGATGTTATTAGAGGCATCAGGTATTTGTTCAGGAGGCTGTGGGATGCAGCCATTCCTTGGGCACTCCAGATGTATTTACAGTATTAAAAGGTCAAACAATCTTTCTATTTCCCTGTTTGCTTCAGACAGTTTTGTTGAACATTCTCATTATTCGTTGTGGTATTTCTTTGATTTAAGAGGATTTCTCTCCACAACTGTAGTTATTAGAATGTAGTGTGTGCATGTGGTAAATGTGCTATTACAATAACAAACTTCTCCTTGTGGTAGATACTTATTCTGAGAGCAAAGCTTTTAGTTCAGTTGTATGTGTGGCAGTAAAGACAAGATGTGCCAGGTAATTTAGAAAAAGAAAAATGAGTGAAATGGAAAAAAGACACAAAATTAATAGTTTAGAGTGATGACTTCTGTCCCTGTCTTCGTTATGGCCTCTGTGCCAAATATTAACTTACTTTTCGTTGCCCTTTTTGATAGACAGAAACCCTGCACAACAGCACAGAGACCCTGAGAATGGGAATTTTCAAATTTTTCTCTTCACATAATTTCCTTCTAATTTCAGGCAGGGCTTTTGGCCCTATGAACTGTAGCTGAATTGCAGAAAGCCTCTGAATCCCAAGGCAGTTGTTAGGGATCCTTCCTGATCCCCCTCCAGAACTTGCCTGCTGTTCCTTGTCCACAAGAGAGGGGCAAGAGCCAGCAGAAAAGGGTTTGCTGGAGTGGGAAGCAGCTAAACACAGCACACAAACCCTCTGATTTAGTGAGAGAAGGTAGAGTCAGTGAGGGCTTTCTGTAGGTATAGGAACAGTAGGAATGCTGGCTTTATCAGTCAGAGATAATTAAAGATATTATAATGAAGGCAGGGAGTCAAAGGCATTATGTCATGGTTTCCACTCTATATTTGAAAATCCACAGCATATGGGCTTGGATAAGGCTGATTACTTCCCAGAAGATGTAACTGAAGAGTCTGCTAAACATTATCTATTAGGACAACATATATCCAGGAGTCTTGAGAGGGTTGGCTTGGGAAACATCTGTTTTTAATGAACCTGGGAGTGCTGGCAATATTGCAGATGACTGCAAACATCTTAGGTTTTGCCAGTACTTTGCCACCCTTTCAGAAGGGTGTAACAGGAGCAGTTAAGATAGTTACAAGCTGAACAACCTGAAATTAATACCTGGCAAAACAGTGCACAGGGAAATATGAGGTTCTTACTAGAAATATATTTAATATCAGGCAACTTAGCTTTCAAGGAGGCAGAGCTTACTAAACAGAACAACTTTCATTTTGTATGTGATTACAAATTCAGTTGTCAACAGAGACTGCAGAGACATAATGTGCTTTTACACTGTGTTCAGCATGCCCCAGCACAATATTTTGACTTGAGTCGAAAGAGGTAAGGAATACTGACTGATGGGAGTGAGGTTTTTAGGAAATAGTCTGTGTCCAGTGTTATTTCCATTTCTCTATTGGTGATCTATAAATATAAAATTGCTGCTGATAAAATCTGAGGATGACATACAAACTGAAGGAGTAGCCAATAATGATGGGGACAGAGTGCTTACACAGAGAGATAGGATGATGCAGTCTGCAGTGCCCATTTCAAAGAAATGCTTTTTAATGTTGCCAAATGCCAAGTCATTCACCTGGACTGCAGGAAAACCAGTTTTGATACGGTCAACTCTTATTCATGGCAGCCCTAGCACACGATTTGTTTCTTTTTCTTTCCTCCTTTTTTTTTTTTTTCCATCTTGAAATATCTGTTAGGGTAATACATTTGGATCCCATCACTGACTGTTTTGCAAATGTTTTTTTTTTGCCAGCACAGACTGTTTTTAGGTGGCTGCATATATCAGTGTTAGCTTCCTAGAGGTGAGGGTGACAGCGTTGTACCAGCAGTGAGTGAATCAGAGTCAGTGGAGGTGACTGTTGAGACCTGCTCTGTGCTCAGCACATGTCACTCTGCTGCTCACAGTACCCTTCTCCTTGTGTGCTTTCCCTGCCCGGGGGCAAGCTGATTAAAGCGGCTCACATCTTCCCCAAGCTTGGTGCTCTGCTTGTGACTGAAGATTCATACATCAGCTGATAAATTACACCCAGTCAAATGTGCATTTAAAGTTACTTGAAGCACTTTCTTGGACAACTGCCCTTCCCTGCTCATTATTTGGGCATTCTCGTACCACCTGTCCAAGCCACGAGCCCAGCTTACTGCAGCTGGGTCTTCATTAATAGACTCTCAAGGTTCAGTCTTCATGTCGCGAGGTTTGAAGGGTGATTAGCATCTCACACTGTCTTGGGCAGGGTAGAGAAAGTCACAGCAGGAGAATTTCTCCAGCTTGTACTTGCTTTACAGCATCAAAACCTCATATTTCTATAGAACAATGTAAAGACAATACAAGGGGAGTCCATTTCCAGTTAATTACTAGGAATACCTTGATTTCATGAAGGATCTTGAGTGAAAGTCAAAAACCTTAAAAGAGAAGTTGCATGTATGAAGATGGATCCATTGATAGATGCTCTACTTTAGTGGCTTTTCCCTCCTTGAAATCAAACATCACTTAGTGTAATGTAAGCCCACAAAGTCTTGTGGAATATTTTATGGTCACAGAATTAGAGTATTGGTCACAGAATTGTCTCCACATCTCTTTTCATGGATTACTACATCAGGCAGATGTCAACCAGGGTGCTGGGCTCAAGTTCTGACTTGCAGGACCAGTCAGCTCTTCCCCATCACTTCAAGATGCTCCTCTATGTGCTCATGGCACCCCACTGAACACATTCAAAAAGCTCCTGCCACTGAGCTTGTGAGAGCTGATGTGATCACAGCCTGGGAAAACAGCTTTATTAAAATAGGGTCTTGAATATTGAACCAATTTCTCAGACGTGCATCTCTTGTCATTAACCCTGACAGATCAATGGGTTTAAATTTCTAACAGGCTAAGCAGGCTTTGATGAAAAACAAATGTATCTGTGAACTATTCTCTCCTGCTGTCCAGAAGACTGCTTCTTGGTACATACTCACCTATAAATATCATAGTGATTGTTAAAAAAGTTTTTTCCCTCGTGATGGTTTCATACGAAAAGGAATGATTATTACTGTTAACTGTAATAATCATGCATCTTTCAGAACTTATTTAGTGGATTATATACTGCCTCCTAATCCCCCTGCTAAGTAGCCAATGATATGGGCATACCTGCATTTGGACTCTTTTTTAACCACCTGAACCTGCAGGTGGTTCCGTTCTTGCTGCACTACAAGGGAAAGAAGTGACGTAACACTAATTTTTGTGGTGCTAGCAACCAAGGAGTTAGGTCCCTTTCCCTAAAAGTCCCCAGCCTATGGATGTTGTTTCAGGTCTATTTACAGGAGTACTGATGAGTACGACAAGAACTGTAAAGGAAACATGACCCTGCTTCATGTGGTGATGCGGCGAAAAATTAGATGCCTCTGGAGAGCTGGACCTGAACTGCTGCTCCAAGGTTATGGGGGCTCCATTTTGCCATTGCCTTCACCAGCCTGTGAGAAAGAAACAGGTACAACCTCCTTAGCCAGAATGACTCAGCAGGGCAGAAGTCTTTCCAGGCTGTCACTTCTTCCAGCTCTTTTTAGCAGATGTCAAGGAAATTGCATCTGACCATCAGCACAGAGCCTGGGGCACTTCCCACACTCTGCTCCTTCCCTCTGAAGCTGATGATTATGTTGGTAACTACCTCTTCCCTCTTCTCCCTTGGGATAAAACTGCCTGAGCTCCTGCTTAGGGCTCCTCTGAGAGGCCTCCTGGGCTTGCTTTGTCCAGTCTCATGACCCCAAACAAACAGTGGAACAGGAGTCTCTGACTCATTCCATTTTGCTGGGGGTCTTGTGTGAGCTGGGTTAGTGCCAGAATCTGTGCTTGCGCAAGGGTAGGGGACAGGAAAGTGCATGGCAGAGGAACATGAGGTTCAGGTGACAGACACATCAGAAGTGATTTTCAAATCTGCTACGTACCCTTCTCTGAATCTTTTTTGCGGCTCTCATTGCCTTTGACCATCCTGCACCACTTCAGCAGCTGACACCCAGGCTGGGCATGTGGTGTCTCTGCAGCACAGGAGACTCTGTGTGCAGACTTGGGGCAATGAGAAATAAAGGATGAATTTGGCTTGTCGTCATAGTGTTGGCTTTTAGTTGCCTTTCTGTGATAGAGAAATTTCAACATCTGTAAATAATTCTGTCCTCCAGAGAAGTGATTGCCTGTGTTGCATTATCTGTGAAAAATTCTTGCCCCAAAACCTTATTTGTGGCTCCATTAACCTAAAGAACTTGTCTGAATGCTCCATTTGCCTTTTAAATAAAGAACAAGTGATTGCTGAGGACTCACATCCCTATCATTCTGTGTTGCTTTCCTCATTATGAGAGGAACATAAGGGTCCCTGATCATTATTTGTGACTCTGTCATTAGCAAAGGTCTGGAAAGCATGTTTTCACTCCATTAGCCTTCAGAAATAAAAAGAATGATTGCATAAGTCGAGAATAATTATTTCAACCAGCTCTTCTCAATGTATTGCTCTGGAACAGGCTGGAGTCTAAACAGGAGCTGACAAATTAATTTATATTATTTCTATTTTCCAGAAAAACCACCATGTTCAGGATTGATTTAGCAATACAAACAGCTCTATATGTGGTTTAATGTGCCTCTCTGGTCACTTATGACAAACATCAGGAAGTTAATCTTTTCCTTTGTGATGTCTGCCGGGATTCCTGCAATTCACCGCTGGAAGAGTGGTAGAACAGAGATACCCAGATCTGTCCCAGTCCTTTGTTCCTCAGAAATGTGTGGATACTTAGGTTAATCAAGACTGACCTCCTTCTGTAATGATACCCTTCTGTGATGATGTTGAAGTTCATGATGGCATGTGAGTCCAGGCATGGCCCAGATGATCTGAACAGGGCCCTTTCCATGTTCAGAGCAATTTCTTCTTTGCTTTAAAAAAAATGGTGGAATGTCCCCACCTCTCTTTCTTTAAAAGACCAAAACACAGCCATTTTTCTTCTAGATACAGCATTAAAACTTGCTGGAACTCTGATGAGATCTCTAATTCCTTTGCAAGACATGCTTGCCACAAAGCAGGGCTCATGCAGGACAGCCTCTTTCATGGCACAGACAAGCTGCTTCATAGGAAAGGAAGGCAAGAGACTGTAGGATGATATGATAATTCAGTCTTGGATAGAAAGTACTACAGAAGATGCATTATTTCTTATTTTGACTGAAAATGTTCTTATACTGCTGGAGATAGTAAAGTTAATTACAATGCAGCTGAGAGCTTGGAGTGAAACTGGGTTGAAGGAGACTATTTAGTCCCCTTTTCCAACTGAAACAGACTTTTAAACCTTTTCTTTAAAATTACTAATGAGCCAACTGCCATGAAGGAAAGCATCTCCTACAGATCTGTGCAGCTCCTTTCAAGTTTCTCAACTGGAGTCTTTGGTGGAGGTAGGAAAGATCACATTCTCCTTGCCAGTGAAAAGTTGTGAGCTGCTGTAGTAGCATTCTTTTTAACAGGTGTATGGTTGCCAAATGAGATGTGGATTGCAGCTTGAAAATACAGGTATTCTGTGCACAGAAGGCATTCAGTAAGAGACAAAGGTGATGAGTACAGAAAGAAAAAACCCAGGTGATACTGTGAATTATGATACTGTGCCAGAATTTTATGTTAATATCACACCTTGTTTTCCTCACCTCTGAGTGTGCTAATTCCTAGAAGAGGAAAGAGTTCAAAAGCTTGACTCCAGCAAACCCACAGAAAGCCTGCAGTCATTCACACTTCACTATTAAGGCAAATCATAATCTGAAAGACAAAGAAAGATGTCCTCTATCTGACAGTGTTGTAAAACAATTACCATAGTCCCTTTCTCCTCTGAACAATCTTCATGGCAACCTAGCCAGAGCACCTAAGATAGAAGAGTCCTCTGACCAGTAGTGTAAAAAAGACAGCATCAGTCCTAAGACAAAGAATTCATCTTAGCCTTGAGGCTGACCTGAACTTTAAAGGATCTGAGCCCAGGCATGCAAAGAATAACAACTGGCACATGCCATAGTAGCTTGCAAAAGCAGGCACTGTAGAAGCTGACATGACCATCACTTTTGCTGGAAGATTCATGGTAGAGGTGAAGCCTCATCAAAACAGCCCAGAGGAACAATGGGGTGTGCGTAGGGAGCTGTGAGATACGGCCCAAACCTACATGAGATGAGCCTTCATCCCACTCGAGAACTGTGACAGTGACACATTGGCTGAGGAGGTGTTTTGAAGCTTTTGGGTGATAAGCACCCAGAGCTCCTGATAGACATCAAGGCTAGAATTACTGCCAGATAAAGTGGAGTGGAAGTGCAGGACGAGATAAGGAACACCATGTTAAGGCCTTCTAGAAGGGCTGTGACAGAGACCTGCAGGTTCTCATCTTGCAGGATGCATCCCTATGAGCTTTCTCTACTGGGAAAGCCACATGGTGGGTTGCTGAAACAGGCATGCTGAAACGTGGCTGTGTTGTAATTAATAAATACACTAATAGAGTCTTCATTGCACTATTAGGACATTTAGAATTTACTCTGGGAAACCTTTCAACTCCATTAAATCCACCTTTGTCACAAGATAAAGTGCTGCTCATAATAGGCTCATTAACATGCAGACTGCAGTTCAGCCCCATCCATTAACAGCTGGCAGGCAGGAGTTTCCAAAAAGATCCCAAGAAACATTTTCCCTGACCAGGGGCTGGCTTCCTCAGCATGTCTGTTAGTCCTGTCTGGGATGTTTCATGACAGGGAGCTTTTCTGCTGTCTCCCTGTGCCATTTAAATGCACTGCCAAGACCAGCAATAATCAGTTAGGGATCTGGAAGAATCTGCCAGGAGTTCCCGCCCTGCTACTGGGGTCTTTATTTGACTCAAAAGCTGCCATGAGCAGAAGATGCCAGCCCCATGCAATAGCCATGGGCATTTTCCACCTCTCTCCCGCTTGGCTGGCTCTCATTTAGAGCCCAAGTGTCAACTGCTCTGATTAAGTGCATTAGAGCCAGGCGTGATGATTAACAGTGAATGATAACAATGGCATTTCAGTGGCTGCTAATAGGCTTCCAAACTTAATCTCTCACGCTCTCACAGAGATAAAGAATAGATAATTCTTCCAGCAACAATGATTACACAATAAAGTTTGCATTTGCTCTGTGCTGATGAGTTACACCCAGTGGCACTTTTGAGACCCCAGGGCTGGGGGTGGTGCCAGCTCAGGATTTTACGATTTCCAATGTCTCGCAGGTCTGTTTCCTGGAGCAGGGAATTCATGTCTTTGTTCTTTCCTTCTTTCTAAAGCCCAGATCTCCAGCCAGCAACTGATAGGGAAATACAGACTAAGGGAAACTGAAATTGTCCCTAAGTAATCTTTCTGAGCTTACAACTTTTGGACAAAGCTCACAACTTTGGGGCACAATTGATTGATTTGAGTTCTGAGGATTGTCATTCTGGGTCTGGCACATCCACAGTAGGGGAGAGAGCTGTAAAACTGTCACTGGGCTGCGAGGCTCAGCAGAGAAGCTAGAATGGGCTGTAAGGATGACTTTCTAAACACTGAGAGCAGCTTTTCTGAATGACATGAAAGCCTGTCAGTGACTGAGGTAAATGAGAAGCTTGACATGAAGATTTGAGACTTCAAGGTGTTGCATTTTAGCAACCTGAATGCCAGGACACTGAGACTTAACAGTCCACTCAAGCACAGATTCAGTGAGTAGCTGAGCTTTGATGAAACTTTCTACTGGATAGGATCCACAGACCAAAGCAGACTGAGTTCAAGAGAGCAAAACTCCTGCTGAAATTGTAAATGAAACATGGGCAGCCTGCTTTGTTTTAGGATGGTGCCTGCCATGAGAAAACCCTCATTCCTCCCGACCTGTCCATCATGCCATGGTGCAGACAGCAGTAAACACTGGACAAGGCGCTGTGTCACTGGAATGAATGAGTGTCCCACAGCTCTGTATTCCAGGAGTTACTGTTTGCTGCTTAAACTCTCACAAAAGAAAAACTGCTCCTTTTTTATTTCAGTTTAAGTCTTGCCTGTGTTGCTCCTGAGCTGCCTGACAGGAGGTCAGCTCTTTCAAAGAGGTTTCTCACATCCCTCTTGACCAGCACTAAATTCAAGGTCTAGAACAAGAACTGTACAACCTAGCAGCACATTCACTAAGAAAACTCTGGTTTTGGGGCAGGCAGGACAGCTAAACAGAGTATACATCCCACTGCTAGAGGATAATGTGATTTAGTGGACAAACAGCAAGACATTATGGTTGGGTTTCACAGCTGCTAAATGTGTTAGTCCTTAAACAAACATCTAATGGGACTTTAAGCCTTCATTATTTTGAAACATCAGGCTTCAGAGGAGAGTAATTTTCTTATAACATCTAGCATTTTGTCTTCAGGATGAGGGTTATTATTTTTTAAAAGTCAAAGCAGAGTTCATCCCTGATGTATTAAGCTTCAGACAGTTTGTATTTTTGCATTTTCCCCTGCACTGAATTCCTTCTTCTCTTCACTCTGCCTCTGGTATCCCAGCTGTTCACATCTGCTTTGCTCAGGCTTCATGTAATGAACCCCAGACACAGATTTTGACGCAACCAAGAGAATTTGCAACTAATTCCACCTTTTTTTTCAGAGAAAATATTTTATCTGTGTCTTGAACTATGCTTTGTGTAGCAGCATGGCACAGTTCCTCTAATCATGTCTTACCAGTTTGTTGAGCCCCTATTTTTATAGCAACTGTATCCCTACAGATCTCCCACAGAGGAAACAAAACATGCTCATTATAATCACAGTTGGGCTGTCCTGAGCCCCTCTTTGAAAATCAAAGTAGTTCAATTATTCTTTTTACTCTTCATTTTTACCCATTTCTGTACTGCTGGTTTTATCTGGGGTACAATATAGTCATCCAAATACAGGTCAGGGTTGAGAATTACTCTAGGTTTATTTCTTACAAAATATTGAAACACTTCACTAGGTTTTGGCATGGTGTTATTTCCTTTTGAAAAAAGATTTTTTTTCTTCCAGCTGTATCTAACATCCTCTTACCTTGCATGTGTCATACGTACCCTGAGTGGCTTTAACTCACGAAGATAGCAGAAACCACCCCAGAAATTAGGAACTCATCCTGCCAGGCTAATGATTCATATAGTTCACTGGAGGGTTTGGTAAGCAACAAGAATGGGCTCAAAGGGCCAGGAGAAGGAAAAGTGAGCTCACAGGACCAAGGGAAGTGGAAAGGTAAAAAAAGACAAGGAGGTGAGGAAGACAATCCCTTCCTTCAAGCAGAAGAGGCTGTGTGGGCTCAGCTGGCCATGTACCAACTTGGTTTCACTCATGGCAGAGCAAGTTCAGTATCTCCTTCTGGATACATGGTTCATTTGGAAAAGCTATTTATTTATCAAGGGGAAAAGATATTTTTTTTTTAATTTTTGAGATGCTATTAGAGAGAAACAGCAATCCTACCTGCACATCTCTCTTCCCACTTCCCTTTGCAGAGTCACAGGCTGTTCTTTGTTTACAGGTGGCATCTGAGAGGGGCTCTGAGGTCTGTGTGTAGAATCAGTTTAGCACATATAACTGATCAGACTTCTCTTCATTCTAATTGATCTGCAATTCTTTTTTGTATAACTGAGAAAGCAAAATGCCTCTACCTCAATAAAACTCTGCTTCTCACACTCGATCCTCCAAGGTTTAAATTTATTGTGTGTGTTTTGTTCCTGTCCAGGCTTCTCCTCAACACCCCATGTTGTCTATTACTGTGTATAAAAATGATCTGTGTTGACACAGGACTGAGTGGGCACTTTGTATTATCAGCGCCAGCATTTGCCTTTGTGCTTTATTTCATGCAACAAAAGCATAATTCACAGCAAGGTGATTTCTTGAAAGGTTTTCCACTGACAATTTGTCTAAAAAGAGATGCTGCTACAGAAGACAGAGAAGTGTGTTTCTTCAACTCGTTCAGCAAAGTTACTGAGGAAATCACTCAAGGCTTTGATGCTACTGCTATGGCCTGAGGTGAATGTTGCACTTCCTGGGCTCCTGGTCCCATGGATATTTCATGAAAGAAAATGAAATCTCACAAATTCAGTATTATTTTGGCTGGTTTTCATGCACTTCATGCCACCCCATTCCATTTAATTGTTTTCACTTCATTTCAGAATTTTTTTTTAATTTCGACTGCCGTTTATTTCATCATAATTCCTCCTCTGTGTGTTCTGTTCACTTCATTCCCTGATTTCAAGATTTCATTTCCTTTCATGAAATGAAGAATTTTCATTTCATTCCCCGATTTTGAGATTTCAATTTTCATGAATCATCTCTGAGATGTGGAACTACCCCTGTTTTCATGGTTCTGGAGGCCGTGGCAGTAAGCTGCAATGTATCATCTGAGCTCTCTGAGATCATCACCAGCCTCTGACCTGCCCTGCCTTTCCTGCAGCCTACCCACCTGTGCTCACCAGGCTTGCTGGTCCTCACCAGCCCTCATTGTGCCACTCCAAGCAGGGATGTGCTTGCTGTGCACGGTTCTCTCTTCTGCAGCAGCAGGGTCTTTCCACTGCTGCTGGCTGAACGGTTTTTAATTATCCTCCTTGGACTTTTGTGCACCATAATCAACAGTTAATTGCAAACAATCAGACAAATTGGTGATCTAGGGAATGAGAGAAGAGTGACAGAGAGGAGCAGGGACTAAAGCAGGAGCTAACTCCAGTGATGGGCATGGCTGATGGCAAACATCTGTTTGGAGAAGAGGGGGCTCAGTGGAAGAAGGGCTGCAGTGAAAGCCAAAGCATCTCTTCTTTCCTCCGCCCCTGAAGCATCTTCACTTTGCAACTCACTTCTGGCACATCACCTCCCTTGTAAGACAATACAGCTTGGTTCTGCGGGCAGCATTGTCAGACCCCACTAGTCTGTGGAAGAAACAACTCACTGGAGGATGGCAAATAAGGAGATTTAAAAGTCACAGCACCAAGCCTGACAGAGTTTGAGAAGTGTTTGGACAATTCTCTCAGGCACATGGTGTGGTTCTTGGGGCTGTCCTGGGCAGGGCTAGGGGCTGGAATTCAATGATCCTCGTGGGTCCCTCCCAACTCAGGACAGTCTATGACTGTATTATAAAGTAGCAGCAACGCTGCTGTTCTTCCTGTAGTTATCCAGATGTTCCCCAGGATCTCAGACGAGTCCTACCAGGCTGAAGGTAAGCTCCAGCAAGGTGAAGGCCTTAAAGAGGTGGCCCCAGCATGTGGCGCAACCCCAGCCACAGAGCAATCTCTCCAGGAGGACGAGACATGCACGGGAAAGAGCTCCTGTCCCCAAAGCTGATATTTTACCTTCAGTGCACAAGGGCCGCCATATTTTAGGATATTTACAGTCCGACACTACCATTAGCAACGAAAGGCAACCGAGTTGGTTTGTGTCTAATTTGCAGCGCTTTCCGGTTGGCACATTCTTGGGCGGGGTTGGTTATTTCTTTTTTTAATTAGTGAGGGAACGACGGCTTTTCCAAACGGCGCCGGCTCCGTGCCCTGAGGGCGGCCGGAGGGGCCGCAGCGTTCCCGCCCTTGGCGAGGCGGGAAGGGCGGCGGCGGGAGCGGCGCTGCGCCGGCAGGGGGCAGCACTGCCCGTCCCCGGGCCGCGCTCCGGGCGCTCCCCGAGCCCGGGCCCCGCTCCCGCCGCCTGCCCTTGTGCAGCTTTCCCGGCGGCTGAAATATTAATTAAGAGAAGGGGAAAGGAAGAGGGAAAAAAAAAAAAAGCCCTTTTACAATGCGCCACTATATTAAACTTACAGCGCTATAAATCGGCACCGTAAAACTGTAACTCAGGGGCTGGGTGTTAGACAAACCTGACACGCTGCTAGGGGAACGGCAGAGATCTTAACAAACTGCACCATATACAAGTTTCTGCAATGTACATAAAACTTACTGTTTTGTACCCCTATTAGCTGGTTTTTACGACGTTTTCAGGGACCAAAAAATAAAATTGGCAAGCAATAGAAACAAGCAAATCAATTCAGAAAAATAAAAGTTGACGTGAGCTTGCATCCAAGAAGTGAGTGACGGTTCAGCCTGTTTTATTTGTTTGTTTGCCTCTTTGAGGTGGTTTGAGAAATCTGGGTTAATTTAAAAATACTTTCCTTCCAGTTTCTTTCATTGCTTTGCTTCCCACAGGTCAGGATGGGCACTGCTAGATAATGAAGGCATGGTAAAATTGGTTATTCTTGAATATATTTACAGTCTGATCCCCAGATTTCTACACTTCAAATGAAAATCAGCTGATTTGATACCTACTGCTTTTTTATGATCACAGATGATCTCAAGGGGTATATTCTCCCCATCTCTCATTCCCTCCCCCAGTGAAAAAAAATATTCTTTTGGTTTGTCTATTTGTTTTGACCTTCAAAGCCTTATCTCCTGTCTTTCTCCTCTTCACTAGAGGAACCCTGACAAGAACTTTTGCAATCATAAATAGTCATGTCATTATAAAGCAATAACATGGGCTGCAGCTCTCCTTCCTTGGGAAAGGTGAGCAAGGGTGTGCAGCTTGTTAGTCTCCTTTTCTGAGAGAGGGAAGGGAGAGCTTCATTCTGAAGTTTCATGTGACATCACAAATCAGATCCCTTGGCAAAGAGGGGAAGCAAACACCAAATATGCTGAAGTGAGTAACTACCTTGAGTGAAGAGAATCCTTTAATGTGAGCACGGCGTAGGTAATGCAGTATTTATTTACTGCAGAAAAACTGTAAAGAGCACAGCATTGATTTCTTGGTTTTTCTTTTGCAGGTTGGTTTCACAGGGCTTGGTCTGTTGGGAGGATTTTCTGAGAAGCATCTGAATACCTCATAGCTGGATGGCTTCAGTCGTGACCTCCCGACCCGAGTGAGGTTTGCCACTCGCAGTATTCCTGGAATGACACCGGGGCTCTGGCTGGAGTCAGGCCAGGACATTAGATGAAACTGCTTTTGTGGCACTTCTGCATTTGATACCTAGAGGACAGATTTCCCGCTCTATCTCTCTGCAGCATTTGACTCTGTTGACCATGAAACTCTTCATGCCCCTGCTGAGGAGGGCATTTGCAGTCTGGTGGGAACGGTTCAGTGGAACATTGCCAGTTATTAGAAATGGAAACATCCACCATTACTACTAATGCCTGGATGTGGTGCTGTCTCACAAGGACCTATGCTCTTCCCTTTTTTGCTGACCTAATTGAACACAAAGTCATTGGAGTCTGGGAGACATTGCTGCAGCCCAGAATACTTCGGGAGCTCAAGCTGGTTGTGCCATCCCTTCCTCTCATGTTTTAAGATAATACAGAGTCAAGTTCAAAGTCTCAGTCCTTGAGAGCCTTAGTAGTCTGGATCAAAGTATCTAAAAAAGTAACCTTATTAGCACCATCTGATTTATATGAGAGTCTTGCCATTTCCCATTGCAGCAGAAGGTGAGAGGAGGAAAAGGTGGCCCTCTGATACCCTCCTCCAGTAGTTTTAAGGATTGCCCAGTGTCTCTCTGAAATGTGGGAAAAAAGAATTTTACCTGAGATGTCTAGCACTTCTCTTATTGAGATTACCAGCATGTACAAATTCCCTAGCACTTCACATGAACAGGGAATGTTCACTGCCTCTGGAACATATGTCCCTCCACACAAGCACAGGGCAACACTGTGTTTCACCAACCGAATGGCAACTGGCTGCCAGGGGCTTCCACCTTCCCGTCCCATGCAGTGGCCTCAGAATGATGCCAGAAGCACCTGGTTATCTGTGCAGTCTATAATCTCTCCCCCTCAGTCTTTTCTGTGCATACACATTCCCCACATGCTTATCTTTAATTTTCTGTGCGCCCAAACCATACAATTTCTAAAGAGGGTTAAAAATATCAAATGAATTCAGAAGACAGAGGTGAAAAGAATCATTCTGAGATACTCACAGGGTTGGTAGTAGTAACAAGAGAGACAGTTGCTGTCTTTTTTTGATACTAAAGTTAATTGCAGGCATCTAGGGTTTAAAGACCTTGTGTTATTGATGGGGGTGTGTTAGCAAAAGGAGGGACTCTAACATTTAGCTGAAATTTAGCATGTACAGTAGGTTGTCAAGAGAAAAAAAATAAGAACAAAGGAGACTGCTATTATCTTTTATTATTATCTTTTAATTCCCCCCCATTTTCCTTCTGCATGCTCTCTCTCTGTCAGCCTTCTCTCTTTCAATAATTACAATAATCAACTTACAGTGATAACAGAAATAATCTCCTGCAAGATAACTAAACAAACCACATGTTATCTGTACTGAACTGTGCTTACTTACAGTAGGTACATCACTTACAGAAAAGCCAATAAAATTTTAATTAAAAAAGCATGTACGTTGTCAGTTAAGATGCAAAGAGTGTGCAAACACATTCAAAGTGGTCCATAAATTGCTCGGTATTTGATAGAACAGGTGGGAGGACAAATCCACCCCAAACAGAACAAAACAAAACTAAAACTCACCAGGTCTGAGGAGCTCTATTTATGTTGCTCTATACAGAGCACTGATTACTTGGGAATTCAAAAGCGGGGGGAGGGGAGAACTCTCCCTGGAGCAACAATCACATCCACCCACCTCCCCCAGCACTGGGAGAGAGTGAGCAAAAGTTAATTAAAGATTTTGCATCTCCCCACTGCAGCGCTGTATTGATAGCTCTGGATCCTGAGATAAACTACAGCACTCCCACACGGTATCGCTAAAACGCCTTCAACCTTGCCCCGGAGGCGGCACCTCGGGGGATCAGGTGTTTGGTTTCCCTGGAGTGCCTGAGGCTTGGCCTCTCTGCTAGCACTGAAACTAGGAGCACTGATGAATGTCAACCCATAGGTAGGTGCACGCCTCAGAGGAGCAGGACTGTAGGTAATTGCCAGTCATGAGTCACCACGGCTTGAGAGGATTCCAGTCCAGTGTTAGTTGTTTGCTCTAAGCATAGGAAGACTGTTTCACATTAAGGCTACTTGGCATAGAAAAATTTCTGCACAGGTTCTGTGAATATGAAACAGTTCTCACCTGACTAAAGCAGAGGGTTTGATGGAGCCATTTATGATATGAAGAAAGTCCTCAACACTACTCAATGCCCTGAGTTCGTCCTGCTCTCCTGAGTCTGTCATTTTTGTGGATCTGGTGTGAATGCTGGCATGGTCTTTTCACAGCCTTCTTGCTCCTATGGCAGGCTGGGAATGGTGGCTTCAGGGGTCCCTTTGAATACAGAAGTGCATATCCTTCACCCAGATTTTTTTCTCTGAGCTCTTGCTGCAGGGCGTCACTGTGAAGAAATCTCGGCAGTGATGTGATCAGCATGGATCAACAGTTGGCTTTGCACTGTTCTCACTGGGTGAGTGAGCAACCACTCCTGGGATTGTATCTAGTGCAGAGAAGGCCTATTTGATAATAGCATGATGTGTGAGGCTGTCCCAAGACAATGTCTGAAATTCCTTCCTCTTGGTTCAACCTTCAGCTTCTGCTGTAATGGGCAGATAATGCCTGCACAGGCTGCCCAGGAGAGCCTTTGCATGTGGAGAAAAGCAAGGCTGTGAGGTGGAAGGACCTATTTCCTCAGGGAGCATATTGCTGTGGTGCACCTGCTATGGCAGGACACTGAGTTCTGAGGCTGTTACAGAGGGATAATGCTTACATTTAAAGAGATCTATGGGCTGTACCTAATTACAGAACCACAGCAGCCTGGCAAGGCAGGACATTTAGAACCCACCTCCTTTTAGGCTAGAAATTAAGACAAGGTTATTAAAATGTATGACCAGGGTTAGAGAGGTAAGGTCAGTGAGAAGGCCAGGGTTAAAAAATCAAACTTACATATTCCCAGAGCTGTGCTTAACATGTGTCTCAGTCAAAGAAATTGATGTTAATGATGTACTAACCCCTTTCATTTGAAGATCTCAAAATGTTTTATGTCCTGCTTTGCTTTCTCTACGCAGCTCTATTGAAGGCTGTTGGTCTTTCAGGGTGGAAAAGTGCAGGCTTCTCCATGCTGTACTGTGTCTGTATTGCCTCCAGGTCCTCTCAGGGTGGAGGTGGCTGGGTTTAGTCACCACACTCACTGCAGATGAGCTGAGTGATTGTGGTACAGGAAAGCAGATGTCATTGAGGGAAGGTGTAGGAAGGTGGCTGGGTATGGGTTGAGATGATTTAGTATAAGCAGTGGTTCATGTGACAGGATAGAGTTTCACCTGGTTTAAGGGCTATCAGGATGCAAGGGATATCTGGAGATGCTGTAATGGGATCCATTACAGGGAAGGGATAGCAGGAAATGAGGCTGATGGATTGGCCCCCTTTGGGGATGGCAGCTCAGGCAAGTTGGTCAAGAAGTAAACCTAAGCTCTTCTTCGTTGATTTCCTTTAGAAAGAACATTTTTGCCATCACAGCTCTGTGCCAGGCAATGAAGGAGAGGCAGCTGCTGGCTGGGCAGAGTGAGGCCAGCCCAAGGTCCCACAGAACAACCCATGAGAGGTCTGTGGGCTGGTGGGCCAGACCACATATGGCCAGGTGCTGAGCAGGCTGAGCAGAGCACCCTGGCACCAGCATGGGAAAGGGTACTCAGAGAGCTGACAAGATCAAAGTGGGTTTGACTTTCTTAAATCTCATATTTAGAGACTTGAATACTGCAAAGGAGCTAGACCCTGGCAGAGAGTGAGCGAGAGGATTAAAAATGACACATGAACTATAACATCTATGGCTCCACATGGAGGGGAAACTGAGGCATGGTGACTAGTACCCTAATGAGCCACAACCATGGGCCAGAGGGTCTTTGTCTCATTAGTGCTTTCTCTGACGATGAAGCAAGGCACCCTCTGGCATCCAGAAAGTCATGGCTGTTAGCCACAAGTAAACAATTGTAAACTGCTCAGAACAACCTCCCAAAATGAAAATGGAGAGACACGTACAAGACTGAAGCAAAAAGCAAAGACTGGCAAAGCAGGGAGAAGGATGGTACTGCCAGCTGCCACTGGGAATTGCCATGGGCTCACTCTGAGTTCCACACAGGGGGGTTTGCTTTGGGCCTTCTCAGGGGAAACTTTGCATCCTGCTGTGACCTTCATGCAAGCTCTTGCATGAGGACGCTCTAAGAAGTGGGGGCAGTTTCTCCTGCAGCAGCCAGTGACTGGCAGCTCTGGCTTTTTTTTTTTTTCCTCTCCATTTTTGATTACAGAACTGCTCTGTTATTCTAGCAGGTCTGAAATTAGATACAGGTGCAAATTAACTAAGTCACAAGTGCATTACATTTGGTAATTTTTCTGTCAAGAGTCATGCTGGAGGGTTGCAGAGAATAATAACAGCAGCCGAGAGCCAAGTGGCTGGTCCAGGTGTGCCCGGCTGCTGAGTGTGCCTCCCTGGCAGTGGCGTGAGGCATGGGGTCTATTTTCACAACACAGGCTGCAAAATCACCCCCTTCCAGATAGTTTTCTACCTCTGATTTTTGTCTGCCATTCCTCTCTGCTGGCTGCAACTGTCTTTGAGTACTCAGCCCCCTGATTGCAGAGCTGCAGTTGTCATGGTTATGTTGTGGTCCTGGGATTTTGCAAAGATGGTAGAGCAAGAGCCTGGATCCTCCTCCTCCTCCTCTTCTTTCTCCTCTACAGTGTAGGCCCTGTGTATTTTCCAGATGAAGGGAGGAAGTCTGTCAGTCTGCCCAGCTCTGACAGGTAGGCGAGGGAATCCAGCTCCATCTGCCACCAAAGAGGTGCACAAGGATCCACTGCCCCTCCTCAACACCACAGCTGCCTCTCTGCAACTTGTAAGAGAGCAGTGGTTGTGGGGGCAGCTTCCAAGCAGCAGAGCTAATCCAACCAATTGTCATAAAGCAACCATCAGGTGCTCTCTAAGGAAGTGTGAGTATCTTGTGTGGAGCAAAGCATAACTAACTAAAGTGAGGTGGGTGTCAGAGGACAATAAGACAGCGTGAGAATGTTTGAAAGTGTTATTCTGCTGTGGCTGCTCACAGATGCAGAGTGCTCATTTTGTGGAGGAGCCATTTCTGGCTCCCTGTGACAACTTGCTAGTCATTTCAATTCCAAAGATTTGAGCACAGGAACTGAGATGAGTCTCAACGCCAGCTGCACTCTGTGAAAACTTTCTGCCCTGATGTGCAAAAAAGGTCCAAGAGAGATTATGAGGTGCCTGAGCCAGGGGGCTGAGCTCCTTTCTGCAACTCCTCAGATGAAGCTGTGCACTTATCTGTCAAATCGAGGTTGCAGTGTGCTGGCAGGTCAGCATGTGGATAAAACTAGTCCTGCTTCTGTCTCACAGATAAGTGGAAGGCTTCATTCACCAAGCAGTTAATCTGGAGGGCTTTCACTGGCACTAAAACCATACTATTTATTTAAAGATTAAATGAATGGTTCTATGCAAATTTGCAAATTAGTTAATGACATAATTACATCAAATGATAATATACTGCTGCACAAAGCTGGGCATGAAACCATTTCAGGCCTGGATTTTCATTTGTTGTAGCATTCACACAACTCCTCACCCAAGTGGAGCTGAGCTCTTTGCCTGTGCTGGGCATGCATGTGGCTGAGACAGGGTTCACTTCCCTCTCCCTTCCCTGAGGGCTGCTGCATTACAAGGAATATTACTTACAGCCACACAGGGCATACTGGAAATGCCTTCCCCATTTGGCTCCCCATTTTGAGATATGGGGAAATTGGCCACTTTTTCTTCAAAAATTGGATGTTTTGTAACTGGAAAAATGGGTCAGCAGTTGCAGACCTAATTTCAGAAATGTTTTCTTGGAAGTGTCAAAAATAAACATGTGCTTTTAGAGCACAGTGACTGTGAACTGGTTACGCTGTTTCCTCCTCTGCTAAGATCTTCCCTTTCCAGCTTATGCAGTCAAAGCTGCCTTCTAGGAATGTATCAGGACACAGCCATCCAACCAGCTGCTCTGGGTGAGACCCAAGAGCTATTTGCTCAGAATCCAGTGTCTGGCAGCAGCAATGGCCTAGAGAAGAGTACCAGAAATAAGCCACTAGACAATGAAGCTTCCCTGGTGTGATCTCCTTGGCTGCCTGCTGACTGCAAGTGTGGGACTTCCTGAGCCAGAGGTGGCACTGAGAGGCAGTGACAAACTGGTTCTCATGCACATCCTATGCTATGCCCCATTTGTCTTTTGAAATAACTTTATTTTCTCCATTTGCCCTTCCTAAAGCCTTCCTTATCCCAGTAGATGTTAGTGAGTTTATGAAATATTCCTGCTTCTTTCTTTTTGGTGTTAAATTGCTCTCTAAAACATTTTAATTGTAGCATATGTGGGATATGGAAACCTTTGAGGATTAGAGAACATTATAGGCAGTAGCTAGGCACCATTGATGCTGGGATCAACCCATAACTCCATGATGCAAAAAGAAATCACAGTTCTCTTGTGTCTTTTAGAAATTAGAACAGTAGCAATCATCTTTCATGGGCTGGAAGGGTGTGCTTCATAGACACAGGAAAACCCAGGAAGATTGGCAAACAGTCACTGAACTTGATTAGTCTGTTACAGCTCCACGTGGACATCCCAGTTAGTGCTCAGCTCTCCTGAGCGGTAATACTCCTTTTGTTAGGAAAAGTGGTTGTGTGTGTCAGGATGAAAGGGAGAAGGGGCAAGTGATAGAGAAAGAGAGAGAGAGACAGGTAAATGTGTGGAGTAAGGAAAGTATAGCTACAAGCTTTTGCACAGGCACACCCTAAGCTTGCTAATGCCTCCAGAGTTGGTCCTTTTTCCACTGGTAGTTCTGCTTTCTAAATCAGCTTTACAGGGCTGCTCCCTCCCCCCACAGTCCCCTGGCCCCTGTTTATTAGCACAGAAACACCTCTGAGCAAACTGAACTCATTCTCTAGCCAATGTCCTGGTTCCTGTCTTCAGAGCTGCAGCATTTCCAATCTGTTTCACTTCTGCCACTGATTCCACTGGGGCTCTTGGCTAATCACCCAAACTGTTTTGTAACCTTGCCAGCTCTGTCCATGCTGATAGCCTTGCAGCCCTCACTGACTCAGACCCACTTCTCACAGCCCTGGTCTTCAGAACTGAGAGGTTAATCCTCCAAACCCTTCAGTACTCACACCTCCTCTTGAGAAACACCTTTTCAGGCCATTCTCCACTGTACTATCACAGTGCTAGGAAGAATGTAGAGAGATGCCCTTTTAAGATAATGGCATTAAACCTTAGGTCTAAATTCATTTTACATGACACGGATTTTGTTACCGCTCCAGCAGAATTTTCCTATTGATTTCTCTGGAGCATCTCATGGCATCCTCACTTTGACTTACAAAAAGGTTTCCAAAGGTGGAAGAATGGAAAGCTTTCTTGACCTTTCTGACCATTGCTCCCCTCTGAGCGTGCTCTCTCTAGGTAACTAGTCACTAGGACACACTCATCTGGCCAAAAGGTCACTTAAATTGTGTATATCACTTATACCATTCTAAATGATTGTGTTTTACTTGGGGACATGATCTGCTGGAGCAGGAGTTGGGGTCACTGGCCTTTGTTGCAAACTGACACTCTCAATGGCCTTGTTCCCAATAAAGAGTGTCTTGGTGCTAAAGTGGATGGATTATAACCCCGTGACACTGCAATTACACAAATATTTAAACTACCTCTTATTCTAGAAAGAGAAACATTTACTACCTATCCATTCCCTTTTTATGACAATGGTTTCACAATTTTAATATAGCACCGATTAAATAGAACTGCTCCTTGGCTGTAGGCCAGTAATGAACTGGGCGTGTGTACAGAAGAGTATTATAATACCTAAACTGTGTGTGTCAAAGATCCTCACAACACAACATCTTTTATCTGTCAGGAGGAAAAAATTGGACCTTTCAGAAAATATGTAAGACCAATGTAAGTAGACAGTGGTAATTCCCCACATCTTCGCCAGCCTTCAAGCTCCTGTGGCCCAGCCTTTCTGGTGCCAGATGTGTTTTCTATATATTTGTTAGTTTTGGTAAACTGAAATTAATAGTACTGTCATTTCAAAAAGAGCCCTATGACATCTCATAGACGACTTTATTACTGTTTTGGGGACTCTTCCTCAGCTGTCCACAGTGTCTGCTTCTCTTCAGTGGCAGAGAACTGAGTTTTTCTGTGCAGGGCAGAGAAGACAGTGCTGGGATGTGAACCAGCTGCTGTGGGTAGCGTTGAAGCTCAGCTGAGCGGGTCACCTCCTTGACAGTGAATTTAAAAAGCCAACCTGGAAATTAGCTATTCATCTTTGCTATTAAGAGAGTCATGTTCATCTATGCAATGCAAGGAGATCTGGCAGGATCTTTACAGGTCACGTACAAAGTAAAGCTAGGATTGACTTTTTCTGTTTCTGAAGGTGTTACAGGAGAGAAACCAGAAGTCTGGAGGGGATAAAAGCACTGAGTGTATTTAAGCTGTCCTCTGAAAAGACAAACCCAGCAAGTGCTCTTCTTAGACATACCCTGCCTTTCTGTTCACTTGCTTTTGGGAATATAATGTGAGCATTAAATGGACTAAGGGAATGAGCCACTATCCTGAAAAGCTGAATCTTTGTGCATATGCGACCTAAGCATTTTGAGAATACACATTTTCCTTTGAAATGTGCATATGCCCCAGAGTACTGGGCCACAGGTCTGCAATTTCCATGTTTCCCTTCAATTTCCATGTTTCCCTTCCTGCTGTTTGCCCATGGTCATGTTCTTCTGCATTTTCACAAGGACCAAAGCAAGCTGTCTTTAAAGCCCCTGTAGTCAGTAGTTCTCCCCAGCACCAAAAATTTAACTCTGTATATAAGGAATGCAGGTTGCCTCTTCAAATGGGAAAAAACTGCTGCATCTTTAATCTCATGTTACACAAATGCCCAGATCAAAATAAAGATGTGTTTCCCCCTGTTACTTCTCTTTCAAATTGTAGCACGAGGGGCCAGCAAGAAGGTTAGATCTTGGGGAACTTTAAAAGCCATCATTTCCTTGGAGAGGACCCCTGATTTTACAAACTCCAGGATTCACACAGCAGCTGTTTAATTTCTAAAGTGTTAACTGAAATTTACTACAAATGCAATTTTATGCCAACACATTTTTTGTTGTTGTTGTTACTAAGGCAGCTATTCCATAGTTACTATTTTGGTTCCCATGACGACTGCACTGCTATCCGAGTTGGAGATGATAAAATTGGTATGTTGACAGATTCTGATTGACTGTTGATACCAGTTGGCAGAAGAAACTACGGCTTTCTGATAGGTTAATATGTATATTTTCAGGAATAAAGAAAAAAGGCATAAATGATTTTTGGTACAGTTATATTTTACTAGCAGAAAAAATTAAAGTTCATAGTAAAAAAAACCCTGGCAGCCCAGAGATGGAGGGGGGGAGAAGAAAAGGACGGAGGAAGGGGAAGGTGAGATGATATCTGAATTTCCAGAGACTTCTTATACCTTGTTGCCTGTTGCCCATCAGAAAGCTGGAAGAATGACTTGAGCTGAATTGTGCAGAAAACCCCAGAACATTGGAGAATGATCTAGTGACTTACAGGGAAAGTGCTGAACACCAGGCTTTTATATACTAGGAAGCCACAGCCAGAATATCTCAGGGATCTGAATATTGGCTGATAGCCACAGCAGTGACTAGTGTAAGGGACTGTGAAAATAGCAAGGGAAAGGAAACAAATCTTGGGTGAGAGGCTGGAAAGAAGCCACTGTGGGATGGTGACACTTGTCATGTGACCTCTTTTTGGTCACAGTGCCACTGTAGGCCAAATTGGTCCTCACTATACTGGTCTCTTGAAGGGATGCAGACATTAGACAAATGTGTTGATGGAGCCTTTTGTATCTGAAAGCTGTGGTGAAGAAATCCTGGCAGTTTTCTGATGTACACAATTGTTCTGGGAGCCCTGAGGAGCTTTGCAGTGGGCAGCTGCAGTCCCCAGGTAGATAGGAACAGTCCTACAGTGGAGACCACTCTCTGGCATTCTCAAAAAGCTCTCCAGGCACAATTTTGTTGCACTTAGATGTTGCTGTGACTGAAATTACTGTTCATTAATTTGGGGATTGCCTGAATTGTGGCATTTTCCCCTTTTTTCCCTCGCGAGTGTGATTATGGAAATGTACTTATTCCCAGCCATCAGAGTGGCCAAGCACATGAGAGGGCCCTGGGCTCTGAACTGAGCCAGAAGAAAGGAGGCAAAACATGCTCTGTGAGATGTGACTTGCACAGGGAAATTGTTCCCCAGTTTATGGTCACAACTAGCTGGCCTTCATCAGGACCAGGATGGTGCAGCCAGAGAGCCTTTCTCTGAGCAGCAGCACACACAGTGCACTAGCAAATATCTGGGTTATGAAAGAGCCCAGGTCCCCACAGCAGCACAGTGGTGGGGCTGATGACAAAGGTCAGTGTCATCATATTAACAGTCAAATGGGAGAGATGGAACAATGAGAAGGGGAAGGTGGAAAAGGTTGTCTTCTGACTGAAGAACAGCTTTCCATGCATACAGGGCCTGGTGCAGCCAAGTTTTGGGTTCTTGTCCAGCATTCCTATGTTCTACCACATTCAAAAACATCTGGGAGAAGGGCAGTCTCTTTATGCCCATTCTTCATGCTTCCTGTGTATGGTAACACAGGCTACTTCTGGTCTGTCACTCAGAAAACATGCTCAATGCTGATTCCAGTGTTTACCAGCATTTGTCAGAGTTTGGAAATGACTATTCCAACACACGTTCACTGCCTGGACTCCTTGTTCCCTACATTTCTTGATTATTGTTCTATTTTCTGGTTTTGGTAAATGCTACAGTGCTTTGCTGCCTGCCGCTTCCAATCTTTCCTAACCTCCCTGCAATCTCCTTGGCAGTGACTGTAATTTA
Organism: Drymodes brunneopygia; assembly: GCA_013400955.1. Classification (NCBI taxonomy): domain Eukaryota; kingdom Metazoa; phylum Chordata; class Aves; order Passeriformes; family Petroicidae; genus Drymodes; species Drymodes brunneopygia. Next base: position 412,359 of record VZTZ01050758.1, read on the forward strand.
CTGTGAATTAACCTGGTCACCAGGGAGCTCCTAATGGCCGTTCTGCAGGTTCACAGATTATCTTAAGCAACTGATATTTAGTGCAGAAAGAAGGAAAACTTCTAAAAGATTTAGTAAATGAAAAGTCTATTACAGAGCTTGAGGCTCTTTTGTTTTTCCTTTCCCCCCTCAGTGCTTCTTGGCTTTTCCTTCTTCAGGTAGAGGCCAGCCTAGGTACATAATGAGTCCTTGTGAAGAAAGAAGCATGAAGAAAAAATGAAGGGAAACAAGTGTGCCAGAGCAGAGGAAAGATGCCAGTTCCTCTCTTGAACAGCAGCAGTACAAAGGGGAGGTATCTGTTGCCTGCTGAGGCTCCCCCTGCACAAAGAATGCCTTGTTGTTCTTTATCTTCCTCATGTTACTTAACAGCAGGGCTGGTTTGTACAAACTCAGATTTGAGAGATAAGAAAATGAATCGCTGAATTATTCAGCAGAGGAGGGAGGAGAGGATGTGGCTGGGGTTACTGGATAAAGCTGTGGCCTCCAACAGAGCTTCATGTCCCTTGGGGTTTATATCTAAATCTATTTGCTCGGCGTAAGCCTGGTTGTGGAAGAATTAAGATGATGTTTTCTTTTATTTACAAAGAAGCCCCTTTTACAGGAGCTGCAGAAAATGGGAGTAAAAAGGAAGTAATGAGATCTGCTGGTCCATTCTCCTACCCTAGCAGGGTTGATTAGAGCTGGGTCCCTCCCAGCAGACATGTATCTGTACCAGAAACTCCCCAGGCAAGGTCGGCTGTGCCAACATGTCCCTCTGATGCTCCTACTTCAGAAGCTTGTGGCCCTGAGCCCGCGGTCAAAGCCTCCTTAAATTCTTTCCTCTTGGACATCCCAGACCTGCCAACCCCTGTTTTGGGAGCTCATCTAGTTCAAGGAAAGCACTTGGTGCTCATCCCTTGGTTTAGTTTTGTTGGAGAGTATTTGTTCAGTAACTCTCGGAGTTGCGTTAGTCAGGCAGCAGAAGAGACGATGTTTGGACGCTGCTTGCCCAAGAAGGGACTCTCATCTCTTGTATGTCTCTGCTGGTTCTTTGCAAAGAGAGGTGGCAATGTAGAATAGACTGGGGGTTTCTGCTCTTTGCTTTGCTCCCTGTGCTCCCCTCCCAGCCATTGCAGGATAATCGCTGTTGTGGTGCTGAACCACAGTGCTCTCTGCAATAGCTTCACACAACAGCTGCACCAGCTCTGATGCTTTCTCTGAGGGCTGCTGCTCTACAAGTCTTCCCAAGGAGGAAGCACAACTTCTTCCATCTCCACAGTTGTTAGACAACACATTTTAGGTGTCCTGGTCCCCCAGAGAAGTCTTTCCTGTTCTTAGGACTGGGAACATCATTTACAAGCCCCATATGTCCATGGCAGACAAAGTTTTAAAATATTTTCTTCAGTGCTGCTATTTTATGTAGGATGGCTTGGACTGGCTGAATTGCTTTTACTATAACTACACTCATGTAGGGAGGAACAGAGACATCCAGAGACAATAGAGACATCCAGAGACAACAGAGACATCCAGAGACAAGAGACAACTGCTGGTGCTGTGTTTGCTGGTAGGGTGTAATTACATCATAAGTTTCCTTTACTCAGAAAGCTGACTTAAGAAATTTCTGCTCTCATAACACATTTTGCAGCCCCCTCAGTTGTCCTGACACTGATTATTATAGGGCTGTGTTCTGTGTTTTGATAAGAAGATCCAAGTTATCTTCTCCAGTCCATTTCTGGAAGTCTTATTTTTAACCTGTGTCTGTTTGTTGCTGAACATGCCACGTTGTGCAACTCCCACTTGAATGGCAAGGGAGTCTATTCTGCTCCCATTCAGAAGAAAGGACATTCTGTGCTTTGATGCTTCATCAGATGCTAGATGCTGGGCTGGCACCCCTGTTCAGAAATGCTGCACCAGGGAAACACAGGGAGAACCCTGATAGCCCATTCCTCAGCTGTGCTTTCCTCTGCTTGTGCCTGAAGCTTATCAGTCATGTCAGGCTACCACCTTATCTGCCCTCCCCAGCTGCACAATGACTGACATAGCAGAGGCCTGACCAAGAAACACAGCTATGGAAATTTGAGGCTTTTTGCTATGCAACTATAATGCTCATGCAACTTAGGTTGTACTTTTAAGGAAATGGTTAAACATCACTTTTACACTCATTCATTGCTTTTGGATTCTCAATGAGCCCTTTAAGTAAAAGGATCAGTCCCACCTTCCTGGCATGCAGTGCTGTCTTATTCCACTGTGCTTGTTTCCCCCCAGGACCAGCCGCCCTTCCCTTCTCAGCACAGTGAGGCATGCCTGAACCCAGTTTTGTTGAAGTCCCTTTAGGATCAGAGACAGTTACAATGTCTGAAACTCTTATTACAGGGACAGCCCCCAGCAAAGCCTGATCTTCCTCACACTTCCTCCAGTTCAGAGTTTACTGTACAGCCTCCAAAATCCTGTGCAAGGAAGCTGCTCTCAGCACCATCATCCGTCTCCTTTTTGACATTGAAAGTCAGTCCAGGGCTTAATGGGTTGAAACACAACTCCTGCTCTCCAGCATCAGCTCTTCAGGGCCTGTTAGAGCCCTCAATCCACACATTGGAAAAGTATTGGCTTTCACTGCTTTTTTTCTCCCTCGTCAGACACAAATTAATGACCTTCAAGCAGTGCAGTGATACTCCTTGAGCCTGCAACTCAGCTGAGCCACATTGCTCTCAGCTGCAGGAGTGCATTGGATACAAACATTTTTGAATTTCCTGGGGGGTATCATGTTTGCCAGGAGCAGGGCTCTGAGCTCTCTCTCCACACCCCTGCTGAATTACCCCTCTGATTAATAGCACAACGTGCAGTCCTCTTGCTCCTTGTAAACAGGAGCTCAAGCCCCTGCCATTTAACAGGGGCGTGGGATATGCAAAAAGCTGAAATGTCAGCACATCACAGCACCCATTAATCATAAAGCTACTCTAAAAAAGAAGAAAAAAAAGATATGAAAAGGAAAGAAGAAAAAGGAATTATCAGAAATATCAAGGAGCCAATTTAATTGAGGCAAAGACATGTTTGGCGGCTGCTTTTTAACTTTACCTACATCTCAATTAGACAGGGTTGGAGTTCTCTTTGTTTCTGCTTTTGAGAAGTCTAAAACTCTGCAGGTTTGATCAATGGCAAGGGACAGAGAGGAAATGAGCAGGAGACGAAAGGGCTGAGTTTCCCTAGAAGCTGTCATGATAATTTATGGCCCTGGCTGATAAAACTTTTAACTAGTCAAATATGAGCTAGGAAATAGCAAAAGCAAAACCAGCCTCAGAGGAACAATGCCAACTAGGTAAGTCTTCTGGGAAGCACCACCTGGCATGAACAGCTCCTTGCCTGGTAGCTTAGGAAAACCTATCTTGACTCATGCTCATCTCTTAGCTTGCTGTGAACAGGCCTTGCTCTGAAAGAGCCAACAGCTGGGATTTCTTTTTTTTTTTTGGTCAGGTCTGATTCAACTGGTGACAGCAATCTCTCTGCTTGAAATATGTTGGCCAAGGTGGCTGGAGGGTGGTGTGACCAGTGTGAGCAAGAGAAGGTCACAGGAAGAAGACAAGCACACGATGTCCCTTGGGGCTCTGCTTCTGACCTGTCCTACAGAGTAAGCAGGACCAACATGTGTCACTACCCCACTATGGGAAATTGAACTGCTGTGGGAAATGACACTGGTGTTTTGCTGTGCCTGTGCTTGCAGGAAACAGCCACTCTTTGCCATTTGGATCCATGCTCAACGAAAGAGTTAGCAAGACCTGGATGAACTGTACAGCTGGCGTTGTCTTTAATCCCTGGCAAATACCACAGCATTTCTCCCTAGGACAAAATACCAGCATCCTGGACACATTCTAACCCACATTCAATTCATTTACCTGTTTTCACACTCTCTGCCTGGGAAGTGCAGTGCTTTAATAGCTGCTGTACTTTGCCTCCATCTTTGAAGAGAACTCTGTGATGGTGAAGAGCAATGGATGTTTGCAGAATGAGAAGACCATCAATTGCACACCAGCTTTCTGTATGGGGAGCCTCAAGCCAGGTTGTCAATTTGTTTTGAAGCAGAAATCCATGAGAGGAGTGAATTAATGGGGTCTCCTGGTCTGTTACCCACACCACTGACATTCATGTAGTCCTGTCACCCCAAATGCTCTGTCACATAATGACAGTATTAACTCTATGGTGCAAAGCATTGGCCAGTGTGTTTGCACTTTACACATCTTTTTAAGGTATCTGAGACTTCAGGCAAAGCCTCTTTTTTTGGCTGAAGGCTGCCTTCTACAAACCTAATGACCTTTCAACTTTGCTAGGTTGGGAAAATCCCTCCTTCTTCCTTTCTCTTTCAGCATCCCAGAATCCCGTACCTGACTTTTTCATGATACTCCAAGGAGAGAGGCAGTCAGGTTTCAGAGTCCCACAGGGAACTCTGTAGGAGGGCAAAAGGTACCACAACCAGAGCAAGGCACAAGGGTCAGAGAGATTGTCCCTCTTCCAGTCCCCAAAGCACCTCTGTGGGGGCCTTGGGACATGCCAACATTCAGCCACTGGCCTGGTGCAGGTCCCAGGGCTCTGCTCAGCACACTACTCAAACTAGAAAGTTTCTCTGGAGTTCAGTGAGGGTCCAAGGGATGGGACACTGTTACTCTCCTCTCTCCGTATCAATTTCTTTAGAAGATGAATGCACAAAGTGACTTGGGAACCTTTGTGGATCTTGGTCACAAAACCAAAACGCCTCCTAGCTGTGCTGGCCTACCCATCAGCAGTGAGAGGAGAGGCTGTATAGACACCCTGACAGGAAAAGATGGGCTTTGTGGAGGCTGAGAGTTGTTAGAGAAACCTCTTGCTGAGTAGCTGTTGTTCTCTTACTCTTGACCTCTGCACTGCCTTCTCCTCCTCCTCCTCCAAGCCCAGGAGTCACAAGTTTGAACCCATAGGCACAGTGAAGGTGGTCAGAGGGGAGTGCTGCCCATGGCAGTGGCTACCTGCATGTGAGTTGGGCATGCACCAAACCCAAAGTCCTCCCAGTTTTAACAGTGCAGGTGATTAGCCTTGCTGCCTGTGGCATTTGTCAGGGGTTAAAAAAGTAAAATTATTCAATTTCTCACAGTCCTGTCCATCTTCCAGCATGTTCTCTTTTCAGTTGGAAAAACACCGGCCTCTGTCACCAAATTACCCAACATCGGAGCCAACATTTGATCCAACGCAGTTAATACATAAATCCCAGCGTGACTGGCAGCTACAGATGGGTGAACCAAGAAATTGCTTGACATATTTGCTTACTCTGCATATGAAACTGCTTATCTTGTACAGGGAGGATAACTCTAAATTATCAGTAATCCACTGGACCTTGGTGGTAGTTCAAACTAATTTGAAAGGATTTGCCAAAACTCCGGGATATCCATGTGTATAAATACATTGATTTATACATACACATATACACTGTGTCACTGAAGGTGTCACCTGCATGGTGCCTATTTCTCTCACAAGCCTAGGCTCACAGTAATTCACCCATGTACGAATAGTTTGAGCACCCTCATCCCTGAGGGCTATCCACAGCCATAAGCTGGTAGAGGGTTATTTCTCAAATGCACCTATCAAGGTCACATTTGTCATCCTGCCCTCTTACTTCCCTCCCTTCTTGACCACAGAATTTCTCCTTCTCTCCCCCTTTCTAGGTGCCTTGCTCAAAGACTTGGACCAGTGCTGTTCTGTGCTGTAGGGGAACGCTTTGGACCTGATTCTCATTTACACTACAACAGGTTTTACAGCACTACGGCAGTGGAAAGAAACCATGAGATGAATATAGATCACTCCAATTTAAAGCTCCTTTATGTTATAAGGGAGCACCATGAAAATGGAAATTGGGTCCCCTATTTTTAAAGCCTGTTGGCAGGTGCCTATAAAACGAGGAAAGATACTTTCATTGCTTGGGCAATGGGAAATTACATCCTTTTCTGCATTCCTCTTGGTTGTGCTGTGGGCCAAGTAAGGAGCAGGGTGCCCCAGAAGAGGCCTCAGAGTGACAAATTGCAGGGCAAGCCTGGATGCTACTTACCTGTCAGAGGATGGGATCCATGTGTAGGAGGATGTCAGTGGGCTCACTCCCAATGGGAAGGGCAGGTGCAGTAGCCATGATTTGCATCCTGTGTCCACTCTCTGTTCCATATGGGCAAGGCCAGGCCAGGGAAAATGCCGATTCACTGCTACAGCTGACCACATCTTGGCTTTTCTGATTGCCTCCCTCACCACTTCCCATCTCTGTTAACACGTGGTGCCTGTGGCCATGGCTGCCCAGAAGTGAGGCAGCAATCCCCTCACTGGCAGCAATCCCCAGGGACTAGTGCACTAATGCTCTGCAGTGTGGTGGTGAGGATGGTGGAGCTGGCTCTGCTCTGCAGGACAGACCCCCTCCACTTTGCCTTGCTGTCCTTGCTCTCCCTCTGAAACAGGACTTCTGCTGTCCCTGCTTGCTCTGCAGCCTTTCCTGACTGTCCTCTGGATTTAATGAACCCAAGCACTGGAATGAACCTGGGGAAGCTGCACAGCAGCTGGGGCTTCCTGACTGCCTTGTTGCTCCCCACAACAGCTGGAATGTCACCCATAAGTACTGCTTCTGTCTTGGGCGAATGAAGATTTATTTTGTTCTTCACGTCTCTGGTAGTGGAAAGTCTGGGCTTGGAGTCTGATTTCCTGCAGCTCCTCAGTGGGAGGTTTAGGGCAAACTGCAGGAGGAAGGACTGCATTCATCTTCATGTAGAACTGCTCCCAGCAGCTGCTGTGGGTCTGCATATGTGGGGCTGACTGAGGGACTGGGGGGCAATTCATGCAGTCCATAAACAGAGGGAGCTGACAGAGAAGGTGACACGTGGGCAAAAATGCAGGGGATGGAAAACTGCTAACCCAAACAAAGCCAATAATCTGTTTCCTAAAGAGTGGGTGCCATCATGGGTGAGGAGCAAGGAGAGGTAATTTAAACTGTTCAGTGACATTGCTTTGTCTTCGCTTAAGAGAAGGAAAAACGAGCTTTCCAGTGCAGAGAACTCCATGAAACCCCTCCAGTATGCAGGAAGGTGATGAAGCAAGGCAAAGAACAGCTGGAAATGTGAGAGGAGATCAACTATGTGGCAATGCCATGATATTGCTAGATGGCTTGCTTTTTCCTGCAATATTATACTCTGCCCTGGAAATCTGTCCACAAAAGGTGTAGGAGAAGTAAAAGGAACTGGCAGTCAGGCAGAAAAAGGGTGGAAAATACTGGATTTTTTAATCAAACATAGGAGATAAATAACAAACACATGGTAGACCAGAGTAAAACAATAGATGGGTTAGACAAGGTATACTGGAGGCTCCTAATTACTTTCTTTCTCAGAGATGATTCATTATATTGAAAAGCTGCTCATAAAAAGCTAGGAAATTATTTTTGTGTAATACCTAGCTCCAGATCTGTAGGAACTCCTTGCTGTCAAAAATTAATATGTCAAAAAAACAGAATGGGACAAAAACTTAAAAATGTGCATGAATATGGATTATGAAAATACCCTTAATTCTCTGGATTTGCTCCTTCCCAGTTGGATGCAGGACTCTGTACACACTGACTGTGCAAGCAGAAGGTGTCTCGCAGTCATGTTGATCTGTAGCCATAGGTCCAATCACTCTGGCAACTCCAAGCTCATCCCTCTACCATTAACGAGGTAGTTACTCATCACCTAGGACATAACTGGCAGGCAGCACGAAGCAGGATTTGGCCTGGGTAATGTAGCATTTATTCTGCAGGCTTTCGGCTAGTGCAGCCCTTGTGGGGGCTACTGTAGGGGAATGTGGTGCCCTTTCTGCTATGCTGAGGCTGTCAAGAATCCACTCAAGCGATGTAGCCAAGTTTATTGGAAAATCATTGGAGGAAATCAGCTTGCAGGTTGTCTTTAAAGGCAGATAAGCCTCATTCCCCTTCTCCTGCTTCTGCTGCTGGAAATGGCAACTGGCAATGCTGGAGGCTGGGGCAAGGGTCTATTTCCTAGTCCAGCTGCTGACTCACAGGCAGGTCTGTCCTCCTGCCTCCCCCCAGGCTCACTGTCTGTGGAGCAGAGATATTTTCTTAGCAGTGGACAGTTCCCCAGGCATAGAAAGCCATCGAGCTGCGGTGCTCATGTCCCTGGCTCTGGGAGAGCAGGCAGATGTCAGCTGGCCAGTAAACTTGCAGAGACCCTTTGAAGTGGCCCAGGCCAGCAGCCTCACTGGCTGCAGGCTGAAGTCTTCACAGCCCTTGGCTGGAGATAAGGGGAGCCAAATTACTGTAAGATCCAGGACCAGTGTCAAGTGCAGTGCCTCAAAAACCTCTGCAGCTTGTTCTGGGAATAGCTGCATGGGCAGGTCCCCCACAAAGCCATGGATTGTGCAGCAGTTTGAGCTGCGGTTCACATCCATGGCCAGGGGCTCACTTTCCAGCCCTGAGCTGGGGAGGGACCTCCCTGGCCAAAGGCAGTGGCTGTGGCTCTCCTCTGCTCCTGCAGCAGCATGGAAACATTGCTCAGACTTGCTCCTGACATCCCCCCATCAGCACTGAGGGGGGTAAGTGGGGCTGTTGGGTCCCTGCTCTCACCTGAGGGATCAAGGCAAGCAGCCAGGAGGCTCAGAGTGTGCTGTTCCTGGCCTGACCAGGGTTACTGCAGAGTGTGGGAAGCTGTTATTCCATCACCTGTGCAGCTCCAGTTTGGTGGCTCATTAGCAGGTAGGATATATTAGTAACTGTCAAAGAACTGGAGAGCTACCTTGTTGGGTGAATGGATGAAAACATTTTAACTCCCACAAAAGAGGGAGAGGCAGTGATTAGCTGGTGAGATGACAATATGAAATGTCAGAGGCACAGACAGTAAGCACAACTGTTCATTATTATATTAACAGCTTTAATTTTCTGCCTTTAAACACCAGTTTCCTGTCAGTGCAATTAGATTGTGTCTGTGTGTTTAATTTAGATCAATATACTGCTGCATTTGGAGTTTTCCTCACACATCCTCTGCGAGGCAAGAAGCAGACTAGCCAGCAGGAGCATCTTTTCTTATGTCCTTGAGGTGAAAGCCAGTTTGTGAAGAGGATGTATAGGTGATGCATGTCCCCACGGCAGGTGAGTGTAACCTGCAGTGATTTATGGAATTTCCACAGATTGGAGTTGGGAAGAGATGACGGCATAGGAACACCTTGAAGAGGCAGGCGGTACAAACAGCACATAGTAATATTTTTAGTGAATTATCTTACAGACCACAGAAAATAATGGGAGGAACAGGGGGAGGGGAACAGGCTCTCATGCCAGAAATTATTGAAGGCCTGATTCTGATTGTGGTTACACCACTCTGAGTCTGATGATGGTAATGCTGCCTTGATGCCTGTAAAAGTGAGATCAGAATTGGGCTGGATACTAAGTGCCAGAAAACAGCACATTTAGGAATGGGATTTCCCTGGTTTCTCCTGTTTGAACAAGTACCAATATTTTTACCTGTTAGGTAAGAGGAAGGGAAGCCCAAGAGAGCACAGGGCTTCCTGCTGATTTCAACCTAGATTTTCCAATGTCACAGAATTTCCAGTGTCAATTGGATCTGGTGCCACATCACTGTCTCTTTCTGCAGACACAAGGATGCTCTTTGTGCTCACCAGGGCAGGATGTTACGCATCTTTCACTGACATTTGTACCTTGGTGAGTGCTTGTGACAGAGTGACACTAAAACAGAGACTCCTGTGCACTTTCCCCCTCTTTCAGCTTTGGCCCAGGATTTCTGTATGTAATTGCTCTGTACATTACATAGGGTATTTTTCTCCTGCATGGGCTAATGCAGTATGACTCAAGGAGCTTTATTTTGAGTAGCTAGTCACGTTCTTTTGCTTTATTGCTTTTATAGCACTGATCTCTGTAAGATCTTCCCTCATTCCACTGATTCTCTGGGATCATCACTTCTCTGTCAGCTCAAATGTGTTACTTTGTTTTCTCATCTACTTTAGTCTGGCCTCCAGAAGCTCTGTTGCTCCATCCTCATCTCTTGGATGGGGGGAAGCTTGCTGCTGTAGGGAGACTGACCTCCAAGCTCTCTGTTTCCAACCCAGCCTGTTGTCCCCATCCTGGAGAGAGGGATAAACCTCAGAGGATGGGTTGCTTTCCTCTCCTTCCTGGAAGAGGCTTCCAGGCATAAGACAAGATGGTGTCAGTCATGCATCTCCAAGAAGTCCAGCATGGGAATAACTGAACAAGGGATCCCAGACCTGAGGGGGTGAGAGCAGGCAATCCACTAACCCTGACAGAAGACCTGAGCAGCCCTGCTGCAGCACCATAGCCAGCACTCACCACATACTGAGGGGGTACCAGAAAGACTTTGCCTGCTGTGAAAAAATGGCAGTGCTGGGTCCAGCACTCACCCAGCAACTGCAGGCAAACATGGCAAGGAGTACAAGCAGGAGTCCCAGCACTTTAGCCTGGGTACCAAAACCTGGCTGTTGGTCTTGAGATGGAAGCCTGGGGTCCCTGGAAATGCATCATGCATTACAGAACACAGGACCTGTCATGTTAGATTAAACAAATGGTCCATCTATCTCAGAGCTAGACTGCCTGGCAGTGGTCAGTAGCACAAATTCAGCCTGCAGAAATGGCTGAAACAAAGTACTGGGCCAGGATCCAGAGCAGGGCAGGGATCTGATTTTCAGTTTCTGAATATTTGGTTGATATTCTGATGTCATATATATCATATAAAAAGCTTTTCCTTATTCCCATCTCTGGGATCTACCATTCCTCCTCCATTTTGCTGAGACATCAGCAATTATAAGAAAATGATGACACCTGAAGACTGCATCAGAAGAAAGAGCCAAGTGGCTGATAACCCTTTCTGCCTAGGGAGTGGTGTTTGGTCCCAGCTTTTACCTGATGCACGGCAGAACTGACTTTCCTTATTATCCAGTTTAGGAAAATTTAGAGACTGGGTTTAGTCTCTGATCTCTTCTTCCTATAACACACAAGATCATAGGTAAAACATTTCCCTGGATGTCGAGGCATCCCTCCTGCCCTGTCCTGAACCTCTGGCTGGACAGTAATTCTTACAAGGAAGTGCTCTCAGCATTTCTTCGATGGTGGGCTCCTCCCTTCTCTTCCAAAGTTAACAAAGTACTTGAGCCTGCACATGTGTTAATTTCCCATCCGGAGCATAACCCTTTCCGCTTTCCAGGATGGAGCATAAACATTACAAATGAAATCTCCAATGGGTAAAGAATGAACAATCATTTTCTTAATTTTTTTTTTAAAGGCACTTTAGGGCTTTTATCAGCGAAGCATTGTATCCATTAAGAAACAAATTAAGTAATTCTGCAGGCAAGCTAAGTACTGTTCCCATGCCAGAATTAATACTGCCTCTTTCCACCAGGAATGTTTAAGGGTCCTTCCCCCATGCCCTGGGATTACAGCTGCTTTTAGTTCATAGATGGAGGATTAATCAGTGGAGCTCCTTTGCAGAGCTCCTGAAATAGAAATCACAAATCAGGGAGACTGGGAAGGAGTCTGGGAACTGACAAATGTAAAATTATGTTGCATTTTGCTTGGCATCTGTGCAGGGAAGATGACTGTGGTGACTTAGAGGTGCTTACCTGATGTGGAATGCCTCTGGTTGCTTTGGAAGGAGACCTGGAGTTTGGGAGATGGAAAAGCAGGGTGGAGAGAGGGTGGAGGGATGGCTGCAAACTTCAGTATCCAAACAAGAAATTATGTGACTTAACAGAACATTGTGTAGGAGGAGATAGTGAGAGCAGTAATTGAAACCAACACATTGTTCTCTGCCATCAGGAGTGGAGATCCTGATTCATGCTGGTATGAGACCAGAAGCTGTAAGTTCTCCTTTCTTTTGGGACTTTCTTGACAGAGTATCCCAAATGAGACTCTTTTAGATTCCTTTTCCTCAAACCTACAGATGCTGACTCTCAGTCAATCCAACTAAGTGCAAGACCAGAGTGTGAGGTGGTCTGCCTTGTTAGTATCACCTGCCTATGCTTGAACACTTTTAAATTTATCAGAAGGGTTTCAGTATTTCACTCCCAGTGCATCCCCTTGTGATGTTGCAGCTGTTTGCATGTGATACAGGTGTGCAGAGAAGGAAAAATTAATGCAGTTAATTTTCATGTAAGCAGTACCATTATAAGTCCCTTTATACCAGTTAAAGTGTGACTGTGGAGGAGGAGGGAATACTACTTTAATTACATTGGCTTTGAAGCTAATATTGTTAAGTCAGTATGAAAAATTATGCACAGACTATTCCTAAGGGTCTAAATTGAAACAATTCCTATTGAAGAGAAATTCTAAGAGAGAAAACCATTGACAGAATAGTGTAAAAGGATAAACCTTCTCTCAGCTTCATACTCAGTACGTTTTGCCCAACTAAAACTGCTGTATGTGGCTATGTTGTGGAGCTCAACTCTGATAGCTTGGCTGAAGGGAACACAGCTTGACAGAGCCTATCTTGGACCTTTATTTTGATTCCCCTGGGGTATTACTCAGAGAAGGATGAGGTGAAAGCCTGACCCCTAATAGAAAAGAAGCATTACTACGAAGATGCCTTTGGTTGCTGATTGGGACTCATAAAACTGTCAAGAAATCAAACAACTGCTGCTCTTGGTCTTTACCTGACCCTGTGTTGGGCCCCAGCATTTGTCCCATTAGAACATCAGAGGAATTTTGCATTACTTGTTGGGTTTCCCCACAAACTTTGTAGAATCATAGTATGATTCTGGTTGGAAGGGACCTTAAAGGTCATCTAGTTCCAACCCCTCTGTCATGGGCAGGGACACCTCCCACAAGACCAGGTTGCTGAAAGCCCCATCCAGCCTGGCTTTGAACACTGCCCAGGGATGAAACATCCACAATTTTTTCCAGTACCTCACCAACTTACGAACTTCTCTTAGAAAATCTGATAATGAAAATTTTCCAAAATTATTTTCAGTCTTCAGGGTTTTTTTCAGTGCAAAGAAGAAATAAGAAAATTGGTGGGAATTGCCCTCAGTTTCTAACAGTCTAAACTGCTTATATCAATAGATACATTAATATAACCCCTTGTCTGGGGCACCAAGGTATGTTTGAAATATCTCTCTTCTCCCAGAGATGGTTTAGGCACAGAACCAAAACACCTCAATGTGTGTGCTGATGGCCAGGCACAATTCCACCCTGGGTCTCAGTGCAGATGCCCTACCTAGCCTTGACTGCCAAGGGACTGGAGGCATCATGATGTGCTCTGTCAGCTGCATGACACATGTGTGTGTGTCCATGCTGGACCAACACAGGAGGCTGCAGCAGTCCCTATCACCCCCCTTTCCCTGCAAATGACAGTGGAATCTAGCTAGCAATATCCACTTTTGCATGGGGGAGGATGGTCTGCCTCTTTCTTCTCCTCAGGACCCAGGACCTTCCCTTTTTACAGCAGGTATGAGACATAGGCACATGTGACCCCTAAGACAGACTCTCTAGCACAAAACTCATGGCACAAATGCAAAAGTTTTATTATTTTCTGTGGGCTGACTCTCTTTAAGGCAATTGAGGGTTTTTTTTTTAAACTGTGCACATTCAGGCCAGTAACTTCTGCACATCACTTCAGGGAGACCTGAGTGCACCCTGCCCCAGAGCTGCCTTGCTTTTGACCATGTTTACCTTGCTGTGAGGGATGCTCTTCTGCAAGAGGAGCTTCAAAAAACCCTTTCCCTTGTCTCTGAAGCAGTCAGATACAGGGACAGGAGGGGAGGGCTTTCTTTCTAGCCTGTATGTGAAGATATTAAGCAGAGGGCTGGTCCCCTGCTGCCAGGCCCACCTGACTGTACTCTTAGACTTTTTTCAATCTGTTAGACAGCTGCCATCGAACTCAGACCCCAAATATTTATCTTACTTCTGAGGTGTCATCCTTAAAACAATCTGTCATACTGACATGGGCACTCGGGAAAACAGCCCCACACTGACATCAGACACCAAACTCTCCCACCCCAGCAAGCCAGCACCAGTGTTTGACCTTTGAAGATTTGTTGCTTTTCTTCTTTGCAGCTAGGGAATTGGCGAAAGGTGTGAGAAGTGAAGGGGGGCAGGGGAGTGGTGCTAGAGCTCAGCTCAGCTGGCTGCTCTGTGGAGCTGCTTTTATTTAGGAGCCCTGAAGTACAGTGTTCACTACTTCCTGCCCTCTCTGGTGTGGGAATGTCCACCTGCCCTTGTAAATAACTGAAGGAACAGTAAATATTTTTATTGGGGTTTTTTTGTGCTAAGAATAGGAAAAAATCTAGATTGTTGTTGACTTCATAGGAAGGGCTTAAGGAAGGACCCCTGTGGAAGTCAAACATAGAAAACATGAATTTCCATATGGGAAACTGAGCTCAAACATTGGATTGTAGAGACAAGAGGTGGCTTATATGGTGTGGAAGAGAGGTAGAGGGGGAAAGGAGGTGAAGAAGACTGTCTCCCACAGATCACTGAGATCCCCATTATCTCCAGCTGAGCGCCTGACACTGTGTGCAGAGAAGGAAAGGACCACACAGAGAGGAAAAAGGAGCACCTCTGAAACACACAGCCTGTTCAAGAGCATGGGCAGTGTCCATCCCAATGGCTGCCACTGCCCACAGGGAATTAACCACAGAGCTTATTGCTTTCATACAGCAGAGACACCAGGCTGGGCACTGCCCAGCTCTTTCTAGAACTCTTTCCAAACCTCATCATAGAATGACAGCCTCCTAACTAGCCTGAGCATTTTGAGTATTGAATTTCAGGTGAAGGCTTAGTAATGCTTCCCATTTCTGACTCTGCTTCCTGATAAGTTTATGTTGCCTCTTCTTCTCCCTCCATTCCTTCCTCACATCCCTCTTCACAGTGTTGGGGAGAGCTGCTGTGGGTGGAGAGCTTTTCAAACTCCTGGGTGTTGCTATTCCTACGTACCAGAGGAGATAGGAAAATCCCAAGAGAGAATTATCTCTGAGGCCACAAGAAACAGCACGTCCTCGTTGGCTCCCCACCCGCAGCAATGAAACATACCTGGGAGCACAAGACATGTTTATTACCCACTATATGCACCATCTGGGAGATTTGTTCATGCCAAAACAAAAAGTGGGGTCAGGCCCAAGAGAATGGGAGCTGTGATCTATGAATGCATGCCCAGCTTCTGGGATTAAAGGTGCCTTGTCCTCAGCACCTCTGAGCAAAATCTTCAAAGGCAGGGACAGGTGAGGCACTAAAGCAGCCACCCTCCAGAGCAACTGGCTTCAGTTTGGCTGACCCTGCAGGGAGTTTAAGGAGTGTCCCATCCAAATGTGCCAGGACAAAGGACCTGGGTTGGCGTGACCCTTGATTGGAGTGGACTGGTTGTCATAAAAAGACTATTTTAATTTTTATAATGCTATAAATGTACATGATGCAACACTGTTTAAAAATGTGGTTGAAATTTCACAGAGTTTGAAGCAAATGTTTCCAGGAACAGACCCCTGTTGTACAAATGCTGATCCTCAAGGCCCAAAGTGAGTATGGCATGGGCTGTGATTGACAGCTTCCCAGGAGGGAAGGTTATGCTTCATAAGTAATATCTGTGATTTTTAAAGGAACATTTGTTTGAAGATCAGCTGTACTGTGAATTAAAGCTGGAAAGATGCAACATAGCAGCTGCAGTCTTGTGAAAGCAGTGCAGGCAAATACAGTGTTAAGCTAGGTTTGTAGACCCAAGTTCTGGCTTGGTGGTCCAGTGGTGGCCCCCTAGAGGTTTGAGAAGCCCAGGCACCTAGAAACCCCCATAGCCCTACAAAGCCTGGGCTGGATAAAGGGACCTCATCAACTCATTTTGCTGCTGTTTTTTTCACATTTCAAGAGCAGCACCAAATTCTATGTTAAATAGTACAATCCCCTGGTACTAAAACTTACTGTATCTCACTAATGGT
Organism: Drymodes brunneopygia; assembly: GCA_013400955.1. NCBI lineage: Eukaryota > Metazoa > Chordata > Aves > Passeriformes > Petroicidae > Drymodes > Drymodes brunneopygia. The sequence continues at coordinate 428,298 of VZTZ01050758.1, forward strand.
GTTTTATCGTAATTAAAATTGGTTATTTGTTCCTCTTGGTTTTCTTTTGCTTTGCAGTCTTGCTCTAGTTTATGATGTTTCTTTGCCTCTGGCTACTTAATTTATGCAATTCTGTCTTAAGACAGACTTTGTCAAAAGTTCTGTAGGAGTGCAGTAGCCTATAGCAACCAATTCTCCATAGCCTTTTTATCCAAAGCCCAATCGAACAATGAAACATGATTTTCCTGCGCTGAAAATTTGCTTGTTAGACCTTAACGTATCTCAATCAGTGGCACTGTAATTATGTTTTAAATTTTCATTACAAAACTTGTTTATCAGAGTAAGATGTATTGATTTGCATGGGATGAGGAACCGTAGTGTTTCTGAAAATGGTAGACTTGGTGTTTGCTGTCTTTCAGCTAACTAATTTTATTGAGAGATTATGTATTTTCCTTCAAAATTTCTTTCTTAGGTGCCTTCAGAATTTTTTTAACCTGGGCCATCAGAGAGTGGTGATTTACAGCTCTTTAATGCAGTGCATTTATTCTAACATTTTTTCTTTTGACACATCGGTTCCTGACAGTGCCTCATCTTTACGTGCAGGTTGTTAGACTCACATATAATTAAGCTTGTCCAGCACTTCCCATCATAAGACCTTACTTTTCGATACGTAAGACCATTTCTGGGCAGAGATTTTTCATGGTTACTCAGTCTTCCTTTTTTGGACACATGTATTTGTTACATCCAAAATGATGTAACAGTTTTCAAGAATGAAGCCAGAAAAAAATTATGCCTTTGTGTACATGAAAAACAAAAGGTGAGCTTTTTCTTTAAATGTTCTGTATCCAGCATGCTGTGGAAATAAGACTTGCAATTGAGCACTTGGGTAGCCTCTGAGTCGGGAATGCAGCCTTTGTCTCTCTATGAACCTGCCCCAAAAGTGGTCCCCAAAAACTGCGATTTGCACATGCCGACTGGGAATTACTTGGATTGTAGAAGCAGCAATCCCCCAAGAATCTTGGGCATGTTTGATGCCTCAGGTTATGCAGAATTTGCTGTAGAAGGTCTGTAGCCATGTGGAGCCAAATTTTAGTGGCTGCTGGGGTAGCAGATTTTCACAGGAGCCTGGCGAGGTTTGGAAATTCACCTGGGAGCTGCTAAGAGCAAGAGGGAGAGAGAGAAACCAGGCTGGGATTTGGAGAAGGGTGAAAGACTGAGACACAACAAGCAAAGGGACTGGGCCTAGAAAATGGTCTGGGTGAGGGAAGTGGGATCGGGGAGTCAGGCTGGGACTGAGATTTTGGAGGCTGAGACCGTGTCTAGGTGACTGTGTGATCTCCCCCTCCTGGCCACCAGCGTGGCATTCGACTTGCACGGCTTTGCAGGCTCTATTTCTGTTTACAGCCAGTGGCACTCCTAGGAAACATTTTGACTGACCTATATTAAGTGCCTGCTTAGGATGAATCATGCCCCAGGACCGCTGTGTTTTCTCTGCCTTGACGACAAAAGGCTCATCAGATGACGAGCTCAGACGGACACCTCTGCTGTGATCAGATGGGGCCCGGGCTCACAGCCTGTGGGAGGGGCATCAGCTGCTGAACCCTCTGGGGTGATTTAAACCTTCCGAGGCTGATGAGAACTGGGGATCTGCCTGTATTGCAGAGCCCTGGTCCCAGGCTGGCACGCAGACCCTCTGCAGGGCATCTCTCCATGTCACAGGGCAGCCCTTGCAGCCCCTGGATGCAGTGCTGACTCCTTGGTCCTTCCCCCAGGGTTGATGGGGACTGGAAGGGTAAGGGTTATGTGGGAGGCCAGTCCACAGTGACCAAGGTTGTGTGGATGGGGAGATAATGGTGGGACCCTGCAGAGACAGCAGCAACCCTTGGATATGAGTTGAAGAGGATGGAGGGGAGCAGAGACAAATGTGACAGGATGTCTTGGAGGCACTGATGAGAAGGGACAGCAAGACTTGGTGTTGTGCCTGTGGAGGGGATCTGGACTGGAACACCAGCAAAGGAGGGGAGTATGGCTGGGAGCACAGGGACCGAGAAGGCAGAAAGGGGCACAAGAAATGAGGAACCCAACCGTGAAGGCAGCAGAGTGAACACCAAGGAGAAAGGAAATACTGAAATGCTGTTTATTAAGTTTGTGCTGCCTACCTTGTGCAGTGAATGAAACATGGCCCTGCGGGGAAAACACTGTGTAGTCACATAGTTAATGCATAAGGGAGCAAACTAATGGTTGCCTGAAGATCCCTGCCTTTTCCTAATTTTTCAGTGTTTGGCTTTGTACTGTCATTTTAATAAGTTTTGTTATGTGTCAGATGTACATACTCTGCTATAATGTTTCTGGCATGAGTGATGTGCATCCTCATTTTCACCCTGCTGCATCTCCCAATGTTTCTGTGTTTAATGCTTGGTCCAAAAAGCAACCTACCCCTCCAGCCTTTTCCTGATTCCCTACCAGCAGGTATGAGCTGGAAGGAAAACACAGACCTTCAATGGTGCTGCCTAAAGGCAGGAACATTGCCCACTGAATTTCACTGTCATTTAATGCCTTATCCTGGATGCAAATGCTCATGTGGTTTACAGAGCACACACCAGAGCAATAAAAAACAGGCAAGGAAATCAAAGACATATTTCTATTCTGTTTTTGTATTACCAGTTGTGTTTAATGCAGTGCACTTAAAGTGCCTCTAGAATACATTAGAGTGGTTTTGATGGTAAATTTGACTGCCAAACTATTGCCTGCCTCACTGGGATTCCTTCTCATCTTCAAATCCATATACTCCATGTCTCACTTCACCACTGATGGGAGAAGGGTGACATGTGCTGCCAGCCTAGCAAGAGCAAAGCCTGAGGAGTTTGGAATCATTCCTGGGTTGTTCAATATCACCCAGGAGACGAGGCTCATGCCTGTGCAACGAACATTGCCAGGTGAACGCAGAAGGACTGACACTGACCTATTATTTTCTTCCTTGGCAGATCTCTCTGAATCACACGACACAGAAGTTTATCTGATGATTTGAGAATTAGCTGCTGTGATACCAAGCATGGCTGACCAGAAATGGAGATAAGAAGCTGTCGATATCTGTTTTCCCTTCATGCACACAGAAAGCCTGTGATGAATGTTTTAGAATCAGTAACTGTAACCCAGGGGCCACCATTTTGAGGGAAGCTCCAAGGCTAGGGCTTAACCCTCAGTCCAGCTTTTGCTGGAAATAAGCTTGCCCCATACATACCACAGACCAATAAAAATATCGCATAGCAATTCGTTAAAAATTTCACATGAAAGAAATGTTCCTAAAAACAAGGGAAAACCCCCTTTTGGAACTTGCAACACAAATGTTACTCTGTTAGCGCACAAAATTCAGGGTAAACCTGATTAGAAACTGAAGTGAAAGCCAGACGTGTTTCCATTGTCCATCAGAGAGAAATGCCAAGGAACAAGGAAACAGCAGAATGTGAAAAGTGAATTGGATTTTGAAAAGCCTTGCAAAGATAAGCTTTTGAGGGATCCTCTATAAATCTGAGTACGTAATGTTTAGTATGCCAGCATTCATTCACCTTAATTAGACTGGAGTCCTGTGCCATGAGCTGTGTGAATAACCCAAAATCACAACAAATGAGTGAGTGCCACCCACAATGTCACAGGAGAAAAATACAAATGTGGGTGCGATGGGGCTGGGAGGATTTGCACCTTCACAGAAAATAAGGATGACACCTGCATGCAATGGTCACTTGGTTGTGGAGGAAATGTTTCTCACATGCACAGCACATCTAGGAGTCCCAGGGCCCAACCTTTCAGGCTGTATTGGTCACTTTTTGTCTGTATTATTAACAGATGCATTAGGAATTGCAAAGGAGAACTGTTCTGCCTGGTTAAAACACATCTGTGAGTGGCAGGGAGGACCTGTCTATGGCAATGCAGAAAGGAGGGTGTAATGCAGTGCCTCTCTGAGTGCCAGAGAGAGTTGAGCGGTGGCAGGACTGGATACCAGGTCTTGAGGAGTTTGCTGGACTGCCCAGAGATCTGAGGTGGCAGACTGGGTCTGCTGCAGGAGAGGGGGAAGTCACAAGGATCTTCAGAAGCAATTATATTTTGGCTAGCAATGAGGAAAGGAAGAACATTTAAAGAAGATACTGCCTTCTTACAGTAAATTGAGTTTTAATCTTCGTGGAAGTAAGGTGGACAAAAGGACTGGATAGCTTGAGGAAACGGTCTGAACTGAGTCAAGCTCAGCAATGATTAAAAGCTGCTACCACTTACAGCTGTTCAGAGGATATTTAAGATGAGCCGATAGACATCACACCACAGGCATCCACGTCTTTGCAGCACCACCTAATTGGCTCCCATGTTGGCAGTCTCAGCAGTGATGCCATAGTTTAAAGGGGTTGTGGGGAGTAAATCCACTGCTCTGGGCAGGGAACAACCTGGGGTGTTCTGGAAAAGCAGGGGGTGGAGGCATAGGTAAGCTTGTCATGCCAGTGGCTTTATTTTTATTGCTTTGAGGAGAAATAAAAGCTGCCAGCAATTCCAGCCATCAGCCCAGTACTGCTCCGAGAACTGAGATCTTTCCAATAAAGCAAGCCAACAGCAAGGCAAGAATTTGTAGCCCTGCTCCTCTAATTGCAAGGCTCTTCCCCAGCCCCATTAATTTCCTGTGAAACTGAGAAGTTTAGTCAGCATTAAATCTGGGAATGTTGCCTTCCACTGGGGCTCTCTGTTACACAGCAGACAGGCTTACATTTTTGCTGTGACAAATATTTTATTGACACTGATACAATATATACATTGCAAAAGAACATTCAGGATAAAGTATTTCTCTATTTCAGTGGGGAGACACGTTTTGTATACAGATGGCTGGAGGAAATCTGGCCTCACAATTAAAATCTGTTTAGAGTTTGTAGTGAAGTGACTGATGGATTTGGCTCAGTGCTCCATCAATCCCCCCTCCCCATGCCTCTCCGTAGAACAACATTGATGGCAGGTCATAAATAGCCATTTGTACAAAGTGCAGGAACTCTTTAAGTATCATTTTATAGCTAGTATATATATTCCAAGTGGCTGGCAAAATGCAAAGTGTTTGGGGTCTTTAAGTAGCAAAGGCAATAGACCATGGGTGGACAGCAATACCTTTCTATTTGTACCAAGGGTGCCTATTTGAACCTTATATTTGTGCCCGATACAAAAACAGGGATGTTGTTAATTTTCTGGTAAATCCTTTATTTGCTGCATGCACAAAATTCAGGTCCTTTTCTAAAAAGAGAGAGGCACTAAAGAGGGGTTTTCCTGGCCATATCAATGCCTGCGTAATTATATGGTTTTTAAATCTCCCCAACACTTCAGATTAGTGCAGATTTTCACTTTGCTTTTTGTCCTATATTCTTGCATAGTTTTAGTGGACGCCACTAAAGAGCCACTTATTTCTTCTCCACAAGTTTTTTGTCTCAAGGCTGGAGGAAAATTAGATTCTATTGGAAGGTGATGCCAATTATGAGTGATTTCAGTGGTGCTTAACACTGTGATGGAAGGGGCCAGCTGATCATCAAACAATGTTATAACTAAGAGCTGTATAGAAATGTAAAATACTGAGAAGCTCTCTGCAGTAACAGTAGCCACATGTCATGGGACGGGGGGCGGGTAGCAGAGGCATGGAGCAGAATCAGGATGCAGCCCCTTGTCTCACCAAGCAGAGGAGCATTTTGAGCAGCCCTGAGCAGGGAGAGATGGCCTGGGCACCTCCCTTTGGAGGTTGAGCCCTGTAGAAACCTCTCCATTCAGGGTTCACTATGCAGAAGCAATGCTCACATTGCAAGGAAATGTCCTTGCACTCACCTGAGAGGTAAAGCCAGGAGTAAACTTCCTGGTGATCAGAGCCTGAACCACAAGATAAGGAGCTTTCCAGAAGTACCTATGAAGGAAGAGGGATGTGGGTAGCAGGGGTCCTGTTGCCAGCATGACAGAGGAAAGGAGAGCTTCAGAAGGAGATTGTGGTTCAGATCTCCTGGCTTTGGTGAGGCAATGATGTTCTATAGAACACACCCTGACTCACTAACTCTTTCATGCTTCTGCATGGAAACTTATGGGTTCAGCTCACAAGCTCAGTGCTTCCAGGCACATTTTCCCTGCATTTGCCCCAAAAGCCAGCTGTGACCTTTACACCTTCCCCACTGGGTAACTACTGTGGGGTCTCAGGTGAGAGAAAACTCCAGGGAAGTTACGAAGATTTTATATGGGAGTTTTATAAAGGAATAGTGATAGTCCAGCCACTTGTACTTAAGAGACAAAAATTACAAAACACTGGTGTAAATTACAAAGAGGGCGGCACACGCTTTCCCTGGAGGAAAAGGAGTCCTGTCATTTATTAATTTTCTGTAATAATGAGTAGTATTTTCTTTGAGGCAGAGAGAGCAATTTTCCTCCCTGACCTGTTATGGCCTGACAACAGCAGCAAACCTTAGCTGAGGAATAAACAAGGAATTATTTATTTGTTCTTGGCTCAATTAATTCCTGGCTTGGAATCTCAGTGCAGACATCAGGCTATTTTCACATGTCCATTGTAGTAAAATGGTGTCAGGCTGAGCCATTCCTGGCAGTACCTCGTGCCTGAGAATTAGGAGGGAACCACTATATTTGGAAATAGACAGGATCCGGTTATGGCACTGCAAAATACAGTCCCCTTACAACAGGATGCAGTAGACTCCAACAGTCAAAAGCCTAGGAAACTTGATGCCAGGAAAACCCATCTGCTTTCCTAGGATGCCAGTCCAAGGCATAATCATGGTTGATGTTAAAAACATATCTGCAGAAAAACACGGAAACTGAGTTTTAGGTCCTGTCACTTAATAATTTTAGCCAAGCTCAACTGCTCAGAAACACCCTGAAATCTGTCTCCAACAAATGCACCTCTTTTTAATTTGAATATTTTACTTTTAAAAGGATCACTCTTTTTGTTGTTAGAGGAACAATTTAAACACAGGTGTGGCTGACCTCTTCCTTACACACTTTGTTAAAGGGAAAGCTGTAGAGATAACACATGTGTGTGCAAATGTCTGCTGGCAGATACCTTCCTTGCATGGAGGAGGATGGGGAGCTCCAGTGATGGCATTCAATTACAGGTGCTTTTGCACCAAGAACCTGGATTTACTGCTTTTCCTTGATGTGAGAATGAAAATCAGCTTGCTGTGCTGGTTTTTCATCCTACCAGATTCAGCTACATTCTATTAAAAGGAAGACATAGGGAAAAAGAAGGCAGGTCATGAGGGGACCACATTATGTGGAAGGACTTGTACAAGGACAGATTGGGAAGCCTTCCAAGCAGAACTACAGATGTACAGGATGATGCACATTCACCTGCTGCTTTGGTTAACAGGCAGAAAGCAGTTAGTCAGATGCTGGTCACCTTTAATGCTACTCCCAAACCATACAGCAAGGAAGAGGCTGTGTGACACTGACCTGAGGGCTCCCAGCTATTGTAGAGGGCTGTCTTAATGGGACCTGGTAGCCAAATGGTCTCAGACAAGCTAGAGGGTTTGGCTGCTCATCCTAAACAACCTCTCAGGTTCATCTTTACTGAAAAAAACACATTAAAAATGCTGTAAAGTCTCTCAATCTGTGCATTCTGGATGGGTCACCTGTCCATTGCTCTCACTGAGGTAGCCAAACCAGTCTTAGCAACAGTGGCAAATATGGGCCAAAAAGGCTTTGAACAGTATTTGCTGCCAGGTATGTTGGTTCATTTTTTTCAGCTGGTAGACACTGAAGGGGCCAGGGCAAGGCTCACAATGGTGTGTTGCTGCTGCTGCTGTTCATTTCAGGCTATTAGCATGAGCATAAACAACCATTTCATGCTGATGCCACAAGATTTTCAGCCATCTGTAACATTTAAGCCTTTCTCAATCCACTATGAAAAATAGCTCAGGGAAGACAGGTAGGGGAACAAATCCTTCGGCTCATGATAACAGCTAGGAAAAGATGATAAGGCTTGGAAGGAGGGATTGCAAATGCTCTTTTCTCCTGTAATGCTTCACTTCTACCAACCCAGTGGGGCAGAAATCCAACTGAAAACCCCCTAACATCCACAGTTGTTAGTAAAAAGGTAATCTTTCCAGCTTGCCAGTTCCCAAGAGCTAGAGCTCCAAGGGATGAAGGACTCTTTATTCCATCTACTCAGGCAAAGGAGGAAATGACTCTGACTATTTCCATTTTTATAGATTCCCTACTCATAGTGCTCTTTGTGACAGGGCAATAAACAACTATTACCTGGGATTTCAGATTTGAGAGATAAAAAAAATATTGATTTTCAGTTGCAGAAAACGTTTTGTGTTTGGGGGCAACAATTAACTTCCCACTCACCACCTCTCCCTGGATGCAGGTAACAGGCTAGAACTGCTTCTAACTTGGCGCTCATCGTGTTTACTCATGTCTTGCTCCTCACCTGGGAGTACCAAACCCTTGATTTCATCGATCTCAGTCCTTGCTTGGCTAAGCACTTTTAGCTTTCATCCTCTAAGTTTTTGCTGCAGAAGATATAAATCAAGGAATTCAGAGAGCCAACAGAGATGGAAAGCTTGACAACGATAGCTGTTACAGACTATAAGGTGAAAGTTGATGGTCAGGGCATTGTTAGAGTAGAAACGACTCTGGTAAATCCTCTCTGTATGAATGCTAATTGAGGTGAATAATTAGCTGGATTGGCTGTCAGACAGCAAAGGCAGGTTATTCTGTGGGAACCTGAGCTGGTATGCCTAGTCATGAATGGAGTTTGGGAGATGGGTATCCAGAAACCCTTAGGACATCCTCATCAGTGCACGAGAAAGTAATTTGACGGGTTCACTCTGTCATTAGGGATCCTGGAAAACTGGGGGTTTAAGTCTCTGCTAGCACTAGTACTCTGGATTATCCTCAGATTGTGCATGTGTTCTTTCCCTGAATAGGATTTTTGCCCTTGAAGAGCCAGTATCAAGGGCAAACACCTTTAGCTTTACGATCACCAGGATTGCAGTGAAAAACTGGCTTCTTTTGGAGGTGCAGATTCACCACCAGAAGGAGGGGGAGGGCCTGGTGCCAGGCAAGTACTGGCCGGCAGCAATGGTTTCCTCCTTTTAGCAAAAGATCCCAGAAGGTGTGACGTGAGGAGCTTTTGTCTGGCCTCCAGGGCTGAAATTCTGGCCAGTCTCTCAACACTTGATATTACACATGGTCAGAAAACATCATTGAAAATGTAGGAAATCTTGCTTTTTGTTACCCTGCTGTTTTCGGTAACAACTGTGCAGTATCCCTGGACAGAGACATATGGTTTACAGTACAATATCCATCTACGTAGATTTTTTCCCCATGGTTATTTATCATATTTTTCCTTTTTTAACAGCACAACAATCAGTTAAAAGCCATATAAAGGAGCAGGTAGTAAAGTGCCAAGTGCTATGCTCTTGTCTTGCCAGCATCAGGACTGCTAATGGGACCATCTGGCTCTGGGGCCCTGTTTATTGCACAAGACACAAGGGGACACCTCAGGATGAAGGTTAAAATCCTCAGTAATGGACAACTGTGAAACAGCAGGGCCAAGGCAGGATGGTGGCATTTCTGCCCCAAGCCCTCCAGGCTCAGGGGTGTGGTATTACAGAAAATGTTACTGATCTGTTCTCTCCTTCTGCCCTTCAAAGAATCCAACACAGCATCTCTAAGGTTGATATCAACCACAATTCTGGTAGTTTGTTGCTCAAACATTGCATATTGCCCTTAGAAATCCCAAGGCAAAGTATCTTAAAACAAGCCTGATTTTTCCATCTTCTACTGCTCACCTAATAGTTCTATCCCACTTTTAAAGGATCACATGGCCTTTCTGCTTCTTCTCCACTACTGTCCAGTGCTTCACCGAGGAGTTCTCTTCCATTCATCCCACACTGCACTGCTCAGCAGAGAAGCTTCATGGCTCCCAAGTCTTAGCTCCATGGCTCATCAGGTTACAGGCAAACATCTCTGCTGCCCTCAGAACTGTCTGTTTCCTCCAGGAAACTAACAGCATTTCTAGGAGTCTCCTTTTCATGTGTGAAGATAAGGAGAAAAGAAGAAATGAAGGGGCATCTTGGTCTGTGTGTGACAGAGAAAGGCTAGTGGTATTTTTCAGGGCTATAATACCAAAAACAAAACAAAGAAATTATATCCGTATTTATTTTGTTCTTTATTTTTTTCCAGAGTTTTTCCTAGGTTTCTTGGGAAACTGCCTGTAGATATGCCCTGATCCTGGTGACCTCTGGATTTTGGTGCCAATAATATCTGTTGTTCTCAGAGCTCCTTTGCTGTCCTTTCTTGTGTGTCCATACCTAGACTTTCCTACTCATCCTCCAGTCAGACCAGTCCTGCTCTCACAGTTCTCTACACTGCAGCCACTACACAGTGTTCCCTCCAGTACCAGGTCCTGCTATTCATGTCCTGGGGCACCCTCAGTCAGTGGTGAACCACTTTCTACTGCTTCAGTCTGGCCTCCAGGCTTTCCTGCAGATGCACCCTTGCTACTGATTGTCCTGATTCTCTGCTGTTCAGCCCTGAATCTTTCTAATACAGAGGTTGCCACCATGATGGTTTATCTGGTGTCCATTAGCAGTGGCCAACATGAGGCCTGGCTCTGGCCAGCACCCACATATGCAGAGGCAAAAGACATTAACCTCTCCTGGCCATGAGTTGATTCTCATTTCAGGCTTGGTTGGAGTTGCTACAATGTCAGTAGGTGAACTGTCAGATTGCTTCCCAGCTTCCCCTTGATCCCCAGCTGCAATTTGCTGTTTATTTGGAAGGACAGAAGGAACCAATAAACAGATTGATATGAGAAGAGGCAAAACCCCAAAACACTGTACAGCCTGCCTGAAAATAAAATTGTGGGTAATTAAATTGGACTCTGGGAGAAATGCTGGGACACAAGATGAAAAAAGCAAAAACAACTGAAAAGTAAGGCAGAAGACTTCAGGAAACATTTAGATAATAGGGGGGAAAAAAAACCCCAAAAACCAAAATGAACCCTGGAAGCTGGAAAGGAAGGGGGAGTGCAAACTCTTTGATTTTGAAGATGCCTCTGAAGATAAGGCTTAGATTTGCTGTTCTTATAAGGTCACTTCCCAGCTTTCTTTCTAAGCATTCAGTTTTTTCCATTGATGTTTCTCTGTGGAACATCAGTTGCGAAACCAAGAGGAACATTTGATCATAGTTGTGGTGTTGGTAGTGCAAGCATAAGAGACAAAGTATCTCCAGGAAATTTGGGAGAGTTGCTCTGGCTTTACATCCTTACAAGTAAGAGCAAAATCTTGCAGATGGAGACTTTAAACAACAAATGGTTCCATCTGTGAGTCAGATGCTAGGCAGGAGGCAGGTGTGACATACATCTGAACAGTGGCAGACAGCCAGTCTTTAGAGGGAGAGGGTTTATCTGCCAACAAGGGAAGAGAGAAGAGCAGAGTTCATTTTAGCGAGCTAAGAAATTTCTGGGAATGGGGATGAGCTGGGGTAAGCCCCAAAACAGAGTCTGAGACAGAGGAAGAAGAAAAAAAGTCAACCCAGGAAATCAGGGTGAGAGAGTACTGAGAGAAACTGAGTCTATAAAAACAACATTTTCATGATATTTTATTTACCCTTAATCTGCATCCCAAAAATCTATGGGAAAGCACCTTGTTGTGACATCTCTCTTGCAGTATCACAAGAATGCACTTTTGTTTCCAAACTGGACTCAGTCATACGTAGGTCTAGACTTGCACCAAGCAGAAGGACGTCCAGCTGACAGTGTCTGATTTAGCTTCAGATGGAGGTAAGGGAGGAAGACATTCACCACTGTACCTATTGCTCCTTGAAGAAGTGAATGAAGTCCTGGAGTCCTTGGCTGCTAAAAGACCTGTGTCCTTTTTTTGTGTAGAGAAAACCTTGTTGGATGCCACTGGTGGGAGGAAACCACTCTTGACTAGAAACAGGCTTTCCTTCAGGGTAGTAAAGTGAGCTGTTTGTTAGCTGGAACTTCTGTTTTCCTCCTCCTGAGAGTCTCCTCTCCTCCATGCAATGCTGGTATGGGAGGAAGCTGTTTTGTCATTTAAAAGAAAGAAACAGATGGAATATGTGGCAGTGTTAAAAAGCTCCAGCTTGTTGCCACGGTAACTGAGGGGGATATATTTTATAATTATTATTTAAAATTCTTCATTGTCTTCATTAAAGGTAACAACGATAGCAGAGAATAAACAAAGTGATGCCCTGCTGTGCAAATCAGTCCCTCAATAAATAAAATTAAAGGAGTGCTTTGCATTGCAAATGCTGATACAGTCACCAGAAGGGTGGAAGGACTGCAGGTTATCTGAGGATGATGAATTATGCATGCCGGCACATTAAGGACACAGCAGGGTCATTTGGCATCTCTACCCTTTAACTTCTGTTGTGTGGGTTTGGACAAGTCCTCTGGAGCACTGGACAAGACTTGGCCAGCTTGCATCACGGAATTGTCTGAGCAGCTTCAGGAATCCCCCCAGACATTTATCATATTGCCCCAGCAAGCAGGTGCAGTAGCTGTAAGCTCCTTGTGAGCCCTTAGGCACTGGCACTGTGGGATGGAGGATGTCTGACATCCTGAATTGATTGTCCCAGGAGTTAACTCTCAGTGAATGATGAGTGAGTGTCTTCCACCCAAGATATCCAACAAACTTCACCAACTTACTGCCTGCATTCAGGTAGCACTCTGCCCTGCTCTGCACTCTGGTCACAGCCCTGCTGTGAGATCCAGCAGTTGCCTTTCAGTTTTTAGTCACACATCAATTAAGAGTATGAAGGAAAGAGGTACTCTTGGCCATCTTGTCTTCAATATATTGTCTTCAATAGGATAAATCCAGGATGGACTGCAGCTCTTCTGACTTGGTATTGGTTCAGGCACAGAAGTAGCAAGATAGTAATCAGACTCAACTGTGGTTTCTATGGGACATCTCATGTTAAAGGAAACATCTCATGTTGCTTTGACCTTACTTGTTGACTCAGAGGGAGTAAGGCATCAATAGATTAAAGAGGTAGTTAAAAGGGCAAAGTGTTTAGGTGGCTGATTAAAGGACACACCTGTGACAGGCCAACTTTGAAAGAAAATTTTTTCTCTTGATGAGCCCAAGGTCGGTGAAGAGAATGTGTGAACACAGCTCTAATTTGATCAAGAGATTACATTTCATGATAACAAGTTCATATACAGCAAAATCCCTGTTATTACTTCTACTGACTGTGTTTCTTATTGCTGATGGAACAGATTAAAAATACATCCAAGCCTGTGGAGATTCTCCCTGGGGATGAGATTGCACAGAGGTCCTCCAGCTTTCCTGCCTTTGCCCTCAGTTCTTTCCCAGACTTTCTGCATGCCCAGGCATCCAAGCGTGAGAGAGACAGCTCAGATGTGGAAGCCGGGGAACAGGCAGTTGCTCACTCTTCCTTCATGCAGCAGAAATGAACATTGTCTAAATTTAACATTGCTTCTGCTGCCTGTGTTTGCAGTGAAGTCTGAGTCTCCTGGGGCTGTGGAGTTACCACCAGCAGGGACAGGACAGCCACCCTAGCTCTCCCCAGTCTGGGTTTGGCAGGCAGGTTGAGGCAGAAATTCCCTTAGTTAAATAAATGGACAAGGGAGGCCACAACCTTCTGTATTTGCATCCCCACTGGGATGAGAGTGGGTAAACATCAGTAAATTATCATCTTTTCCCCTCTGCAGATATCTATGTACTGGCAGGACCAGGTCAATTATTAAGGCAGAAACAGTCTTTGGAAGATGATAGCTATTTCTGAAATCATAAAAAAAAGAATGAATCTCACAGTTTTTACTGGCTGTACTAGTAAGTGACCCGGCTCTTCCCAGTACGGGAATGAGACAGAGATGTCCAAGGGTCCTCTCCAGTCACTGTCTGGGTTCTACTGTATTCACCCCCATAAATGGCCACTACCCATTAAGAAGACAGAAAGCAGCTCTGAGCAGCTCTCCTTCCTCCAGAGACAGAAATGAGGAGGGATCTGTCTGCTCAGTTTCTCATGACTACAAATGCATCAGCCAGCCAGACCATATCACTCTGGGAGTCTTCCTGTCGCAAGGGGAATAGTATCATCCACTCTGATAGCTGTTCACATGTCATTTAATCCTGACTCTTTTAGTAAGTCTAAGTATAGTATTAAGCATAAGAGAAAGTAGGAAATATTATACAATAATCATTAGGAATGGAATATGATAGGAGTATAGGTAGTAGTTTTGCACATATGAGTACCCATTACCAAGACAGCTTTTGTCAGCTCAGCATTAGGCAGGCTAAGTGGAAGTTAAATGTCCAGGAAATACTGGAAGTGCAAGACAAATGATTTGAGGTTTTCCACAAGCAAAAGGTCAGAAGGAAAGGCCTCATTGCCAAGAAGTAATTTTTCGCTGAAGTTATAACATGACTGAGGACATAGTTTAGATAAAGATAAGATGGCCTGATTGTAATTCTAATGCATTGTTCCTGATTTACTTGTGGTATCACACTCTAAGGTTGATAAATATATTTCTTCACACATATTACAGGAAATCCTGGTTTCATAGAGGAGTTTCTTTCAGCCTTTTGCTGCTGATATCTGTGGGGTCACACAATGTATCTGGGTCCAGCTCTTCTGAATGATGCAGTGGCTGTCCTCACACACATTCTGCTGCTTCTTTCTTCTCTAATCTAAATATTTCTTTGATTTCCACCTTCTTTCTTCTCTAATCTAAATATTCCTTTGATTTCCACCTTATACTTGTGGTTTTTTCGAGAACTGGCTCACAAAGGGGATTCAGCTTGTATCTGTGATGATCAAGTCACTGTTGCTGTTGGGTTCTTCACACAGCTACTGCCGTGCCCACTGCAGATGTTACAGCTTCTGGGAGCAGGTGGTCCAGCTGTCAGGAGATGGTATCTCATCCTCCCAGCACCTTCAGGATTTTGGAAATACCCCTGCTTCATGAGAGAAAAAGAACAAAATGGAAAACTTCCATTCTATCAAGTTTTTTTGGTGAGAGGTGACAGGTTGGGAGTGGACACTCAGAATAGTTCATGTGCAAGAGACTGCAGTACTGACCAGGAATGAGTAAAAGTCAAGTCCAGGTTTTCAAAGTCAGTTGGAAAAGCCATGGTTTTGACATCTGGGCCCTTCCCACTGAGCACTGTCTTGTGCTGAGCATTCTGAGCATTGCATATATTCACTTGTACTGTTCCTCTCACAGAAGTTGTCCTCTTGGAAATGTTCCTTTTAGAAATCTCACTCAGAAGCCAAGAGACTGCTTTGGAGTCTGGGATGTTCTTCTGGAGAGATTTGGTTTTTCAGAATTAATAATTTGTTACAAAAAATTTTTGGAGTTGCACTATTCATCCCTCCAAAGTGAGGCTGATTTGAACTTCGATACTGCTTTATGAATTGGTCTAACTCCTGCAGGGTGGAAAAGATCACATCTTTTTCTTTCTCTGAAGTTAATGCCTATCTGATGCATGCATGTTTCATATGTCTAAGACTTGTGAAACCCACATTATACAAAAGTATAGTATATATCTAAAAAAAATTGATTTATATACATACACTGTATACGTGTATAAACACACAGAGCCCACACTGAGGTTGCACTTCCCTGAGATCAGCATATGGTCCTCTGTTTCAGCATTCCCCTGGAGCAGTGGAATAAGCTCTAGGGACAGAGATAGATTAGTCTTGGTATAAATGCTTTTCCTGGTCTTTTTTCCTGGAAGGCCCATCCTGTGCCTCCATCTGCCCTGTGAGTTTGAGATTTTCCATGTGGATTCATTCCCCAGGTTCTTCCAGAATGGTGCTTACAGGGAAGTGCAAATGAGTGAGCTGAGAGGAGAGAATACATTTTTGATCTCTTTTTTCCCCTGGCCAATTTCAATGAAAGAGCAGTTTTTGGAGGGTGGAGCATCTGACCTGTCTAATTTTATCTGTAGGGATGCAGATCTATCTTTTCAAAGCTGTTTTCAAAGTGACTCTGATAACAGGACTGCCTACAGATAGGGCTGCAATGATTATTCAGAACATTAATCAGGGAAAAAAATTATGCCAGTTACTGATTAACTAATTACTGCAATCAAATATTCACTTCTCTCTTTGGAACATTGGGCACGGTGCTGGGAAAAGGTGACAACAACAACAAAACCCCTCAACACAGAAAATAGTTTCTTTATTCTTTTGTGAGTTGGGGGAGAGTTCCACATGCAGGAGACAGGGGTGTCCCAGAAGACCCTAGAGGGGCCCAGCTGGGGCCTCTCTTTCCCTGTTTTCATTCTAGTGCATCTTTGCCTACTCCAGCTTGTGATTTAATGAAACATCAGAAAGGAACAGCCAGCGTTTCATTAAGGGAGAAGCATTTGAAAGTGACCTCTGATAATGGCCATGAATTAAGATTCAGCAACACTGCTCAGCTCCCTGATTCTGCCCCCTGGAAAGCACAGCAGAGGGTGCATCCATGCAGGAAACCCTACACTTGCAGGGAGGAAACTTTCCAGGAATCTTCTTTCGTCCAGATTTCCTGCCGTGCCCAGTGGAGGGTAATGTGGAATAAAGCAGGAATAGAGGGTAAAGGACAACTGGCTGGAGTCTGTGTCACACTCTGAAGGCATTGCCCACATGCCAGCTTGCTTCAGAGGAGGTTTGAAAAGTACACTTGGAGGTAATATGTGAAAGAGGGGCAGACTGTGGTTTCCTTAGAACAGGTAGTACCTGGTCTGGGTCTGTTTGCATCACTTGCTTGGTAAGGTTAATGTGTTTTAGGATCAAGTGGGCTGTAGTGCTGCTTCCTCTTCAGGAGAGAAACTTCCATCAGTTCTCCAGCAGCAGCAGCACTTTCTATTAAACTGAGGTTAATAGTGAAGTGTTTTGTCTATTCAAAAGCTGTAATATCTTGCTGAATGCCAGTCCAACAACTGCTCTGCAGGCTGTGTATCCGTTCCACATACATCACTGCAATAGTTTTTAGTCTGAGCTCTGCAGATTCCTGGAAGTCCACAGACTGCTCCCACAGGACTTTCAGATGATAACAAAGAAACATGAAGGCAGTCTTACATTTGTTCTACAGGAAATAAATAACACTTACGCTGGAATTTTTTTAAGGACCTCATAAACTGAAAAGAATGGTTTAATTCATTGATGTGGATGTTTCATCTCATGTTCAAGACTTTTTTTCTAATTGTAGATGTTAGACATACTGACTGGAGACATTAAGGGACAAAGATGGGTCAGAAAGGATTTTCTAGTGGAAGGAAAAAGTGCCACCTGAGAATTAGAGTTTCTTTCTTTGATAACAACATTTTCATTGGTTTTCCATGTTATGTCTACCACATCACTATCACAGACCTGGAAGGGTGACCTGAAGCTCCAGCTCTCCACGCTGCACTTTCACACTTTCCAGTGTTGGTGGAGGCACCCCACATTTGCTGCTTCAGGCACAATTTGGAGACTTAGCAAATGCACTTTCATCACTGTCAGTGAACCACAGAAAATGGAGTTCTTCAGATACCACTGACAGTAGAATATGGTCTGCAAAACTTTGCTATGGGTCTTATTGTACAAACAAGGGAAAAAAAAATCTAAACTTGACAGTGAGGTCCTAGAATGAAAAGATGAAATACAAATCAGCTGCAAAGTCAGTATGAGATTTGCAGGCATTTGACACTGCAATAAATGACAACCCACAAGTGGTCAGCACTTGTCAGTCCAGGAAGACAAAGCAAAATCTCAAAGTTGGATAATGTGCTTTGGATTTTTTTTTTCATTAGTGGTGATGTAGAGATCTTGACATTCTCTTCAGAGGTATTTGAATTTCAGACTGGCTGAAGTTTGTCTGTTATCCAGAAGTTGGGAAAAAAAAAGAAATTAAAAGAAATAGAAAAGCCTTAGATGTTAATTGCTATTTATTCAAAATGTAATAGCTGCAGAGCCTGAAACTCAGATTCAGAAATGAGATCATGCTTCATAATAATTGCTATTTCATTGCTAGATCCTTAATGTTTTTTTATTTTAAAAAGCATCAAGAATTCCTTTCTAGTGTTACTGGTACCCACTCAGCCACATACATCCCACAAGCACACACACACAATTTGCCCTTAAATGTTACTGGACGTTTAAAAGCTCTTCCTTCTTTGTAGTTTTCAAACATTAATTATTTTAAGTGTTTGAATTTTTTTTTATTAAAGGAAATTTTGTCTGGCACTCACCAGTAAGTTTTTCCTTTTCTAACATGTGTGCAGTCCATAGCGCAGAACTGCAGAGGACACATCCATGGTGCGCATTTATTAGGGGCAGATCTGGGAAGCTGAGCTGGCTACCAAATTGAGGGAAAGGATTAGTCCCTCTATTTGGCATTCTTGAGGACATACCTAGTGTCCAGTGCCCAGTGCCCAGTAGGAGATTGCTCTAGAAAAGAAAGAGGTTGGCAAACTGTAGGGTGGTTGGAAGGTGCAGCACGCAGTGCAGAGGGAGAGGCTGAGGGAAACTCAGTTTAGTCTTAAGCAGGGAAAACAAAAGGGAGAGCTAACTGCTCTTTTCTACTGCTTAGAAGGGTTGATAGTGAAAATGCTCTTCCCAGAGGTCAAAAGGCACAAGGCAGTAGTCACACATGAATTGCAGCACACAGAATTCCAGTTGAACATAAGGAAAAAATTTTTCACCAGGAGGGTGATCATGAGAGAGGTGCCCAGAGAAGTGATGGGAACCCCACCCTTGAAGATGTTCAAAACTCATCTGCACAAGGCCTTGTATAACCCAACTCAGCTTTGAAGTTAACAAGAGTTAGAAGGTCACTTCCAACCTGGATTATTCAACAATTCTTTATTTTTCTCCTTTTTCCTCCCAAGGTTGCCACTACACAGTGCTGCACTCATAGTTACATGGAAACTACTGAAAAAATGCCTTTCTGAAATGCCATCCTGTCTGCCTCTTGGGAGGCAGGACCTGAAGCTGAGTTGTATAAAACCACCTTAAGAACACCTTACAAAGCAGGTGTTTTCTCCATACGCATGGTTGATTTTGCAGAAAATTGAAAAAGGTTATATAATCCAGAGAACTTGTGAAGGGAATGTGGTTCCTTTGTCCAAGCCTCTGGAAGCTCACACAATCCCCAATAAGCCTATCAGGTCCCAGAGTGAGATTTATCTGGATCTGTCCTTTGCAACTGGGATTTCTTTTTTCCCAAATACACTCAAGTACTCTCAGAAGCAGGGATGCAGCATGTTGGTAACTTCTTCCCTCTCTCTCCAGTTGCTTGCAGCTAGCCTTAGACTCCTAAAAAGGAAAATAGACCAAGTTTGCTTTTAGAGATTTTTCTTTTTTTAGGGATTTTTTAGAGAGAGGAGAAGGCTGCAGATGCTCTGCAGGTGGCCCATTCCCTGATATATATATACATATACATATATATATATATATATTTATATGTGTGTGTGTGTGTGTGTGTGTGACCTTTTGTTCAAAGATATTGCCTGCCCAGTGGGAGCACGGCTTGTTAATTCTGGCTTATAATCACAATTGTTCATCAGACAAGGGGAAAAAGGTTTGAAAACCAGACTGTTGAAATCCTTCCCTTTCTCCAAACACAAAGGTAAAATGTTCCCACTCCAAAATACCCAGCACATATCTCAGGTGCTGGCTCCAGCATCCTCCAACAGGAACACACACAGCCCCTCTGCCTGTCCTTCCCTGTCTCTGGCCAGTTCAATCCACCAGCAATCTGTCTGTCCTTTCCCACTGTCCTCAATTCTCAGAATTTGTCATACCTGCACTGGTCTGTGCTGGGAATTCCTGAGGAGCCTGACACCTGAAATGCCTGGGCAAGAGGAGGACAGAGAAACTGTGTAATGCAGAGGTTTTTTGAAGGGTAGCTATTATCAGTGCACTCTTTCCCCACAAGAAGAGAAACTTGCTGAGCCCCCAGACAGACGGGAACGCCAGCTGTGTTGCAAAAAGTGTGAACTGGTTTTATTCAATTTTAAACAGAGCATTACTGTATTCTAAATCCATAATCTCTGCATGATCCTGCCTGTGCATTCAAGAGGAGTAAGAATAGGAAATAGAGCCACAGCTACAGTTTAAGCAGACTATATCCTTCCAGCAGAGCTCCACAGGGTTTCAGCTGTGGCTGCCACTGACAGGACTCCCTCCTGTCCTGGGTCTAGCAGCACACTCCCCATCCCACTGGGGAACAGGGAGGATCTTGGACTGTCAGAGCCACATTTTGCTTCTGCCCTTTATGCACTGCTCCCTTTTGAAAGGCGCTGTAGAAACATCAGGGATTATTAGAGAGGATGAAACTGCATGAGAGAGTATTAAATATTTATTCCCTTGTATTCTTCATTTGGATTATTTGAAAATTCTTTCCTTAATTGTCTAATTCTGCTCCCAAAAGTGGGGCTATGCTGCTGGCTGTGGCTCCCACTCTTTACTGTTATTTTTCCTGATCTCTCCTGTAGAGCAAAGCTCTGGTCACAACTGGGGCAGATTGCACAGGAGATCCTGTAGATACAAATAAGAAGACACAGCCCTTTTGCTGCTGCTACAAATTCAGACTATAAAAACAAACAGATGGAGCATGGCAAAAGGGGTCACAGTGTACAATCAAAGTGATCAGGGCTGTTGCTGGCAGCCACAGGGACAGCATAATTATAGGCTCTTTTAGCCTTTTTTTTTTTCTTCCCTGAAGGTACACTTTGATTGCCCACAATTTGGAGTGTTTGGCTGTATTGGTCAGAGATGGAGAAAGATGTGCAGGGACACTTGGAAGGACAACAGCAGAGAGAGGAGATGGCAGGAGCAGGGAGGAATGGTCAGGATCAGGTAACCAGCAAACTAGATAGAGCCAAGGAGAAATAAGGCCATGTTTCAGCTGCCAAGATGAGTAAGGCAGCTGAGGGAGTGATGTTGCTGGGCCTGCAAAAGGCTGAGAAAAGCTGCCAGGTTCAGTACCATTCATTCTAATGAACTTCAAAGTCCTGGAGCTTCCATTTCATGGTCCAAAGCTCCTTTTGGCCAGAAACAAGCATGAATGTGTAAGTGTTCTATAAGACAACCACCTACATATAGTTTCCTCCTTGACTCCTGACCCACGATTACCAAGCACGGTGATAAAAGCCCCCAGGACTGCCTCCAGTTGTGTTGGAATGTGCAAGAGCCCCAGAGTCTTCAAGCACAGTTCTGTGTATGGGACCAATATGGACTCAGGGGGATGAAATAGAAGGGAGTAAGGAAGGGGGATTAACTCAGCTGAAAGGAACATCTGAAGGAAGAAGGTAAAAGGACATGGAGAAATATCACACTGAGGTGTATGGGAAGGCTCTACACTCTCACCCCAGCTGGGAAAGGCTGGCAAAGTCCAGTGGCCAGGAACTGAAGGGGACAGTGAGTGGAAAGCATGGAAAGAGCTGGAGAGGCAGAAGCTTACTGTGGTAATAAAGAGGAAAATGACAGATGAAAAATAAAGCCCTAAAGACGGATGAAACAAGTTCTTTAACTAATCAGCTTGTCCAGATGAGCAGAAGGGTTACTCCAGCTGTGATGGAGTGAAAAGGCTAAATACATGGGGCAGGGCCAGCGTGGCTGGAGAAGCACTAATTCCCCTCCAAGGGAGAAGACAGTGGGGAAGGCAGAACCAGGGCAGGGCTGTGAACGGCTCAAAGACCCAGAGGCTGGGGGTCTTCTGCTCCCTGAGGAGCATGTGGCTGCACAGTCTCCATGTGGTTATGGGCCTCCCTGCCTGAGCAGCAGGCAATGGAGAACTTCTCTTTACAGCTGGGAGAAAATGTCCCTCTTCAGGGCTCTCTTGTAGCTGCCATTCTGGGTTTGCTCCTGGGCAAAAAGAAGTTACACCTTGGAAAATCCACCTCAAGTGTTACAGGGTAAATGATGTGTTGGCCCAGGGTATCTGGGCAGTGCAGCTGACAGAGTCCTTGATTCTCTGTGGGAGCTGGAGGTAGCTGCCCGTGGGCTGGGTTACTGCCCCAGCTGCTCCTACAGACATGACACGAGCTCAGGTAACTCCAGGACATCTCAGCTTGGGGTGGCTTCTCATTTCAAGCAATATTTGTACCCCTAGGACATGCAACCTGCCAGATGGGGGAAAAGAGGGGTAGGTTAGAGTAGTTCACAGTGGATATAATAGTTGTTCTCACAAATTATAATAGGTTTGGTTTGGTTATTCTCTTTCACAGAGTTCCTCTTCATTCCCCAGAGAAAAGTTCAAGGACATAGCTTCAAGCTGCACCAGGGGAGACTCAGACTGGACATCAGAAGGAATGTCTTCACAGAAAATGTTGTTAAGCACTGGAATGGACTGCCAAGGGACATGGTGGAATCACCACCTCTGGGGTGTTAAAAGAAAGCCTGGATATGGAATTCAGTGCCATGGTCTAGTTGAGAAGGTGGTATTTGGAAATAGGTTGGACTCAATGATCTCTGAGGTATTTTCCAACCTAATGATTCTGTGATCCTGTGAAGCTAAAGGGGTCCCATATCAGTCACCGCAATACCACTTCAGATTGGCATGAAGACTTGGCTACTTCTGCCAAGCAGGACAAAAACCAAAGGTGAGGACACAGGAAGGAGCAATCTCCTAAGACAGAAAGGAGAAGGGAAAAGGCACTGCCTTTGGAAGGCCAGTTGCCAAAGAAGAAATCTGACAGTCAGTCAGTCTGCTATTTCTCTGGCTTTTCAACAACCAAAGGGAAGAAATCTACCAGCAGGAAATAGGGGAAGGAATGGTTATCATTTTGTGGCTCTTTTGTTTTCTCTTTTTTCTCTGATACCTATTATCAGCTGTGTTGAAAAGGCAAAATTTACAGTCCTGACTCAGGATATGGGCTGCATCCAGGTCCATAACTATTCCTAATGCTGAAAGGTAAGATGTAGGAGATATAATTATTTTGTGTTACGGTATTTTTTTGCGTTAGCTGCAGGACATGTGCCAGAGAACTGAAAGGCTGAATTCTGCTCTCCCCCCGCTGGAATATATCCATCAATTGCCAGCAACACTGCTGCCCATTTGCACCAGGGCAAGCAGGAGCAGCTCTTTGGTACACAGCATTATGGCTGGAATGAGACGGGCAGAACAACACAGTGATGGAGAGGAAACATGCTCTGCAGTGGCTTGAAACAAGGTGCTGGATCTTAGTGACCAGAGACTGCACCCCCTGTGTGCCCAGGGGACAGCGCCCTGTGGGTGACTTTTAACACACAAGTCACTCACCAGTAGATAATGCACAGTTTTCTAATAATGGAGCCAGAAGCCGTACACTGGAAATGTTTCTGAGCACAATGGCATGCTTCTGTCGTTGCAGCCCAGGAGGCATGAAGCAGTGAATTAGGATGAGAATCTCAGCAAGAAATTCTCTCTCTTGGAGGCAGGCTGCAAGAGAGACAGCTCCTCTTATTGCTGTTATTACAGCCTCTGAAAGGTTATCAGACCTCTGTCCTGTTGTCCCGCCAGAGGGGAGGGGTACCTGAGTGCTGAGGAGTTCCCCCCACTCAGCTGGCACAGATCTCGTGTATTAAGTCATCATCCCCAGACCATCCCTGGCACTGAGCATAGGAGGGATATGGGAGAAGTGGGGAATCGTGCTTTCACCATCCCCTGCAGGTGGATAATCCCTCAGGAATTACCTAAATTTGCCATTGTTGGTGATCCCCAGGGTTTATCTTCTCTGCTCCAGGAACTACAACCAGTGAAAAATTGGTTAGAGAATTACTATGGCTTAGCCTCTTCCTTCACTGCCTGAGTTGTCAGAGCTCATCTGCAAACCTGGGTCAATACATTATCTGCCCTTCCTTCAAAGTCTCTGCAGAGCTAATACAAGTGATGTCACCCTTTTCTTACAAAGGGAAAAACAAAGGGCACATACTCTGTTTTTGTCTGATATCAGCTGCTAAGTTGGTGACAGGGCTGGGAAACAAGTTTTGCAGTCCAGATACAACTTCACCACCCTCATGACATGGTCCTTGCACTTCAATTAGAGGTGGCAGGCAGCAGGTAAGAGGAATGAAAGCCACAGGGATTTAAAAGAAAAAGCTCCCTGTCTTTATGCTTGGTCTTCAAGATTTTTGTGACAGTAAAGAACAACTCTGGGCAAAAATGCCTGGACCATCGGGGCTGCGCTGCACATAGATCTCTGTCAGTTTTGTAGGCATGAAGAGGTTTAGAAGAGTACAGGTATGGGATGGCAAGAGATGGGGCACAGGCTGGCACTGGAAGCTGCATGGCTATAAACCACTCAGCAACAGCCAGTTAAGAACTGCAGCTGGATAGGTGTTCTGGAGCTGCCCAAAACCAATAATCTTAGGTAACTAAGAGAACAAGGAACAAGTCTCTATCCATACATAGTACATTTGGATGTAATGTGGGCTGGCAGACCAATGAAAAAAGAGCAAGGTATAGAAACACATATATAAAATAGATCCCAACAGGACCCTAGAGTGAGGAAGAAGGAACCATCAACATTAACATCACGTTTTTCTGGTGAAGACTCCAGATGTTGAAGACACACCATGACAAACCCCATCCCTCCCACCAGAGAGAAACCATCACCATCAAGACCCAGAAGAGCAGTGGAAAGGGGAGCATAGGAGCAGAAAAAGGGGTACTAACTGAAAAGTTTTAAAGTGCATTATTACTACTGTTGAGGGCTTTTTTCTGTACAGAATTATGCTTCCTTTTTGTGTTACAGTCAGATCTGGAGTGTTATTCTTGGATTACACTGTTAAGACTTTTGATTATACCAGCAACAGATTTTGGGTTTAAATACATATATAAAAATATATGTACATATGCGTGCATTTCCGTTGTGCCTATAAACAAGAACTTGCATGTAATATTTGATTTAAAATTCCTGCAGATGGAAGATTATTCTGGAATTTAAATTTAGTCTTTTTTCTACAGTTGAGCTAATGCATTCAGCCCACAGGAAAATCCAAAGAGGTATTACATCACTATAAGAAGAAAACTGGAAAATGGAAAGAATTTAAAGGGTAAACTTTAACTGCTCCTTTTTTTTTTAAAGACAATTGAATAGAAAGTGTGTTTCAGAGTGACCCCTGCACTTTCTCTGAAAAAACATGGCTAGATCTAGGTGAACAAGATCAAGAATCATCTGCATAAGAGCTTAAATGGAATAGTCCTCAGCCTTGTGCAAATTGAAACATATGTCATTTAGCCAAAATAAATTCCCTAATACTCCTTAGTTATTTTGACATTTAAATCCTCTATCACATGCTTCTGAGAGTTCTTCTGTCTGGTGCTGGGAGGAGCCCAAGTAGATTTGAGCAAGATAAACCAGGGTCTGCAGTGGGTTTTCCAAGATAAAAGCGACTTATAAAGATTTTGCCCTGTTGCATTTCAGTGACTGAGTTAGGGTCTATTTTTGAATAAAGGGGACATAACTACAAATACAGCCAAACACCAGTGCTTCATTTAAGATTGTTCTTCCAGATTACCTCATGAGCAGAGGATCTTTATTGCCTTGTAGGAGGCTATTCCCTAATTCTAACAGCTCTCATCAGAAATCTCCATGGTTCATGAAGGCTGGTTGGATTTCTGTGCTGTGTAAACTGGCTGCAGTGAAGGCAGGGACTCAGAGCTGGTGCGTTTTTATTTTCCCAAACACCCTCTCTCCTTCTTGAATTGACTGTGAAGGAGGCAAGTGGCTGTGGGGGATCATTAGATCTGTTTGCTATCCATCCTCTCCTCTGGTCCTACTGTCTCTTTCCCTGGTTGTGCCGCTGATGCTGGAATGCTGGGATGCCGCGCAGGGCACGGTGCAGCCCAGGCTCTGTGTGAGCAGGTGCCTGGGGATTGCTGTACGTGCTGGGCACCCGCTCTGCTGCTCCCCTCTCCCTGCTGAGAGCAGCCAGCCAGATGGCCGAGTCTCTCCTGCCTCGTGAGCAGCCACCCGAGCATTGGAACTGTGCACCCTGCCACTGTAGCTGTGTGTGGGAGTGGGGGAAAGGCAGGAAACACAATGTTGGAGCTTATCAGAGGGACTCAGTCTGATAGCAGTTGAAACGGACAGCATTTGTACACAGAATGAGCACGCATGGGCTACGCTGTATGCATTAACCATGAGGTGGGGAGCAGGGGGATCCCAGGGGCTGCAAGATATTGGCTCGTTCAGCTGGAGAATTGCTTTGGCTCTTCCTTCAGAAGTGTACAGTGGGAGGCTGTGGTGCTTGGTGGCCAACAGAGCCAGGCAGCAACTGAGAGAGTCAGACTCTACCCTTAGCCCTGCTGCTGACTTGCTGAGTGACTTTGCACACATTTGGTCAAGACCATCCTTAAGTCACATGGCTGCATCATTTCTGGGCGGCTGGCAGCATGGAACCCTGATGCTTGCTGGGTGTCCTTCCTTTCATACTGGACAGCCACTGCAGCAGAACCCTGGCTTTTAAAAAAAGCCTTTCTCCATGTGCCACAATGTACCACTTGTCAACCAGCTTGGGAGGAAATGAGCACTTGTCAGCACGAAGTGCCTTCCTGGCAGCTTGAGTGCATGTGTCCATGTGCCTGGGAAGAGCTGCTAGGCAGTAGCTTACACTTCTCAAAAGAGAAGCCATTTGATATCTCAGAAAGGTCTCCTTAAATCTCTAGGTAAATAAAGACTCTAATGTCTGTTATCTGACTTCACAGCCTTTCAGTTTCATTAAGTTAATAGCCTCCGTCAAGGGGCCGGCCCGGATGCTTGCAGTTGATTTAAAATGTGTGAATTCATCAATCTTAAATTGCACTTCAAGCAAAGTCAGTGTATTACACCCTGGGGACACATGGAAACCCTACTGCTCAGTGCAGGACTTTGATACCAGCACGACAGGGACTAGATAACCAGGGTCCTTTGTGCAATCCTTATCTGGACTTTTTCAGATGAGAACTTCCCTTGCTGTGCTGGTTGGCCATGTTTCCCTGGTAGACAGTGGGGTGTTTTGTCTTTGCAGGCAGCATGCTAAGCAGACAGTCACGGGGAGCTGTGCTTGGAGACAACTACTTAGGGAAGCATGAGCAGATGTGGACAGGTCTCGAATATAGGTTAGATAAGCATTTTCTGTGTCAGCTTTCTAGTTTAGGCCTGTCCAAATTAGCTTCAACTCTGACAAAGATAACGTTCTCTTCCCTCATCACATAAAGAAAGCTAAGGCATCTTTGTATTCCGCACAGGCTTTGAGAAATTATTCTAGCACTGGTAGCAGCATGACTCCTTGTCATGGGATTTCTGTGGAGATGCATTTGCTGGGACCTTGGACAAGGGACAGCAAGGATCCTAGAGAAACCTTGAGAAGACTATTACTCCTAGTTTAGCTAGACATACCAACAACACAAACTGCATGCCCTTTGGATAGGCTTAGGCTAATGTACTTCTAGATCTGGACCAGCTGGTGACCCACAGACACTGACATCTTGTCAGTCAGGACATCACAAAAACAACTCTCATTACAAATCCCTGTCTTAGCTCATGATGAGGTCTTTTAGAAAAGAAGCCAAACTTATGTATGGATACATAGGGTAAAACATTAATTATAACTCACTTATTTCAGTTCAACGAAAAGGGTAGGTTTCTGCTGACAAACCTTGTCCTAACTTGACTGAGACTTAACGTTTTTCACCCTTTCACTTCTGTATGTGTGCATGTCCTTCTGACCAGCTGGATGATTGAGACCTAGAAGAGAGATCACTGCAATCTAGCAGAGGTCCCTCCTCCTGACACTGAAGAATTTTGGTACTTGCACATGAAGCTCATGCTGCCACTATCAATACTAGGGCTATAAAAGTAATCATTGTCTTATCCAGATCCTTTCAGGATCTCTCTCTTTTGTACAAATTTTTTGTCTTCAGTCTCACCACTACATGGGTTCAGAGGCTCAGTCTGGGTTTCTGGGTGCACTGCAGAAAAAGAGTCAAACTGCAGACAGAGTAGAACCTCTGGAGAGACTTCAATCCTGGGTCCCTTGAGCTATTGGTATTGCATCTTTCAACAGGAACAGTGAAACAAAATCTGAATTGGAAGATAAGAGAGAGAGAAAGGGAGGGAAGGGGTGAGAGGCAGCCAATTCCATATCAATCCATGTGCAAAACTTATTATGTGAGCTCCAGACAGTTTCTGAAAATGTCCAGACACAGGAGAAAGAAAGAGTGGTATGTGCCTGTGTTTCTACCCCAGCTCTTTCTAATTTGTCATTTGTAATGATATATTTTTTATTCTTGGATGCTTTTCCTCCTTCTGGAGTCCTTGGTATTGCCAGCATTTCATAGCAAGGTCCTCATCACATCAAGAATTCATAATCATCTAAAAATATTCAATAGGAATATAAAATATTTACATGTGAAAGACTGTAAGACAGAATGAATCACTTGTGTTACTCTTTTGGAAATTGTTCACTTAGAGAGGGCATGAATTTTGCCAGGGCACAAGCCAGTGTGATTGTGGATGAGCATGGTGGGTACAGTGTGGATGAGACCCCAGGGTGGTCCTTGTAGCTCCAGTCCTTGGCTGCTCTGTGGTGCGTGAGGGTGGCTGGGAGCCAGGCCCAGTGTCTCTTCCAGGGTCGGGCAGGCTCCAGGTGTCTTTGCACAGTGAGCCAGAGCTTGTTCTGCTGAGTGCAAAGTAACGCTATAAGACAGAAGGAGGCCAGGTGGCCAGGCCTGATTCAGACATCTGACACAACCTGTATTTGCCACCCAGATTCTCACCTTCTTTAAAGTGCTGATTCTTTTTCAGCATAGGTGCACTTACAATATCCCAATATCCTTTATTTCTTTGCTAAATCTGGCTCGTGCATGTACCTTTCTCCTGCAGAGTGAAATCCCAACAGAGACTGTCCCTAGTCTTAGTCTCTTTTCTAAGCTCTGCACATGCTCTGACTCTCTTGAGCCAGCCCTTCTCCTGTACAGGCTCCTCAAGACTGTTGCATCCTCTTGTAATCACCCTCTTTTCCGATAATCATATCTGGATGCTGCACTATTGTCATGGCATGAGCTGGGAGGAATAAAATGACTTTGGCAAGTGACCTGAGGGCACGTCCACACTGCACAGTGCACTGCTGTGCTGAAGCGCTGAGTGAGCCCAACAGCAGGGAGCTGCATGGAAACATTAGGCTGGGTCATGCAATTGGCACAGCAATGCCAGCACACTGCTCCCAGCAGGACCAGCTCCCTGGAGCCAGCACCACACAGGGAAGCTCCAGTGCCTTTGAAACCGAAGAGAAATCATGATGTGCAAGCCTGGGAATTTCTGCACGAGATGCACTGCATGACGGACATATGCTCTGTAGTGTGAGAGCAGAAGATGCCCTCTGTTTTTGGGCACGCAATCTAGGATCCATCCATGTGCACTATGACAGCGATAAATAAATCAGTTGTAACTCCCTGACTGAACACACATGGTTACTGCCTGACACTGGCCAGCTAAGATCCTTTTATAAACCAAATGAATAGATTTAAATGGCAGGAACCCAAATGCTACTCAAACTGGATCATGTCTGGGACAGTAGTCTTGGCCATTTTATATGCTGGTAATGCTCTTTTGAAGCTAAGTGTGTTCAGGGTGCCTCTCTGGAGGAAGCTATCTAGCACAGGTCTGCTCCAGTACAAGAACTGGTACCATGAAAGGAGTCTAATAAGAAAGGGTGTATGATAATTGCTGCTGACTATTGGAAATATTTGTAAATACATTATTTCAAAAGAGAAAGAAAATTCATCTGCATAAACTGGTCATCTCTAGTGAAGTTTCTGCTCCTGTCACCCTGATATTTTAGAGTGCTGTGTTTATAGTTGGTAGCAAAGGTTCTCATGGATTTTGTGTAAACAATCCATGTTTCTATAACCGGCCAAGGACTGTTTGGTACTTTGGATGTTGTTTTTCATTCTTCTTTCTGGAGTGGAGAATGTGATGGACTGTGTTTCTCACCTATGGAATTTGAGAGGTGGCAACCTCCTTGTCCAATCCATAACTGTCTGTAAAAAGGTATAAATATAAGAATAAAGAGAGGCTGGGTCTCTTTTGCTCTCTGCCCGGCCTTGGTCCGGCTGACCTCCTGAGTTGCCTATTTGTCTCGTGTCCGACAGAGCGACATGCTCCCACTCTCATTCATGTACTAAATAGTGTGAGGGTGGTGAGGCAGCAGAACAGGTTGCCCAGGGAAGCTGTGGATGCCCCAAGTCTGGAAGTGCTCAAGGCCAGGTTGTATGGGGCTCTGAGCAATCTGTTCTAGTGGAAGGCTGCCCCTGACAGGGAGGTTGGACCTAGATGGTCTTTAAGGTCCCTTCCAACCCAAGCCATTCTGTGAGTCTATGATTCTACAAACAGAAACAGCTGTCAGTTCTTCTCATGAGGCTAAGCTGGCTCCTGTTTTCATCTGTTTGTTGGTTTGACTTTGACAGAGAGAAGGACGTATTCTGGAAGAAATACCCTCATGTTACAATATGGAGGCAATAAATCCTGTCAATATGCAAGGGGAGAAGGGGCTAAGGCGAGATGAGAATTCCCAGAAATCCATGCTATGTGGGATTTGAAGGACTCCTCTGCTCCTACTGCACTGGTATGGGACCAGTATCCTGTCATGTACAAAGATTCATCAGTAGTTGAATTTTACTCAACCAGTCCCCGAGGAGGATTTAAGCATTTGGTCTAGAAGGTTGAAGACTCATTTCACCCACTGTAAGCTTGGGCAAGTCACTTAATCCCCCCATGCCTCAATTCTCTGTGTTTAAACAAACGCAAAGTTGCTATGATAAGTTTTAAGGGTGCTCTGCTGGTAAAAATACAGTGGTCATTCAGACAATATCTGTAGTTCATAAAGCATCAGAGCAAGGAAAAAGCATTGTTTTTCACTATGCTTCTAGGAGGAAAATCATTGTTCCACAGAAAATGCTATCTAATATTTTCTCAGCATCTTTCCTGCAGATTTCAGGCTTTCTTGTTGCCCTTTCTCTAATGAAGTCTGGAAGCCTGGAAGATGCACATGCATATCTTCACACTCACACACACAGGGGTTTTTTCTACAGTGTCAGTAAAGAAGAGACTGCACAGAAAAATGGAAAAGTCTTAGGGATTCATATTTAAGAGCAGGAGGAGAGTAGGGGCGGTGGAAATCACTCAAGAATATATAATAACGAGAAATCCTGTGTTGACAGAGGGATGAACTAGGTGACCTAATAAAAACTGTTGTTACAGATTTTTTCACTTCTGTCACTTAATAGAGGACTTCAGTCTCCACAGCTGTCAATCCAACAGCTTTCACCGGCAGAAGTATTCACACAAAAATAATCCCAGTGAAAGGAGAGAACCCCAGTTAACTGCTTGCCTGGGGCAGATAGAATGCAGCCAGGAGGCTTGTTAGGCAAGTAATTATAAATGCACTTTTGCTGCCCAGGTGCAGGAAGCACAGCTTAAGCTTTTACTCATTAACATCATTAAAATTTCCATTTCAGCTATTGCTCTGGCATTGACAGTGTTTGCAAAATTGTGACCAGGTCAAGTCAAAATTGGCAGTGAGGCTGATGCTGGGTGCCATGGGTTCAAATGGTTAAAAGAGCCAAAAAACCACCGATAGAAATGTTAAATGATTCAACTGTACCTCCATACACTTGAGATGACAGAAAGGTTGGCCTTGATGACAGAAAGAAATAGAGGAAAAGAAAGCTCAAGAACACAGGAAATGCCACGTCTGATCTGGGCAATTATTCATCTTTTTGGTATTTTGTCTTTGATATTGATGGGTACCAGAAGTTACAAAGGAAAGCTCACAAGATCTTATGCTGAACAGTTAAGGATAACCATTGCTTAGGGAAATAGCTTCCCTAGCACCCTCATTAGTGGTTGGCTGACATGCTGTAGTGTGAAGCTGTGAAGCTTTTATATTCATCATTTGTATCTTAACTTCTTCTATTGTAAATCTGGAAAATTTCAATATCCACAAATATCTCTTTCTTATTTGAATCCTTCCACACCCTGCACCTCAGAGATATCTTGTAGCAGAGATTTCCACAGGTGAATGAGGATGCCTGAGGTAAAGTATTCCCTCTGATGGAATACTTTCCCTATCTCTCAGTTTAATGAGATATGCCTTTGGTGCTAGAGTGTGAAAGACAAGGTAAATAGGAACATTGAATTTTCTTTTTTACATAATTTATTCTAATTATTTTGAATGCCTATTTTATTTATATGATTTCTAAAATAAATACACCTGCCATTTAATTTGCTCCCTACATGGAAGTCATGCTATTCCTTGAAACAATTATGTTGACTATTTCCGGACCCTGTTGATTTCTGCTATAATTTTCTTTGAATACAGAACTGAATACAGCATTCTGGACATAATGCTCTTTCATACTGATCTCACACCATTTTTAGGAAGAAACTCCACCCTATTCCCTATGCATGCCCTGAAAAATGGAGAGCACTGTTTGACCCCGGAGGAGCACGGTGCTACAAGGATGTAGACTGCAGCCTTGGAAGACTTCAGATCTTTCTGATTTTGAGCCTAGGAACAGATATGGATACTTCAAATGAATCCTTCCAATGTATATTTGTTACCATGAAACTTTGCATCATTATGTGGTTGATTACTCACATCTTTCTCTAGGTTTGATGAAGAATATTTACTATTTGCAAGTATCTCCACCTTACT
The DNA here is from genome assembly GCA_013400955.1 of Drymodes brunneopygia. Lineage (NCBI taxonomy): Eukaryota > Metazoa > Chordata > Aves > Passeriformes > Petroicidae > Drymodes > Drymodes brunneopygia. The sequence continues at coordinate 460,938 of VZTZ01050758.1, forward strand.
GACTATTTGCCATTATCACATTGTCCATTTATCTACAAACCAACAGAGATTTTTCTAGGAGATAGATGCATGTTGCTACTAGTATTTTTCTGCATTGGAAATGGCAGACTTGATGCTAAATTAAGTAGTTGTTTTTTTGGATGCTTAGCCAGCTTGTCTGTTTGCCACAGGATGATGTTCTCATTAATAGAGTACCTGATTGCCTACTCTCTTGTTTGGATCCTGTCGAGGTTTTCACTTTGAAAATCCAAGAGAAAACAGGCAGACAATTTTCATTTGTCCCATGTTTGCTGACATGCTCAAAGAGTGCTAATAGATTGAAGTGGTTTTGCAAATGCCCTTCCAGAGTCCCTGTTATATCTGCAACTTTGAGATATTTTGTCATTCCAGTCTTGTTTTCATGGCAGGTAACTAACGCTTCCTGCTCTGCTTTCCCAAGCACCTATTGCAGATGGCTGCTGCAACATCTGCCACCCCCTGATTCTCCTTAGAGCTGATATCAGCCAGGCTGCATACTTTCTATGGCAACTTAGCAGCTTCTTTCTTAAATTCATTCAGACCATCAGATGTACTGTGTGACTTTTGTCAAATTGTTTAACTATTCTGTCTTGCTCTTTCCCCTTCTTCCCCTTTGTATAATAAGGCCCTCACAGGGGGTTGGAGAAAGCTGCTCCATCCATTTTTGTAAAGTTCTTTGAGTTCTTCACAAGGAAGCTGCTACAATGGTGCAAAGTACTATTATTCAAGGACTTAAACAGCATTCCTGAAAACATATATTTATGTATATATATTGGAAAATTTCAGTCCACCTTTAAAAATGCGAGTGAGTTCTGTATGAAATGATTCTGTGATCAGCTCTGTTTCCAATGCATTCGCATGATACTGTGCTTAGGAAAGAATTGCCTCTATTTGGATGGATGCTTTAGATTAATTGTTTTATCCTATCCTTTCCCTGCAAACATCCCTTACATATTAATATGTAATAACAAAAGGATTATGATCCCAGGCCAACAGCAACCTCTGGTTACAATTTTTTTCATATAATCTCTTCCTGTTGTTTGGGGTTTTTTGTTTTTTTGTTTTTGTTTCTTTTTATATTCCATTTTTAATGCCTTTCCTTTCCTTTTCTGTTATTTTCCACTTGCTGGGTAGATTATGTGTTTTCCCCCCTGAATTTCCAGTGAAGATGAAACAAGGATATGTTTTTGCATTTTCTTAGCCTACACTCTCACAGCAGCATCCCTGACAATGTTCAGGGAGCAGGGTTTACTCTGCCACTGTGCACACTGGTTCCTGAAAGTTACCCTATCCCAAATCAACATCCCTCATGCAGAGCCTCCTCACATTATTCTTCTGTTGCTAATGGCATGTTCTAATAATCCCTCCTTTGTATTTACACATTGCCAAACAACTACCTTTTAACCCCAGGAGAAATTTCATTTCTGTTGTCATCTCTACCTCTCCAATAATTGCTGTGGCAATTTTTCCTGAGACACCTTCATGCTGTGTGGTAGGGACACTGATGACCATCAGGTTGGATCCCTGAAAACACACACGACATTGATCAGATGAATAGGCCTGTTGCTTTGTTGTTCTCTGAGTCTCAGACAGACGTCCAGTCAGTAGAGATGATCTTCCATCGAGCTACTCCCATCTCTGGGACTTCTTCCAGTAGACATTTCTCAGCTGATAGCTCTTAAAACTGGAAAATGACTGGTTTGTTTGGCCTGAAGTCCAAGCACTCTGTTTGGGCTATTGCCCCCAGGAATCACAACTAACTGTGATTAACAAATCGTATTGGCCCCGTTTCATCACACAGCACTGCCCAAGATCTGACTGCAGTTTAGGAAGTTTGTCCCACCCTCAAGGCTTAGCCTGGCCCTTGCTCCACAATACCTTAATGCTTTGATTTTCCTCCAGTGCTCCGCAGCAACTTTCCAGACCTCGTGTTTTTTCCTGTTCCTTGAGAGGGGAAGTTCCAATCGTTGCATCAAGGGTTTATTGATGTGCTCAGAGGCTCTGGGCTGGCTGCAGGGTGACCCTCTGCTCCTGTGGTGCCTCTGCCACATGCTCTCCTTCTCACACCCAGCCAAGCCACACAGTCCTCAGGGACTGGCCAGAATTAGCTCAGCAGCTGCCTTTTATAGCTTTTTGTGGTTACTCAGTAAATGATATCCTCATCCAAGCTCCTTGTAGAAATGTTTTCTGATCCATCCATTCCTCTCGCAAGGTGGGATAGATGGAAGCAGGAAAAGCCAGGTGCCTGTGCCACCACGGGGCAATTTGTGAACTGTATTTTGTCTGTTGACTTAAAAGCACAAAATTTGTCACTTGTGTGAGTAATTTACTTCTAATTATGAGGTTACAATCTTCAGATAGAAAAATCAGAGCCAATGAGCATTTTCAGAGGAAAAGGAAAATTGCTCCAAGTACTATGTAATTATGCACTTAGCTGGGACTTGCTCTTGTGCCTTTGTAGAACATCGGTTTTCAACTTGAGCAAGTTTACATATCATTGCATTAACATGTATGTGGGAAGGGAGGGTAGCATACCCCAGAGAGAGCAAAAACCCAGAAGATTCATGGCAGAAAACCTAGAAGGATAGAACCCAATGTGGTAAGCAGCTATTTTTCCTTCTCAAAGCCCAGCAGAGTGATAATTCTTGGCTGAGACTGAGCACCACTGTGCACCACTGCTGTACATCCTGCAACCCATTCACTTTTTGCTATTCCAACCCTTAATTCCTCATGCACAAGTCTTCCCCCTCCTCTGGCCCATGTCACAGCCTGCTTCTTCCCATCCCAAGCTCATGAATGCACTCTCCTAAAGGCAGCCCCATATGTTGTACCTAGCTGGTAAGCACAAACAATGGAAAGTAAAACCCCATTTTCATTCCTGACTTAATGCAGCTTTTAACTGGGGTCATGAGAGCTGCCAGACCAGTGGGCTAATCTCCTGTAGCACACAACTGTGCAGCCAGCAGCTGGGCTTTGTTAATGCCTGCACTACAGCTTCATTTTGTGCCTCCTTAGCAAGAAAGAGAGAATCCAAAGTATTTCAGTGTATTAAGTCACACACCTACTGAGTTAATAGTCTAAGGGCAAAGAAGTGATATCCAGAGAGGTAAGAGATTTTGTCAGCTGAGATTTGAAATGGGATGAAGAGTCAGTGAGGCAGAGAGCTACAGGAAGGAAAATGTTAAATACTTAATTGAACTTGTGTGAGTGATTCCGTAATGACAAACTAGGGATAGGTAAAGCACAGAAATTAGAGATGGAAAAGACTTACTAGATCCTCTACCCCATAAAACAGTTCAGATAAAATAACAGTCTTTCCTGCTTACACATACCCCCCTCTCATTCATCACTATTGCTCATTCTCCATTTTGCCTACATATACAAATACCCTAGATTTCACTTGCATTTCAAACTTAAGGGAAGTATTTTCAGAAATTTTTATTATTTATCATTTTTCTTTAAATGCAGAGAAGGTTGTGCAGAATTAACTATAATCCTTGGAGATGTGTGTTCTTTGCTTATTCCTACTAACAGAGCAGGAGCAACATGTATTTGTGCCTCCTTGGTTGTCTGTCCCTACTGCTGCAAAACAGCTTTCCCTGGATGTGGAGTGGAGACTGAACTGAACAGGAGCCCTGAGGCTGCCTGTTGTGATCCCTGGCTTGGCAGGCATCTCAGTGCCAAACAGGGCTTCTGCTTTTGCTACGCAGACATTTATCTACCTGGAAACGGGCAGACAACCCAGACAAAAATCATTAGGCACAGGCCTCTAAGAGCCATAAAATAATCAGGATTAAGGCTTCCTGCTGAGTCAGTCACAGGAACGGTTTCTGGGCACCAGAGCTCTGTTGTTACGCAGGGATCATCATCCTTAGACCCACGCAGAGCTCTTGCCAACGGCTCCAGCCACTCAGAGAAATCTGGTTAACTTTTGCAGTGGTTTTATCTGGGAGCCTGAGGGAAGGGCTGTGCCAATTCTCCCGGGCATCTCTCATGAGCCAGAGTCTGCCTGGGAGGCTCTGGGTCTGCACAGCAGAGCACATATGTTTGGGCAGTAAGCAGAATCTGCAGGGATATTTTTGTTTTTCCCAAGACAATAATCAGCCTCTGGATAAAGCATCATCTGTCAGGTTTCACTGCAGAAATATGAATGACTTAAACAGTTTTTCTCCTTCCCACTCATCAGAAGGGCAGTTTGGAACAATGCCAGCTTCACTGGGGACAATCTAACACAACAAACTAATTTTTCATCAACAGTGGTCTGAAATTTTTAATGAATCTGCTTCATTCATGTTCACTCCAGGTTTGCCTTCTACTTTGTACCCATGCAGGATGAGTGGGATGACCTGCCAGGTCTACCTGGGGAAGAAGAAATTTCAAGCAATTATTGCAGAAGAATGATGAGATGTTAAATTTAGATTCATAGAAAAAGTACTTGAGGAACTAGCCCGAGATCAGAAGCCCATTGGGAGATGACCTCCACATCCAAACCTGTTTCCATTTTGTGTAGTGTCTCCTTTCAAAAAACTGGCCATGCAAGTGGAACCAGGGACCAGATTTATTCCAATAACTTCAAACTGTAAGTGCATTTGCAAAAGAACAATCTGCCCATTAATGGCCTGAAAGAAAGGACAAATTAATTGAATGAATGATTGATTATGAATTATTCTCCCAGCTCTTCAAATCTCCAAATGTAGGGTGAGTCTTTTCTAACCCAATCTCCTCATCAAACCTTCTCCCCTTTAAAAAACTGCTGTATTATTTGCCTAAATTATTCATGTGCTGAAATAAACGTCTTGGTTATGGAGCTGTCCCATCTTCCTTTCTTTCTGCTGAAAATATTATTTAACTATAAGGTGACAGTTATGTAATTTAACCCTTGCCTTTCATTATTAATGAATTTTAACATGAAATATGTAGGCTTTTTCCCTATTCTGTCATATAGAGCACTGGCCATAATTATGTCAGACAGGATTTCTTTATCCTTTTTTTTTTTTTTGAAGAAGTACCTATTAGAAACTGTCCTCCATGATGCTGACAGAGGAAGTTTAAATGCATGAATTATTCTGCCTCCTTATTTTTAGCCTTTTTGTTGGCCATTTTCAATAACAGACCTTTCTGGTGCCTTATGGCCTGTTGGCTTGAGTCCTGCTGCTCTTTCTGGGGTGATGGATCTCTGCCTCTGCCAGCAATTCTGATCAAATCAACAGACACAATAGTGAAGGCGAGTTTGGCCAGACCCTTTCCTGAGCTCTCTTATGAATTTTCTCACTTGAGACAAGGCTATGGTCTATGGTTTACATGTCAGAAACAGAGCATGGGAAAATGATATGCCCACTCGCAGTGCTGGCAACAGCACCTAGGATTTCTTGTGACCAGGCTGCCTCTTCTCATGAGACACCCTCCTTTTCACAGCTGTCAGCCCCCCCAGGACCTGGAACTTCCCCCACTAATTGTCCCTTTCACCCCTGGTGCCTGTGTGCTGCCACTGTCTTTTCCCCTGCTTTCTAGTGTGATTATTCTCCCTCCTGTTTGCACACACAGACGGAGCTCAATGGATCCCTAATAGCGTCATTTACTTAATTAACATGCAATTAGCTTAATGAATATTTTAACCTCATTATGTAGTTACTCATTTTTATCTGTTGTGGGTAAGACTAGTGCCCAGCTCTGGACTGTTACAAGGACAAGCCAAATTAGTCCAGTTCTCCAATTATGTTCAAGGGGCCTCTTTATACAGTCCTTTCTCCCTCCCTTTACATGTCACATCTATGATGGAAGGGCTGGTGTTCAAGGAAGCAGAACATGTCTTTTTCTTCATCTTCCCCTGAAGAAATTTCCTTAGAGATGAGACAGAAGCAGAGGGTGGTGATATCGAGTCCTTGTGGGTGGATACGTGGTGTTTCTGCTGGCTTGGTCAGGACCAAAGCTCTACCTATGGGACAGGTTTTCCAGGCAGGGACATCTCCCAGCTGTGTGTCTTTCCTGTTTTCAGCCTGCTGTATGCTGTGGTGCTGTGCTGCTCACTTCACAGTCAGCAAATGCTCTTCTCCACCACGTTCCTCACACTCAGGATTTGCACCTTGTCAGAAGCATCATCTATGCCATGGGATGGTTGTCTGTCAGGTCACTAACCAGCATGAGGAAAAGCATCTGAGGTTAGAAAGAAAACCACAGTCCTTTGGGATCAGAGGAGGGAGGAGATAGACTCTTGCCCAGCAGCTCTGTAGCAGAAATGGAGGAAGGAAAGGCATCTGCCTTACCTCAAGTGATCTTGTTGGCACATTTCACCCTCTTCTTCCAGACAGGTATCTTGGCAAAGCTTGACAGGAGCCTGAAGTTCCCATCACTTCCTTCTCCAGGCAATCACTGTGTAACTGCAGCTAGGGGTGAGGGGAAACAAGTGTGGGTGGGGGAAGAAAATTTGCTTAAGAGTGACCTTTTGAGTTGACTGCAAAGCACTGTGAAAAAAAGACTTGCTCAGTCTTACCAGAAGGGCAGAACAAAATCCTAATAGATGATGTCATCATTTTCTAATTGGGATACCTGTGAGGGAAGATCTCACTCCCACCATCTTCTGGGAAGAAAACAAAACACATCTCCGCATTCACTTGTTTACTGCTGTCATCTCAGCAGCTCCCTCACTGACTCTATCTTCTTGTTATCACCTGGGGAAGGCAGCCATGCTTCCTCCCCATGGAGGCCTGGGGAAGCAGGTTGGGAAGTCATTTGGTCTCAGTGGGAGTCCACACAGAAAGAGAGGAATGGACTTCAAAGATCTTAACAAAAAGAAAATATTTCTGGGAAAATGCCATTGGAAAGTTAAGAAAGCACTGAGAACTATTTCCTTCAGGCTATGCTTTTTTGTTCTTTTGAGTCAGCAAGGTTAACCAGAGAAATAGAGCAGAAAGTTGAGATTATTGGGAATGGCTACAGTTGGGTTTTCAAAGCCTTCCCACATGCTTTAAAGAAAAACAACAAGCTTTATTTATGCAGTGCGTACTCCTCCCTTCTTAACTCAAAACTGGCTGTGCAGAGAAGAGAAGTGAAAGACTAAGGAGCAAAGGACAAGAACAGAAATAATGGGGGATGTCTTAATGACAAGAGTCCTGTCCATTAGGGCTGTATTGTGCTCTTCTTGAGGCTGCATCTTTTGACAGGGTGCACCTCTCCACCAAGGCAGGCCCTGAGCTCTGGGTCAGCTCTTTCCCTCTCTGCCTTGTCATGTCATGTTTGAATTCTGTCAAGGTATCACCAGGCTCCTGTCCTCGCAGAGTAGCAGCCGTGTTCAATGAGGTAATGAGCTGAGAAGATTTGTGGGTGTGCATATTGCAGCAGGGTCAGCCCACACAATCCATGTAAAGAGCACTAAGTCTGCATTATTTGTCTTAATCTGGTGCTCTTACAGAAGCAGCTGTGACTGGGCCTGAATATTTTATCGACAGGGCAAACACAGCTAGAACAGGCATCCATCCCAAAGTCAAGTGGACAGACTTCTATTGCTCAGTGCTGTGATTGCTGAAGCCTAAGAATCAGGTTAACATTTATTTATCCTCATCCTTTGGCTTGACTAAAGCAGCCTTGTGCTTCAGAATTGATTCAGTCCCCACTTCATCCTGTAGCTACTGTGAATAATTCCCTGTTCTTCCTCAAACTTAGGGAGGGGAAGGCACCCTGTGCCCTCACTCAAGGTGAAAGAAAAGTATCTTTCCAGATTCAGAAGAGGTAAGTGATAAGATCCACGTGTTGCAAAACTTGAAGACCACGATCTCTGCTTGTCATTGATTCCTACATGGGGCTTCCCAAAATGTTCCTGCTAATGTGGTGTACCTGAGACAAATTCTCAGCCAGGGTAAACTGAAGTAGAACAGTCAAGTCACTCACTCCAGTGGACTTGAGATACTGTAGTTCCAAGCAAATATTTTTAACTTAAGACACCAGGCAAGACATCCTGCTACAGGCAGGAAAAGGACTAAGCATGTTGCTGCTGCTGGAGACAGGGCTGTATCCAGCTGGCAATATTTGTGCATGTGCCAAAGCGAGTAAATATCTCCACTCCTCTAGGTCAAGAGAGTAAAGGCCTTCATTTCGGTGTGAAGATCCCACCATGTAAACTGCTTAATGATCCTTGGGTGTGACTCCAGAACCGGCTAGGTGATGGAAGCCTTTGTGTACGTAGCGCATGTGAACAGATTTGCTGCTCCTTTCTAAGTGATTTTAGGTTGTCTTTGTAGAAAGTTCACAGGGATTCCATATTCATAGCTATACATCAGCTGGTAGGCTCAGAAAATGCCAAGGGCTGGCATCCTCACTGCTGGCCCTGCCTGGGGAATAATGGCAGAGCCCTGTGTGAGAAGCTGCTCTCCTCCTACACTCTTGATAGAGAGATGATGAGATGATTTTATTCACCAGGGTTGTCAATCCAACACCTTCCAGCAGAAGGAATTCTGTTTGGAATAAAACAATAGACCCAAAGTTGATAATCAGATGCAAATTATGTACTAGTATGCAGAAGACAAAGATAAGATTTGCATAAAATGTTTGTGTGACAGAGCTAAGTATCCCTAATATTTTCCCAGAAGGTTATAAAAGAACAGTAAGCAATAATTCCTCACCCAGCTCATCTCCCCTCCTTTACCACAGCCCTCAGCCTGCAGTCCTGTGTTTGAAAGCAGATACCTTTATCAGAGAGGTGTCCCTTTCCTTCCCACCTACTGCAGGGAAGCTCAGGTCAGGCTTGGTGGCAGAGACAGCACTGTTTGTTTCTTTCCTCAGGAATCTCCTTTCCAGAAGGGGAAGCCATTAGCTAAGAAGGTGAAATGAATTTGCTACTGCTCTTCTGTATTTACAGAGCTTGTTCAACAACTGCTCTCTGTGGAGCTCAAAATAGTCTTTTGAGGATAGGAAACATCTCAGCTTCAATCCAACATCTACGTCTTCTGTAAAAAAAAGCAATCCAGGGTGCCAGTGCTGGCATAGTTTCTCTTTTGCAAGCAGGCAAGATCTCACACTGTGGATGCTCTGGATATGTTTTTGGCCAGTCTCCAGCTCAAAACACTCCTCTCCTGAATCCACTGTCTTGTTGGTGTTTGGGCCAGCATTGCTCAGGGCTGAGGTATCTCCCAGGGCCAATGGGACTCTTCACCAGTGCTAAGGGGTATCCTACAGGTCTGAGTGTGTTAGCCAAACCCTGATGCTCTGCAGTGTGGCTGCTGCACATCCTTGCCTGCAGGTCATCCCAAGGAGTGCAAACAAGATGTCTTCAACGTGGGTGTCCTCAGTGGCCCCTTCTCTGCATCACCAACTGAGGGCTTTTGGTCCTCCACTCAATGTCACCCTTGCTTGGAGACTGTAGAGATCCCTCCTGCATGATGCCAGTCAGCCACACTGTGCCCATCAGGGTTGGCCACATCTTGGACACTAGGAAAAATGGAGTGCAAGGGGAAAGGGTGTTCTTAGGATGTAGGGGCTGTGCAGCTCTTTTCAAATCCCGAAGCAGTGTCACACAAATGAAAGGGAAAAAACTGGGGTTCTCCAGAGATGCCTGTACACACACGAGTCTGACTCATCTGTGGCTGCCCAGGGGCCCTTCTGTCAGATGGAAAAGAGCTGAGCTGTGGCAGTTGCAGCAGCGGCTGCTGCAGCAGCAGTGCCCTATTCTCATAATTCATTGCCATCTGCTCATCCCAGTCAGAATCTACAGCTATTTTCCCCCCACCAGACGGTTAAAAACATGCCTTGATTTTTGTCTTCCGTGCAGTATTTTATTTGTGATAGTTCTGGACCAATCTCAGTTGCAGTTCACCAAGGGAATTGTAGAGCAATCCCACCTTCTCCAAGCTCTAGCTCCATGTATTAGCTATTTTCTTCCAGCAGTTACAGATATGTGTAGATGTGGCCTCTCTCTTCCCCTCCCTTTCTTGTTTTTCCTTTCTCTCTCTCCCACTGATGTGAGTATATATGTGAACCAGGGAAAGAAACAAAAAAGCTCATGCTTGGAACAGATTAGTTTGCATTACACAGCTGACCGGCTTTCTTAGGGAAGGCTGGATACTGGGAATTCAGCATTTCCCCTTTGATTAAATATCTCTGTGTCTTGGGAGATTAGAATTTGGCATTTTGAGTCACTCGTGACAAGACTAAAAGTAACAAAAATGCACCTGTGACATAAACTCAGGCCTAACAAAAGTTATTCTTTCCTTCCTTGGCTTCATAAATGTGCCTCTTTCATTTGCATTGCTGTTTACTCTTTTAAGACAGACAGGGATTGTGGCATTTTTCATCACAAAGCATTTGATAAAGTACTTTATAAGAGGTAATACAGCAGCTGCCCAAGACGGACAGTGTGCTCAAGACTACAAAACTTCCATTAACTGATACTGTCTTCCAACAACTCCACTGACAATGATTTTGTATTCTTTCTGCCATACAAAATATTTTTAGATTGGTATTACCCTCTCTGTGCTTCTATGGGCAGATGCATGCGTGTGTATGTTATTACCCTTGGTATTAGCAACTGCAAAATGTACCTGCTTGATTCACTTTATAAACAAGCAGAATGTACTGAACATCAGTGAGCTCTGTGCTGAACACAGGACAGGCTCTGTACCTATGAGGAACGAGGAATCCCAGCTATGAGGCACATGTACTCATGCATTCATGTTATTGCTTCTAAAATGTAAGAATGAGGTTACAGTCTGTTTCTCTTTCAAAGGCACATTTCAGTTCCTCTGCAATTTTGTCTTGTGAAATGCGTTTGGCTTGAAAAAGACCATGCTGGCTCTGAAAGCAAGCAAGAATATTTGTGCAACATCTGAAGGAGAGCTTATCAAACAATATTGGAACAGTAGTTTATTAAAGATTTAACCCCTTTGACATTTTCATTTTTGTTTACTGTTTGTTCACATCCTCCCAGCTCATGGATATACTGTTTATTGTCCTTCAGATTTTCCGTATCATTAATTCTGGCTGGAGGCTCCAGCAACAGCTGTATTTGAAGAAACTAGATTATAATTGAGAGAAATTATTAATGATTTTGTTGATGCCTTCTTACTTTCTTATTGATTTCACTGGAAGCATCAGCTTGATAGTATTCCCACGGAGCTCAGATGGAAAGGGGTCATGTGTGTGGCTGTCCTGATCCCCTGGAGTTTAGCTGTGTGTGCCAAGGACACAGAACTCCTCTCCTGCTTGGGATGAGAAAGCCAGCCCCATTCCTGAGACTCCCCTTTCCACCCTGGCACAGTGAGATCACATCATGTGCACTGACTGCAGTTTAGAGGGCAGAAGAATTTGTTTTCTATGAGGTAGCCCAATTATCTGCATCCTTCCATTGAAGTGGAAGGCTCCATGTGCAGCTATAAGATCATGATTCCAGACTCAGCTTTGCAGATACTAGTTTCTCTGCCTTATTACAGACAGGGCTGGTTTCAAGCACGGGCAAAGCTGTTGGCTGCCAAAGACAGGAGCCTGCTAGGGGCTGCCAGCAGCCTGGTTTGCTTGGCTGGAAGAGGTGGGGCTGGCTGTGGCTGCAGCAGGCATGGCCCCACTGTCCAGCCTTTCCCCTCCAAGCTGCATGTTATAAAGAGGATAGAAAAGAGGAAGCACATCCAGGGAGGGACCCACTCTGCTGCTGCCACACGTTGACTTGCTTGCCCAAGGGTGAAGTGAAAATCTTTGGGCTGCAAAATTAAATTTTACCTACCCTGCTGATAAACCTTGAGCCAACTCTGATTGAAGAGGTATCTTCACCTTCTTCTATTTTGACTACAAAGAGAGGCTTGTTGAAAGGTTGATTCTGATCCCTGTTAAGAAAAAAATAAAGGAGAAAGACAACAAAATTCCTCTTGCTTCAAGATTTTAGAGTTAAGTCTTACTGACAACACAATATTTTCTGAAAGTGTTACTTGAGGAGGAATATTTTGAATCTAAAATCATTTCTATTACTTCCACTGCAATATGTTTGCCACTTTTTCGTGAGCCTCTCTGAGTCCAACATAAACACATTATCCTGCAAAATCTTAAATAAAGGTAGGTTAGACATTGCTTCTGCAAGAGGCAATTTGCTAAATCAGGGATGATAAATGTAGAACTGCAGTTTGGAAATGAAATGCGATCTTCTAGCAAGACAAACAAGGGGGGGAAAGGTGCTCATATGAGAAATTTTTATTGGTAATTTCTTGATTAACCAATGCTTATTTTCCAGAGAGAAAGGTGTCTGTTTGTTCCTATAAAATATTTTTTCTGAGGCATCTTTTATCAATATGTCTCCTGTTTTCAGAGGCTCAGAGGTACATGGGGAATACAGAAGAGTATTTAACATGAGACACCTCACACAGGGTGTTTAGAGCAGGGATGAGCTCATCCCCTGTCAGCTGCAATGACCCAACTCCATGTTACCCCCAAGACCAGGTGTGCCCAGGGCAGCTGGACTGGGTCTTCAGGCACAAGGAAACACTTTTCACCCTATTCTTTCCTGACTGCCCTTTCATGGCAGCCCTTCCAACTCCACTGACTTCATTGCAAGGGCAGGACTGTGAGGGAATTAAGGCAGGGGGTGAGGCAAGTGAGGGGGTGCACAAAGGTGGGAGGGAGAAAAATAAGCGCTAGCTGGGCAGAAAGAAGGGGCAGAGCTGCCAGGTCCTGGGGACTATCCAGCCTCCCCCCAACAAGCCTCCCCTTGCCATACCCATGGCCCAGAACCACATTTCAGCCCAACCAGGGGCCACCAGTCCCTGCCCCAGCAAGCAGTGCTTTCTTCATTCCGGCTTTCCCCAAATTTCAGTTGCCTACTTGCTCCCAGCATCTTTCCAGCAGTCCTTGTTTCCCTCTCATGCTTCAAGTTGCCCCAGTGCCCCTCCTTCATCCCCCCACCAGGCCATTTTCCAGCCCCTCTATTCCCTGTCCACCCCATTAATTCCTGAGTCAGTGCTGCCTGACTCCCCACTAGCTCCTCCCTCTCACCTGGATCTTGCTGGTTCCCCCAGTCCTCCCTGAAGCTGGGTGGAGAGGTGGTATCTGTCTCCCTCAGTCTTGATTCCAAAGACCAGGAAAAATCAGAGTAGAGAAATCAGAGACATCTATTCCTCAGTGCCAGTATCACATGCCATGAAACCTTCCAGCAAGTTAGATATTGTGGTCTACCTGCAAATCTGAGGGCTTCTGAAGAGCTGTAAACCTGAATCCAAATGGATTTTGTTCCTTCAGAATACTGGTTTGTGCATCCTGATGGAATATGGCACTGCTCTGTGTGAAATAGACATGAATAGTTTATTATTGGCTTATCAGAAATCAGTACTGGAGGTTGTTCCTCACAATGCACTTTGATTAGAACAGGAGATCAGACCAGTAGTGTTTTCTTCTGTCTCTGCAATCTGAATGATTTGGTCCATCTAAAAATTATGCTATTTTTCACTAATTTTACTGATTGGCATAGCTAATAGGGAAGTCTTGCTGCTGCTCAAAACCCTTGTCTGATTTGCCTGGGAAAGTTTGGATGCAGGGGTTGGTTTAGCAGGGGTTGGTTTAGAAGTGCCTCGCCCTGCAGCAGAGGGCAGCCACCTGGGGAGCTGCATGGACAAATTTCTTTGGAAACCCACAGGGTGAGTGTGCAACACTTCAGACATAATGTGCCTTAAAACACTGCAGTGACTGCTGAGCCCCTAGAGGGAGGTTGCAACAGAGGGGATTACGTCGTCAAGCTTTAGGAAAGGGCCACCTAAAGAATAGATAAGTCAAGCCCTATCTTGGCTCCAGTAGCCCTGTATTTGGCTTTACTTCAGGCTGACACTCTGTATCATAGTCCTCCCCATCTGTGAGGTGCCAAGCAATGGTGTGTGGTAAAGCTGGTTGTTCCCAACATCTTCAAGGCTCGGTACAAGATCACCTGTGTGCCCAGCACATCACTCTGGAAGCAGCAATAGCAACAGCCATCGAAGTCCCTGGCTTTAGTATCAGGGTAGCATGATTAACTCTTTTTCTCTTTCTTTTGAGAACTAGCTGTAACTGAGAAATCAATCAAATTTCAACCTCTGCCAGCCTATGAAGGGTGGAGAAGGTAGAGGCTCCCAGCAGGTTGTATGATCTGTCATTTCTCTGGTCTGAAAGGCAGGAAGAGGAGAAATATCTTTGTTCCACATTCCTGCTAACTTTCTTGGCATAATGAGCTAGCCAGCTAATAAGCAAGTAATTATACATTGGAATACACAGTACAGTGGCAATGCTGTCTATCTGCAACCCTGCTGAGAAATGAGGCAAGAAAGTACTCTGTTCCAGCTCTGCTCATCTCTCTGCCTCGCTCTCTGAGTTTGGGTGAGTCACACCTCCACTCCGTGTTTCAGCCCCCTCCTCACACAGAGAAGTGCTCCTTAATGCTCACTTTTGATCAGAGCTGCAATTCCTGGCTGAGACAGCCATGCCAGCAGAGCCCCTCTGTGTGAGTGCAGGTTCACTTGTTGTGCTGCTTGGGAGATGGGTGATCCTGGCAAGAGCAGCTCTGCTGGCAAACTACCTCCCCAGGAGCACAGAACTCACATACCTGTATTGTGACCCCACCTAGCCCCAGCCAGAGCTTCTCTAAAATGGTCAGAACAACTCCAGTGAAAAATATATTGGTACATGTGGTTGGTTTTTCTATAATTTCCTCCCAATGGGGTTTTTTCTGTTAATTTCTTGTATGTCACATCTAGTGTTACTTAGTTTTACAGTAATGGTTCTTCTAACTCTGAATTGCTGTACAATTGCGTTATAAATAGTCACTTTAAGTTGAAACAGAGCATTTCACCATGGATTTTCTAAAATGGATCAATTTACAGAGGAAAAACAAGGATACTGCTGTGCCTTAAGGATGTGAGAATATTTAAGCATAGAGGCAACATGGAATTGTGTTTTGGACTCACCCCAAAGGTAAAGAGGGAGCAGCAATCCTTGGTGCATGAGTGTGTACGTGTGTGTGTGTGTGTGTGTGTGTGTGTGCACGTGTTGCATTTTAACATCCTTTCAGCAGGCATGATTCCAAACATTTTCTCATCTTTCAACATTCCTTTTGCAATTTCTGGATTTGTGCAATGAATTTCTAAGATATTTTGACTTGAACAGGAGGTTTGTTAAAAATGTAGCAGTAGTGTATCACGGAACAGAAGGGAAAAGGATGTGTGTGTGTGTGAGTGTGTTACATACAGGTTAACACAAAAATAAAAATCACTGCATCCTTGAGTCAGGTACTGCAGCAGTGGCAAACAACACCTGAAAATGAAAAAGCAATAGCAACTTGTAAGGGTAGCTCCTACACTGTATATAACATCCAACAAGGAAACTACTTCTGCACAAGTTAACTGTAGGTGCTTTATTCTCAAACTCACTAAAAGCAGCTGAGCCTTGTGTGCTGCTTTTGCACCATGGGCTAGATTTGGGTCATGAGAAGGGAGTGGCTTTTAGATTAAGTTAGAGGGGCCAGCTACACTTGATTTTTTTGTGTTTCACATTTCTGAAAGCACTTGGATTTCAGGCATCCAAGTTTTCTTACTGCTATACAGGATCAAAACACTGAGATGAAATAATGTTTTCATACAAGTGGTATATGTGCAGAGACTGCTGAGGAACACAAATGAGGCCTGAGAGACCCTGTCCTCAGAGCATCCTCCCTCATGGAAGTAAGATTTCCAGCACTCTATCCCTCCAGACCTCATCAGCTTACAGACCCAAAGCAGGGAAGTTCAGTGGCACTGAGACATGCATTGCCCAGTGAGGTAGCCCTTTGCATTCTCTCCTTAAGCCTGGAAACCCTCTGATGTATTCACCTGCCACCTTGAGCTATAGGTGTGAAAAGACCAAGGAATGACAGTGAAAAAGGCCATGTAAGTAATTTTTAATTAAAATATAAGTGTCCACATCCATCTTTGAGTGCCTCTGGAAGAGATAAGTACACTGGGGCCACTATATTTCAAACAAGAACTCTGGCCTCAGGATTTCCAAAACTCAGGTCAAAGCTGTGTTTATTTATAACCCTCCTGGAAGGAGTCTGGGCAGTGGGAAGATGGGTCAGGCTTGGAGAGTGGATTTTCAGTAGTGAAGGAAAATAGCAATCAGCTGGAGAGCTGCCACATAAAGAGTAGGAGGAATCCTCCACCAGGCACTGGGCTGACTCAGGTATCTCCAGTCCAAACAGCCAGGGATGGCCAGGCAAGCTGGGGACTGCACACCTAATCTCCTGGGCAGAACAAAGCCCATCCCAGCAAAGGTCTGACTGCCCAAGCTGTTTAGACTGTGGCAGTGCACATTGGCTTTGACAGCTATGGATTTCAAATTTTTTTCCTTGTTGTGTTACAGTGAGAAGCTGTTGGAGAGCTGCATCCCTGAACAGCAGGGTTTGGTCCCCCAGAAAGCAGTGGGGCTCCTTCAGGCATCGAATGGGATGTTTTTCTCTGCAGCCTGGCTAGCACACCGTTGGATCTTTCTGCAACCAGCTCTGCCAGCTCTTGTGGTCTGGGATGGATAGGGAGGGGAGATTCTGGCAGAAAAATAGTTATCTCTGCATCTACCTTTTAATACCCAAAACACAAATGCTTGGAATCCTGAAGTGAGGGTGGCTCTCTCCAAGGACAAAAAGGGACTGAGGAACTTCTTGTGTGTTATTTTAAGTCACCGTATTGCTGATGGGATCAACTTCCCAAAAACGAGTGTGGCCCCTGGGCAACTGAAGTGAGAACACAAGTTGGAGTGTTTTCTCACCAACTAGAGGTGTCAGGGCATGTGAACCATAGCCTCACCTGAGTGCTTCCACAGGAGTGACTCTGCAGGACAGCTTCCTCCTCTCATCAGGGGGACAGGATGTGCTGTCTGTGGCCAAAGGCTCTCTCCACCAAGGCCTGAACAGGAAGGTCCCATCTAAGAGCTGTATGAGCCGATAAGCCATGCTGTGAGTGGTGTTTAAAACCCCTCAAGGGAAATTCAAGTAGCACATTCTCCTGCGAGTGCTGGCAACTGGTTCAAACACAGCCCTCTGGATGAAGGCATCTGCTTCAGGAGTAGCTCCTTTGCTGTCACCTGCACCACCACCTCCACCGCAGGGCAGGGATCACACATTTAAGATCTGGCACTGAAAAAATCTGCAATCAATGCAACTTTTGCTTGTAGTGGCAGAGGGCATGAACAGGGGAAAATCATGCTCAAACCCTTTGTTTCTGCTCTTTGTGAAAAAGTATCCCCCTCCAGCACAGTCTGGGAGACACGGGCTAGGAGAGGGCACTGAGGCAATAAAAGGAAGTGGAAGAAAAGAAGAACAAGTTCCTTTGACCAGCATCAGCTTGACATTTTCTCAACTCACTTTTTACACATGAAAGGGAGGGTGGGAAAGAAGAAGAAAGCATGAATGTAGAAGGAGAAGCAGGCAGAGGAGAAAAAAGATCAAAGAAAAGGTGAAACAAGAAAAAGATGTTCCCAGTGATGCTGAGACACTTGTCTGTGCCCCTATACCAGCCCAAATCTGTCTTAAAGCCTAAAAGCAAAAAAAAAAACCAAACCAGCAGGATCTCTGGAAAACTAGATATATAGGCTAAGAAGCATAGAGATTGGTAGAAAATGTTGAGTTAAAAGCCTGTGGTTTTAGTGCACAAGTGGGGAGGGAGGAAGCGGGGAGGGCACGGGGTGAGCACTTGAGCTAGGGAAAGAAGAGTGGCCACACATTGAGAACACAGGGCAATGGATTGCAGTGGCTTTCAAACAAGCCTTAACCAGGAAACAGAAGTTTGTCAAAGTAGGTAAAGGCAGGAGGCAGGAATAGCAGAATCCGATACAATAGCAACCAGCTGTCCAAAATCCCAGCACGGCCCTGTGACTAACAGCATGTGGGAAGTGCAGGGAGGAAGGGTGGAAAATCTCAGGTAGGGTGAATACCTTGGGTGAAGAATAGATATGAACTCCCTCTCCATCACTCCTTTCAGTACCGAACACTATCTGTGACAAGAAGAGATAATCAAAAATGCAGAGAATACACAAGAGGCTCAGAGGTACCACTAGTGGTGTAAAATGCGTCTGGCGAAAAAAGTGAGCACAGAATAGGTGTATTCCCTGGAGTGGAGATGAGGGGAACTGAGGACAGCAAAGCAGAACCCTTGGGATTTATAGCCCTATCTTGGCATGCTTCATACTGAAAGCAGGAGGTACTCAGGAGGATCTAGGACTGCAGCAGCACCAGCCTGGTGTTATGAATGATGGGAAACACTGCTCTAGGCCAGGGGATTTTTTTTGTTTTGCACGGAGATTCTGATTCCAGCACTTCAGAATGGCAAACTAGTATTTTTTAACATTTTTTTTTTAGTTTTCCTTGGAAGACCAATTAAACAGAAAGAAAAGTCAGCAGACAGTTCAGCTGCATCCTGTCATTGTAGCTTTGCCCAGCTTCCCATCTTCCAGTAGTTTGTGTGTTGCAGAGTACCTGCTGCTGTTGTGTCTAGTTTGTTTGCAGCAGTTTGAAGGGGCTCCCCTTCTTCACACACACTGGCTTTCCTTGCCTTTCCCAGTTCCCCATCTTTGGCTCCTTTGCTGCCCAATTTTGCTGCCTCAAGTCAGATGCTTGCCCTGTTCCACACTGCTGCAGAAGCTGCTCCAGCTCAGAAGCAGCACAGGAACAATCCTGTATTCTCAGCTCCTTAAGGCAGACCTATGATGCAGTTATAATTCCCATGTTCTCCCATCTCCCTGCTAACATCTCTGCTGCAGTCCTCCAGCTTTCCCCTTCCCAACCCTCATCTCTCCTGCAGCATTTGGAGTCACCCTGGCTTTGCCCATTGCCTTTAAGGTGCTCCATTATGTTCCTTTCCTATTCCTACTTTCTATTTCTACTCCCTTACAGTAGCGAGGGAAATGTTGCAGTAAAGCTCCCATATACGTGTGGAAGAAGGGAGGCAAGGAGGAGATCAAGCTTCATAGATCCTGGAGACATTCTTGGATGGGTTGCTGAGAAGAAAATGAACAGGAAAGAGGTGATAGAAATGTCAGGCTACAAGCTGAAGAGATCACCAGGGCCCAGAGATAGTTGCATCATCCCAGGAAAGAATGAAATGACAGAGTGCACCAGACTATGGCATGAAAACATTGACATAGAGATAATTAATGTTCGTGCAACTGGACCTTGGCCTCACACAGTTCTTCAATCGCTTCTTGCCTGGTGTCATGCTTTATATGATTTGCTCCCTTTGAACACAGCAGCTGTCCCAGAGACTGTCTACCTCTTAACAGAGCTGTGAAATATAGGTGATGGAGTATGTATAAATATTTCAGAGACAGGACTCATTTGACAAGTGGGGTCTTGAGAAGTGACCAGAGACACTGACTCCCAGACGGAGAGATGGGACAAATATGTTCTGCAGAAACAGTCAGGGGGGAGGAAAGGCATCCTTCATCTTTGCTTTCTGACAACTAAAAATCACTATAGGGTATGGTTTCCCTATAACAAGTAGCTTGCTTAGCAAGTGTGCATGGGAGTCGCTGCCTTGCTGTCACCCATTGGAAACTCCATAATTATGAACGCTATGATTTATTAGGCCTCAAGCAATAATTATTAATTACCTTATTTAGCAAATGCAGTTATGTTCTTGGGTTTTGGCAGTATTTTTTCCTACTCAGATTATACTTTGGCAGTTTACTTTGAAATTCATCTTTCATAAGCGTTTGTGCCAGTGAAACATGAGTGTGTGCATTGAATACTAACACAAAAAAGGGGTGTGAAGCATACATTTTTTGGATTTTTTTTTTACTCATTAGCCAGATACGTAATTCATACTCATTCAAACACTGAGGCACTATTCCATAATTTAATGAGAATCCCTGAAAAAAAAATAATGGAAGGGCTACAAAATGCCACATAAATATCTGTTTTTCAAAATTATGCATAGAAAAGAACAAGACTCATGTCTCCATGGTTTTATTTTATCACCACGAAGCTTCCTGGATCTGCGAACATCTCTTCATTTCATTTTCCTTGGGTTGCCTTCAGCCTGCTTTGTGGAGATGTAGACAATTTTACTTTGTCTCATTATCATCAGCTCCTGCTTCTCCTCATGCCCTGGCAAAGGAGTTGATCCACCTGTCCTCCTGGTGCTGGCTGTCTCCTTCTACCTATGCGCCCTTTATTAATGTTGCGACCACCCACTGCAGGAAGGATTAAATCCTTCTCAGGTAAGGGTTTATTGTATTAAAGAATAAATTTGCTCACATCAGGTGCTTTCACAGGTGCCCTGCTCGATGCCAGCAGCTATAGAAAAGGCATCTTAGAGTGAGAAAACCATGGTTTCTTGGCAAATCTTCCCTTAGTTATAGCAAAAATAAATACAAAAGAAAAAAAATCCTAAACCACCACAAAAACAAACAAGGCAGTTTTATACTAATGGTATCCTGACAAGTGATAGAATAGAGTCCAGTGGGATGCCGGGCTCTGGGGGGATGCTGGGCTCCGGGGGGAGGCTGTCCTGTCTGTATCACTGCTCTCTTCTGGCGCATGCTACTGCTTTTCTCTCTTGCTGGGCACCGTTTACAACAGGAATAACTACTTACTAATTAGGGGCTTTATCTATTAATTGCTTGTTTGTTAGAGCATAACTGAGCAGCCAACCGCTCTTTGGGTCAAACCTTTTGATTATTATTATTTTTTTAATTACATTTTTATCCAGGGAGTGACTTGTTCACATGACAACTCAGTGCCTGCCGGGTCCCGCACCCCTCGGCAGCTGCCGCGGGGAGCGGGCATGGATGCGGGGCCGCGGGGCAGGGCCGGGAGCCGCCGGGGGCAGCGCTCCAAGCCCACGAGTGGCCGAGGAGGGGGGTGCTCCCCGAGGAACAGCCGGAGGGGACCCGCCGTCGCTAAGGGACACCCGCATCAGCCCGTCCCCGGGAGCACCGGCGAGGCCAGCGCTGGGGAAGAGGCGAGCCGGAGCCCGGCTCCCGGGAGTAGAACGCGCCGCTAAGGGGGGTTTCCACGGCGCTGGCTCCGCTTTACGGTCTGGCTCATTGCTATGGACCCGGGCCAGGCACGGGTGGGCTCGCCAGCTCCGGCGCGAGCAGGTCTAGGCTTCCCAGAAGCAGAGTTTTATCTCCCTAGCAAAGCAGACGGAGATAGGGATGGCAAAGCAGGGCCCCGCGTACCCCCCGCTGTCGGTGGTGATGCTCGGGTTCGCGCAGCATCCTCTTCCTCCTCCCGGCCTCTCGCCCAGGCCCTCCGCGGCGGGGCAGGGGAGCGGGGCATGCACAGCTTCGCCGCTCCGGGTTTCACGTAGGAGCATCCCCATGGCCTGGGGCCGGCAGTCCGACGAGCACCGCGGCCCCGCAGCCACGCACCGGACTGGGGCCCCGCACAGCACCCCCGCCCCGCCGATCCCTAGCAGCATGCACAAGGCAGCCCCGACAGCCTGCAACCTACCTGGGGGGCCCCAAAAAACTTTGCTGGCACCAGAGAGCGCCAGCACGGGCGACACCCCGGAAACCTGCGCTGCCCCCTATCCCTTGGCATCTCAGGTCCCAGCCGGGAGAAGCCGACCTTGTCGCGAGGGTCCTGAGGATGAACCTACCCCGGACAGACAATCGGTCTCCCGCCCGAAGCAAGTCCTTTTTTCTCCCCACCCCTGCGGTCTTGTCTGTAATTGGGCCGGGGCGAGGCGTGGGGAGGCTCGCAGAATTGGGCAGGAGGCTGGGCTCTCCCCAGCACGCCCGCTTTAATTGGCTCCCTTTTTTTTTTTTTTAATCGAAGGGAAATGAAATGGTGAAGAGGGTAGGGGTAAAACCTGGAAAGCCAAGAGTAGAAAATCAGGCGCGGCTAGCAGAGCCGGCAGGCAGGGAGGTGTGAGGTGCCCTCGGGCTAGCCCCGCTGGCGGGCGCCGGAAGCCCCGGACGCCCCATCGGGGGCGGGGAACGGAGTGCGCCGGGGCCGGTGGGGAGCGGTGGCGTTCCCGGCAACTTTTGCAGGAGATTTTTGGCACTTCAGGAAAAAGCGGTGGGGTAGAGACCTCCCAAGCGGTTTCCAGCTGGCGTCCGGCAGAAGTAACTCAACGTTGTCCAGCTTCTTGGCCCTCGTTCCCGGCTACCTTCCAGTTGCAGCCTGTTAGTTCCCACTAGGAGCTCCGGTAGCCGTCGAGGGAGGGAGACACGGGCCTCCCTACAGCTGCAAATCCTCTGCGAGGCGGGCGGAGCAGGCAAGCACGGAGGAGACGCACCCACACGAGGCCGACACACAACATCAGGGAAAGTTTTGAAGGGCGAAGGACCTGTCAGGCTGGGGAGGAGGCGAGGAGAGCCGGATTGAGCTGCAGGCGCGGCGAGGGTGCGTGCTCTGTCTGCTCCTCGGTTGCTTCTCCCTTCAGACTGGTTGGGGCGGTGCAGTGCAGCTGGGGGAGCTCTTGGGAGCCGCTTTAAAAAAAAATCCTTCCTAGATTTGATTAATTACAACAATCCCCTCCTCAGAAGATCTGGAAAAGAGGAGCGAGAATCACCTATCCCTCCCTCCGCCTTTCAGCAGCTGGCTCCTACCCCCCACCCTCGCTTCCCCCCTTTTTCTCCACCTCCCTCTCCTTCTCCCCGTCCGCTCCAGGGGCTGCGGCCAGAGCCTCGTCAGGAGGAGGGAGGGCGAGGACTCATTCAAGTTGGCCCCAGTTGGCAGCACTTCGGGCAGCGTGGGACTGGGGGCAGCGCTCGGCAGCTCCCGCTGAACAAAGGAACCCGTTTCCCTCAGGGATCGGGGGATAGCGCCGGGCTGGCCCGGGCCCTGCTCCTGCCCTAGCCTGGTGCCCCCGGGCTGGCCTTTCCCCTACCGCGAGTGCGGGCGCGGCTGCCTGTTCGCCTGGAGATCCTCGAGCAACCTGGCAGGGGAAGCGGGAAGCGGCACTCCGCGTTTCTGCCCTCCCTACCTCCTTCTCTCCCTCTCTCCCTCCTTTTTTCTTTCTTTCTTTTTTTTCTTTTTTTTTTTTCCTAAATTTTCAATTTTACCCCCAGGCGACCCCTGTGCGGGGAGTCCCTTCCTCCGCCCGAGGGGCGCCGGTGCCCGGCGCGGAGCGGGGCGCATGGGGCGGCGTTTCAGGAGGCTTTCGGCTGCTCCTTGCTCCCCCGCCGGATGCTGCCTGAGCTGTTTTGGCTGTTTTTCTTCGCCGGCGATGAAGGCTCTGCCTTGAAGATGGACATGATCTGTTTTTTATTCCTGTCTCTGGTGCCGGTGTACAGCAGGGGACAAGGGGTGTACGGTAAGAGACGGTGTCGCGGTCGCTGTTTGCGGCGAAGGGGTGAGGGGTGGGGGGCGAGGGCGCAGACGGCGACGGGTGGGATCANCGAGCCCAGGCTGGTTTTGCACCCTGTGGAACTTTGCTGCTGATTTCCTTCTTAAGGTGATGGAGATGGGTGGGTGGTCGTCTGTGGCAGAGCTGATGTCGAGCTGCTTGATTTTTTTTTCTTTTTTNTTCAATTTTACCCCCAGGCGACCCCTGTGCGGGGAGTCCCTTCCTCCGCCCGAGGGGCGCCGGTGCCCGGCGCGGAGCGGGGCGCATGGGGCGGCGTTTCAGGAGGCTTTCGGCTGCTCCTTGCTCCCCCGCCGGATGCTGCCTGAGCTGTTTTGGCTGTTTTTCTTCGCCGGCGATGAAGGCTCTGCCTTGAAGATGGACATGATCTGTTTTTTATTCCTGTCTCTGGTGCCGGTGTACAGCAGGGGACAAGGGGTGTACGGTAAGAGACGGTGTCGCGGTCGCTGTTTGCGGCGAAGGGGTGAGGGGTGGGGGGCGAGGGCGCAGACGGCGACGGGTGGGATCAAAGTTAAAAAGCACCTGCAGGAGAAAGTAAATGATGCCACCGAACCTCGTCTCAGCCTGAGTGGAGAGACTGATGCAGCAATAGGGCTTCCAGCGCCTGTAGCTACTTCATAATTCCTTGCCGTAACCTCTGGCCGCCTCCCATGTACGAGTCCGCCGAGATGGTACGCAGGGAGCGCCGCGGGGCTGCCGCCGGGGGAGCGCCTGGAGCCCCGGCCCTGCCTCCCCGCTCCCCACCCGCCTCGCGTGGGGACGCCACGCTGATGCCGGCGGGGGCGGCTCCAGGAGCACCTCCGAGTTGCATTTTCTTTGGGGCAGGGGGAGGACGGAGGAGCCCTTCTCGGCGCTGCGCTTGCGGGTTTCCTTCCTCTCAGGACCACCGGCACGGGGAAGCAGCGAGAAGGGCGGCCGGGCTGCCGCGCCGGGGTCTCGTTCCCCGGGTGCCGGGGCTGCCCGCTCCNTACTATTATTATTTTTGCATTTACGGAGCTTACTTCCTCTCCTTGTTTGCAGGCAGGGTAGCAAATGGCGAGGTCGGGTGGTCTCCTCATGAGAGGGCTGCCTTCTGTAGCCCCTCGGTGTGAGGGTTGAGGCGGGGGATGGCACCCGGTGCCGCCGAGCACAAGCCCCGGGCTGAGAGAGCACCCGGGATTTACTTTAGCCAGACATGCAGCCCGCCTTTCCCTCTCCCAGCCCTCCCTGAATCCTTGCTTTACAAGATCTGCATTTCCAATACACTGGGAAAAAATAAATAAAAGCAACCCACAAGACTTGTCTCTCATAACAAGCCGGCTTTATCTTGGCTTACAACTCAGTTGTGCGTTGCTGTAAAGTCCTTCTGGAAGGCATGCCACTGCCTCTAACAAGCCAAGCTCTCTGAGCTCTGAAGAGAGACCCCAGTGAGAGACTCCAGCCCCCCCGCTCCCTCTTTCTTAACAGCACGCAGCCAGTCTCTTGTGTGAGCTCTGGCAAAGATCAGTTCAGTCTCACTGACTATGGGTAAGTCTTTGTAGGTCACTTTTTAATGATGTATTTCTTTAATGGAAACAATTCCTCCTTTCTCCTTGAGGATTGGGATGTTAATTTGAGTTTGGGTCTGTTTTGTAAAATAACCATTTTAAATAGAGGGTGTTTAGCTCCCTTTATTCTCCTCTTTCTTCTTCTCAGTATATGTGTTTTCTCCCAGACTGCATATCCAGACAAAAATTGTATGACCCTTGAAAGGCTGGAAAGATGAGGAGTAGAATGAGTTTGTGGTACAGAAACCTGGTCAGGGCATACTATTTAATCCTTTATAACAGGTAATCTGCTTCTAGCTGAACTTTTATTATTTCACTTCAGTGTGTTTGCTGCTGAATAGCTGTCAGTTGCTGTAGAATGGACTCACTGCCTAGGATTGTAGCAAGAGGGACAGAGCTTAAAACCAGGTTTGCTTAAATGTGCTTTAGAGGGTTGCCTGTTGTATTTTTTCATACACTTCAGTGAACTTGCATTTGACAGAGTTGCTGCTATTAGATCTTCAGAATAACTTAGTGATGTTTTTGTCTTTTTCTCTCAGAGAGAGATTGAAGAAACTCTGTACAAAAGAAAGCACAGATGCAGACATACACTAAGATGAGGGCATCCTTTTAAGCCAAAATGGTACACTACTTCTATCTGTTCTCTTACTTTACTACACAAAGGGGAAATCTAGTGTCTTCCTTCCTCTTCCCACCCCTGCCTCTTTAAACTATCTAACAACAGGAGCCTTAATACGCAGTTGTTGCTGAGTGCAGCCCAGAGCAGTGTCTCGTGGAATCAGCACGCTGCAAACTTGCACGGTGACTAACAGTTTTCATATTGTCCTTACCAATTCTGCCTTCGGTCCACTACCCTGGGCTGATTTCATGCCTTCTGCAGCCAGCACTGTTTCTTTGGAGATTGCTGTTACTGATGGCTCAAGCAGAGCTGGATTTATATTTTTATATGTGCAAGGATAAATAAAAAGCAGGATTAGAAATTAGTCCCACTGCCCCCCCTCCACTTGGGTTTTTCCTCTGTATTGGTCTTCCGCCATAGCTTTAAGCTGTACTTCAGCATTCTGTGTTGTGAACGTCGATCTCATGTGGCACCTAATGCAAAAATTATGGGAACTCAAGTGTCACGGTTCAGATCTCTTTTCCTGCCTTTGAATATTGGCAGTGGAGACTGGGGGAGGCATCTATATGGGTCTATAAATATATTTTACTTTAGCAAATCTCCTGAGATTAAATCAGATTAAACAAGATAAAGTATCCATGTGATGTACCCTTTAAATAATACACCCACATGGATGCGCACAAAAGATCTCTGTCTGGGAAAGCAGAGTTGTTGGAGAGGTTTATTGAGATGAATGGTATAAATAAAATGTGTATAAGGGGGGCTCTGGGAAAGAAGCATTTGCAATCGAGGTGCAATTTAATTAGGAGTCAAGGTGCTTTTTGCCTGCTACCTGAAGAGGCTTGTTATATAAATTGGCATTTGTTGTAATGACTGAAGTGTGTCTGAAACCCTCTTCTCATTAGCTGATCCCATTCTTTCAGCCTTGTTTGTTGCAGTGAGACAAGGCTGGCCTGATGGGGAAGGCAATTCAGCAGACTGCCAAGAGGCAACTTTTATCAGCCTTTTGTGGTAACCCATTTCCCAGACTGCATCTGCTTTTCAGTCCTGGTGTGTTAATGCTGCTGGTCAAGATGAGGAGAAACTGTAACAGATCTCTAGGAAATGTCAGAACTGGGGAAGAGAAAGGAAGAGGTAAGGAGACAGGGGACTTGCCATTCAAGGCTTGGAGTTATCAACACTTAAAGACTGTGAGTGAGACTGAGAGGGGAGGATTGGGGAGTGGTGGTGGCATTCAAGGGGAAAAATATGCCTTTTGCCTCCTACTCTGCCTTCTAGATTGTAGGACTTGGGTAGCTCTGGTTGGATGTGCATGTTGCTGCTGCTGTGCTTGCTCCATGTGCAGTGTATAATTAACAGCTCTGGGTTGTCTTGCAATTAGCACAGTCCCACTGATCAGCAGCAGCCTTTCAGGCAGAATAAGAAAGTGGGATGTTTTGTCCCCTGCCTCTCCTAATTCAACTGCAGAAGAGACATTTCAGGAATGGGCTGAAATTAGGGACTACATACAGCAATGTGATGGGAAGGGAATAAAAGGAAATGTTTAGGCTGGGCAGCAAGGAAAGCTGCCTGGCACCATGCTCAGAGGGACTGGATGTGCTGCACTTGGAACTGGTGGGGTGAAGCCCTTGGAGTGTAGAGTAGTCTTGCCCTGGCCTTGGAGCTGGGGAATAAATGACCTGTTAAGGCTCTTTGTTTTAAGAGACGCCATCACATTAAATCACCCCTAAGATACCACTACAGACAAAAAAAACCGAAACCAGTGGAAGACTGCTTTCTTGTGTCTGTGATGGAGGAGTGTCAGAGTAAAACATATCCACTGTTTAGGCCATAAGCAGCCACACTTTTTCATTTCATGTACACATGAGATCATTTGCTTCCTGCTCCTTTTACCTGTTTTTTTTTTAAAGTAAAAACACATTTCCTGGAGTTTTTTTAATGTAGGCACCTCACACCCTCTTGCAACCTGTGTGCATGCATGTCTTCTGCTGACAGTTCCTGGGGCACAGGCACTCTGATGTCACCTGGAGCCACTGATCTGGATCCATCCCTCTCACGTGCCTCTGCCTAGAGCTGTTTTGCCAGCAGTAACAGGGGGCCAAGACATAAGGCTCTTCATCTACCTGGCTGTGTCCTCAGAAATGGCTGAAGAGATTGCTGGCTAAAGTAATGATGGAGCTGGCTCCTGTGAGCCACTTCTTGGCTGATTCTGTTTGGAAAATGTGATGCTTGAGCACAGTGGCCCTCCAAACCAAATATGTGTATGTGTATACATATATACATGGATGTACACACATCCTTTGTGCTCAATCATTTCTCTTTGTTGTCCAGGTCTTAAATCTGTGTTGACTTAGGCTGTAAGCAGTCTTTTGAGGAATGAGTTTTCCAACTGGAGTGCCACAGACATAGTCTCACCAATTGATTGGGTTGGTCCCAGATTTGCATAGTTTTTGATCGTGATCTCTTTAAGGTCAAGGCATTAAATCTGCCCAGCCCAGTGCTTCAGAATGCCTTGCTGTTTTTCAGTTGTAATGTGTCAGATTCACTCTTCTGTGACACTGGAGCCTCTGGTTTTAGGTCAGGTCAGTAGCTTCACTCACCAGATAAGCCCTCAATTGACTTTAATATGCAGTACTAGAAAACTGACATTATCCTCTTGACAGGTTGTTTGCAACTTGCTGGATGAAGTCAAAATATTTCACTATAGTGTCATCAGAAACCACCATCCTATGCTAATTTTTGTGGGAACATGAAGACAGATGTTGAATAATTTGACATGAGCAGCACAGCTTTTAAAATTATCACTGTGTCAGGTTCACACTGGAGTTTTTGAAATATATATATATGATTTCAGATGAGTTTGAAAGAGGGGGAGGTAGGTGTAGTAAGTGACTCCCAATAAGTGGAAGATGCAGCAGAAGATGGCCCTGGAGGTTCAAGACAGTAATTCAGTAGTGGCAGGAAGGGGTGCTGTGCTGCTGAGGCTGCTGTTCTTATTTTAAAGTAAAGATAAAAATGATTTCCATGCTGGTAACTCAGGGATCTTGTGACACTTCCCATCAACCAGAAGCCCTACTGTTTTGCCTGTGTTTTGATGAGTTACTGCTATTCTACTTGCTTGAATAGTGCAGTTGCAGGCTTCCAGTCCCTCCCTCCATACACACTGTGCTCTCTTGGTTCATTAAGCATAGTCTATTAGCATTAAGCTAAGAACCATGCCTGCATGGCTGTGGCTTGTTATCGGGGGGCAGAGGTGGGGGGGTGGGGAAAAATTGTCTTCTGCCCAGTGCATAAAAGCAACAGAGAGAGAGATGCATTTCTGCTAGTGAAAGACAGCTTGGGGTGGAAGGTGTTTCTTACTCTGTTCATGGAAATGTCCTGAACTCTGCCTGCAAAAGGCTTCTTTAGTTGCCGTTAGGTAAGTCCACAGCCAACTGGTTTGCCTGTGTAGCTCTGGGGAGACAGTTCATTGGAGGGGTTCTCATCAGGACAGGTGAGATGTTGGTATTTTTTGTGCAGAGGGGTTTCTGTGTTGTGCCATCAGAAAGGGCTGTGTTTTGCTGTTGGGAAGATGAGCCTTCTAGACAAGAGACAGTGGATAATGCTGGTTTGTTCTTGGAAAGGCTGTGGGTGCCCACATCTGGCAATACAGTATGTGTTTCTTTAGGCCATATAGGTAGCCCAGATCTTAGGTATGCTGAAACTGTTAAGAAAACTTTGAGACCATTTCTGCTCTCAAGCAGTCAAGGTGAACACACCAAGTGCCTGTGTCCCAGACACTTTCTGCTGATCATCATCCTCTGGTGTGGCACGGGTTTAAATTCAAAAGAGGAGAATGTGCCAGTGTCCCCTGGAATTGTCCTTCCCTTGGAGGAAAGGGGAGAGCTATGGCATTGATACCACACAGCAGAATGCTGATCTGGGAAGGCCTTCAGGATCCACCAGAGAGAGTGATGTGTTGAGAAGTGGAAAAGGAGAATTTGTGTGTTTCATTTCTTTCTGCCCATGTTTAACTGGTGAGATCTCTACTCTGGTAGGATCCAAAGTACTTGGATTTGAAAAGAAAAAAAAAAGAAGAAAAAAAACTTTAATCTGCCCCTCATTTGGGGAAGGTGATTGAGCAGCAAAAGTTCGTTTCTTATAGCTAAGCACTTGCCTGCTGTTTAAAAGAAGAAGGTAAATGTGCGATAATCCATGGAGCTGTGACTCAAAAGTGCTGCATTAAAGAACTAGGAAAGAGCTCGAGAAGTGGAGCCAGAAGAGGAGATCCTGGGCTACAGCTGATCTTGTCTCAACGAAATTCAGTCGGGAGAAGGGCTGCTACCACCAGGTTAGCTGGGACAGCACATGATGGGAGGCAGAGAGCCTTTAAGCCCAGTGTCAGGTGTTCCTCTCAACGAAGGTTTAGACTCCCGGTTCTTTTCCGTGACTTCTGCCCAGGCAGAAAGCGCCGCCGCAGGCGGCTCCTGCTTCCCCTCCCACCCGAGGAAAAGGCTGCCGGTCCTTGTCCGTGCTGCCGGCGGGCTCCTCTCCAGCTGTGGCTGCAGAGCACATCTGGGCTGTAGAGCACATCTGGGCGGCACCTCGGAGCCGCGCCTCCGCCGCTGCCCGGCAGAGGGAGGCGTTGCGCGGCCCCGGCGGGGGAGCCCGGCGAGCGCCCCTTCCCCGGCAGCGAGAGAGGGGCCGGGACTTGCCCGGGACACGCTCCCGCTGTGGCGGCTCCTTCTTCCCGTGGCTGCCTTGGCGGACTTCGGGCGGGACCCCGCTGTCCATCTTCCCGGCGTCTCCCGGG
This sequence comes from Drymodes brunneopygia, assembly GCA_013400955.1. Taxonomy (NCBI): domain Eukaryota; kingdom Metazoa; phylum Chordata; class Aves; order Passeriformes; family Petroicidae; genus Drymodes; species Drymodes brunneopygia. Next base: position 491,166 of record VZTZ01050758.1, read on the forward strand.
AGGCTGTGTGGGAGCGAGCGCCCGGGATGGAGCTGCCGCGTCCAGGTTTTGGCGCTGGCTGCCTGCGTGCGGCTTTGCATCTGCCCCGGGTTTGTTCGAGGATCTGGACCTCTGTCAAATTGTACCCAAGCACTACATAACCAACCCCCCTCCCCGGTTTTCTTTTACCATTTTCCCTTTTCTATTTGTTTTCCTCTCTCTCCTTTCTCTCCCACTCTCTTATGAACGTTATGAATGTGCTATTCTTCCACTCCTTCTTGTCCTTTTCCAAAGAAAGATTGTACAGAAAAGTGAGTGCAGGCCTCTGAAGTCCTTCTTTAGGTTTTCCCTCTCCCCCCCCCTTTTTTTTTCTTTTCTTTCTTTTCTTAACATATCTGTGTAGTTGTGGTTTGGGGATTTTTGGTTTGGGTTTTTTTTGTTTGTTTAGTTTAGGCTTTCATTTGGTTGGTTTTGGTTCTCAAAATGGTAGGATTAAAACAATCTGACTGGGAATGAGGGAAGAGGGATACTCATGCATGGCCTTGCTCTGGGAGAAGAAGAAAAGAAAGCAAGGTGATGTCTGACTATCGGGTTTTAAAATTCTCAGTTGAGGTCATTAGTGCTGTGATACATCTATAGCCTTGGTTCTGTGGCACAGCAGATCTTGGGGGGCCACAGCAGAGGTGTAGGATTGGTGCTACTGCTTTGGCCCTTGGAAAACATGGCTCAGGGACCCTAACCTAGAGCAGCAGTGTCTTGAGCATTGTGGCTGCCTACATGGAGTTCTTTGCTCGTCTGTACTTGCCACACTGTATCCAAGGTCAGTTTCTGACAACTAAAGCTTTATTTCAATGCCGTAATACTATGGCCCGTGGCTGGCAAAAGGAGACACCTAAAGTTAACCAGTGAGGTAAAGAGGCAGCTGAATATAAATGATTAATTCTTTAAATTTTCTACTTGTTCTTCTAGACTAGGCAATATGGGTACTCCAGTGTGTGCTTGTGACTGTATTCCCAAAATGAACAGAGAGCTTTATGGTTCTAGTAATGCTTGAACTCCTCTGAGAAGGATGCTCCTTCTGTAAAGCACTCAGTGTTCTCAGCATTGTGCTAGCAAGGAACAGCTGTGTAGACACAGTTATATATTTCAGTGGCTGTGAGCAGGGCAGGACAGCCCGCTGGGGACAGCCGTGGTGCTGGAGTGGTCTGGTGATTTGAAGTCCCCAGCACTGCTCTGTGAGCAGGTCACAACTCTGTGCTGGGCTGCAGACCTCCAGGGAGAGGGTGCATCGAGATGGCAAGCAAGGTCCTCAGGCAGCTTGTATTGCTCTGGCCAGCCTCTTGCCTTCCTGTGGCTCCTTTTCCACTCGTGCTGCAAATCACTCATGGCTGTTACCCTTTGCTTTAGCTTGCTTGGGGGATACACCACCGAGGTAACTAAAAATCCTCCTGGCTGTGATGTGCTGGCTTGTAGTTCCTCTCTGCTGTGAGCTGTAGTGGAGGACAAATGGCATGCAGGTACTTTTGCTGGGTTCATGTAAATGGAAATGGCAGGGTGAGGATAGCAATTGACAAAGGTGCAGTAAGAACAGCAGTTTCTGAAGACAAATTAGCAAATGTTGCCTGAAGAAGAACTGACAAAACATTGAAAGCTAAAGTCAAGCTGTGAGAAAAGCTTTAGGATGTCTGCAGGTGGACATTTAATACAAGAGTAACTGCTTGCTGTTGCTGCTCCTGTTTCAGAAGGAAATGGTCCTTCACTAATTAGCGTAAATTGTTTTAAAATAAATGTGGATGGGAATCTTGTGCATCTCTTGTGTGCCTTTGTGATGAAATAAAAAGGAAAAACAAAGATGTGATTCAGACAGATGTTTGAGAAACGTGTCAAAATGGGTTTTGTTTACAAATACTGTTTCACCTTCTGGTGCTTGTTTCTGCCTTGCATGGCAGAAAAAGGCATTCATAGATTTAAAGTGAGGAATGAGTGTCTTTTCCTAAGTTTAATAAATGGATTATTCTGACTTGGAGCATTCCTCAAACTAGCAGAAATGTGAGAAGTTGAGGCTCATAAAAGTAACCTGAGCAGTAAGAGCCAGGAGAATGGGAGGATAAATTCTCCTGCCAGTCAAATGAATACAGCTGGGGTGCTAAGAAAATTTAACTGGTAGGGGCATCTGCAGTTCACAGACCCTGAAAATCCCTCTCAAAAGGTACATGTAGGATTTCTTATGGGTTTATGTGTCTCCCATCACTTTAGTATCTATGAACTCCCACCTTTACAGTGCCTCTGGTGCCTAGTTATTCCACTCTGCGTGTGGGGAAATGGGATGGAGATTAAGTGATTTGCCCATGGCAGAAATGAGAGTCGAACATCAGCAAGGTTTTAACCATCCTTTTCTCTCTGGTAAAGTGCAATCCCTGTGGCTGATAGATCCAAGGTAAATACGTCCTCAATATGAAGGCATAAGCCATTGAAAATAGGCTCTGATCCAGTTACTGCCGAATCAAGCTTTTTTAGTAAGAAAACGAAACTGTCTTTTATCTTTCACTACTAATTTTGCTCATCTTTGACACAGGTTAAGATTTATTTTAGAACACCTTTTGGAAGTCTTCTAGAACGTGAGCCTTAGTATACAGCACTGGGAGAGACAGAAATCTTTCAGTTGTGGGTACATACATGGCTTTGCTATGCTTGGATCTGCAGAAGGATCAGTTTTGGAAACTGTTGACTCATTCTGCAACAATTTAAATTATTTTGCGCTTGATCAAAGAAGCAGTATTTCTTGCTATGGAAAACTTCTGTCATGAGTGGAGGAGGTTAAATGACTATTGATGGTAGCCAGTGGAAAGATAGAAAGGCTGTGTTTGCCATGAAGGAGCAAAGATTTGGGATGGGAAGAAAAGCAGGTACATGACTAGGGACAGAACAAAGGAGAAGCTGTGATATCAAGTGCTATGACTCTAAAATACAACTGGGTGCCAGAGCAGAGCACAGCTTTTGAAGAAGCAAAAGGAAAATATGAATATTCCAACACATTTTGTCATTTTAAGTGTGTGCTAAACTGTGTTCTTATTTTTCTTACAAGTACGAAGACAGAGAGAAATTTGTAGTGTTTGTTTCCCAAATGCTAATGAAGACCAAAAGGATGTGGTGTCAGTGGTGTTTGTTTGACAGTTTGACTTACAGTGCACACACACTACTCCTGCGCAGAACTAGGGCTGTGACTTGTGGGTGCACTCTTGAGCTAGCTTTAAATTAGCAGTTTGGGTTACTGATTGCAGTGCAGCAGTAGCAGTGTGGAGCTCAGCCTGGCCTGTGCTCCAGCCCCTCATGCAACATCCTGAGTGAGCCTTGTGGTGTGAGCTGTGCCCCCTGTGCCTGGGGTCCCCTTGATAAATAAGCTGTGAGGCACCTACACCAGGTTCAAATGCTTGCTTTTGGGTTGCAGTGCTAACAAGTATGGTCGATTCAACTCCTGCCTGTGCCACTGGGTGGGGATCCTGTAAATCCAACTAGCTGGCTTATTGTGGGGTGCAGTTTGAAGCTTGATGGCTGCAATCCCATAGCTGTGAACTCTAGCAAGACAAATTCCAGGGTTCTTCTTGATCTATGGTGCCTTCCAAGCAGGCACGCACAGATGCAGCTGGCTTAATGCAGTTTGCTGTGCTGGAAGAGAACCTCTGAACTACAGGTCTGGAATTAATCTTTAATTTTGAAAAGCTATTTCTGAATAACTCCTTGCATAGACAAGCCCTGCATTTAGCTGTGATTAAGTTTCTAAATTGTGTTTTCAAAATGGGATAGTCAAGCTCCTGTACCGTGTAGCTGCATCTGAAGACGTTACCCATAGAAACTAAGCCCCAGCTTTGGTTAAAATAGCACAATAATAGCTTGTGTTCTGGCTGGTCAAACGATAAGCAGCTCAGCACTTTCATCCTTATTTCAGCAGAAAAATGCAATTGACAGTAGAGAATGACTGTTTACTATGATGTGCATGATTAATACCATAAATCTTTCATGTTGGGATGTTGGGTGAGAGGCATGAATATCACCGCAACAAATTGAAAGAAGCAATTTGTTACATATTTGTAGTTGGTAATCAGGCTTGGAGCTCCATGTAGAAGGAGAAATTAGCCACAGTGAATGTTAGTTGTTGAAACCAGAAACCACTCTGGCATTTGCTAAGCCTTGGCAAAGATGCCATGCTGATTTTTGCAGATCACAATGAGCATATGTACCTACTTGTGGCTGATGGTTATTCCAAGTGGCCAGCAGTAGTGCGTGTGCTATTTGACAAACAGTTCTGCTTCTTGGATTCTTATGGAGGCACTTCAAAGTATGTTTGCAGCATATGGCTTGCTTAAGGAGATGGTTTTAGATAGGAGATGCTGGGTAAAAGACAGTAGATCAGCTGCTTATCACTCAGCTTCAGTTGGGTCAGCAGGGCGTTTTGTACAGACACTTAAAAGAGCAGTAGAGAAAAATGAGGAACCAGCATCACAGCATTGAAAACTTTGTTTCCTTGCATAGAGCAGTGTGCAGGAGAGCTCCAGCAGAACTGGTACTTAATAGACAGAGTTTAATTTAAGAATTGCATTGATTGTCTCAAAACAAGTCTAGAGGAAGCAGCAAGGAGGAGTAAGTGAGGGAAGGAAGGCATGCTTGTGAGCTTTTTGCTTGTTAGTCCTAAATCAAAACTTTGCATAAGGGAGAAACAGGGGAAAATGCCAAAAAGTACTAGGATCTGTGATGTGCTTGGTGAGGTAGACAGGGAAAAGAGAAGGAAATGTTTCTAGCTACTGCTGGATGTAAAAACAAAAAAAAAAAGAAAAAGAGAGAGCAAAAAGAAATGGATGCTGTTGATGGTGTGTTAATTTGAGGAATGAGAATATTTCTCTCTTTCATTGGTCTCATGGTAATACCCATGACATTGTTGCTATTGAAAATGAAGGACTGGAAGAGCAAGTGAGAACTGCCATCCCCATGAAGCAGAAACCTTCCCTGAACAGGATTGAACATCTGCCAGAAAGCAATAGCTGTAAATTCAGGGTCATGTAAAAGGGGGCTTGTCCTAGCATCTCCATTGCAAGAAAGAGGGGGATTAAAAGTAACATTTGCATATGTACTTCTATATACTTCTTTTTAGGGTCCCAGGTGCTCTGTGAGCATTGCTGGTTTTTGTGGGTAAACTACTGTGGGTGACACCAAGGCTGGAGCCCAAATCCCAGGGTGGTGTCAAATGGGTGATAGTTTGTAATTCAGGGGATCAGTTGCTGAACTAACTGATTTTTCCTCTATTGTATTTCTCTCTTTTTGTCTGATCCAGTGAGTCATTGTAGTTAGTTTTTGAGGCGTGTTTGGCTGATGGGATTTTTGTTGATATCTTACCACTCATATGTGCTTTGTCACACCTGCTCACTTTGATGACACGGATGACTTTTTATTCATTAGCCCAGAAGCAGTGATGCTGCTGCGGGGGTGTGAGCAGGCAGCCCTTGTGCCTGTGAACTGTCAGCAAAAACTGCTGGCCAAACTCTGACTCAAGCCTCTGCTGCTGCCTGACCAGGAGGAATGCTTGAGTTTCCTCAGATCCTCGGGGGAAAAAAGAATTTAGAAGCTGGGTGGAGGAAATCTGAGGATTCACTTTCCTGGATACAGTTTCTGGCTCTGCTCTGCTATTCCTGTAGGAGTATTCTACTCCTGTAGATTGCATTTTAATTCTAAGGCAAGGGAGTTAAATCCAACTGAGCTGTTGCTCTCATAAAAATGCTGGCCTGAAATGCTGCACATAATGACTTGGATCCTGTTGCTGTCAGTCTTTCTTTATGGCTTTTTTATTTTAAAGACTTCAGTGTAAGCCAAGTAGAAAAAACCCCCAAAACATAACAACCAGCAACAAATAAACTCACTTTAAATCACAAAAAACGTTCAAATCTGTTTGTTTCTTCTGCCCTTTTGCTTGTGTGAGTGGAAGGTGGTCCATTTGTCTGCCTCAGACAGAGGTTTTAGAGATGAAGCTGGTGATTTCAGTGAGGTGATTTCATCTGGACATGAAGGGAGAGGGCATAGACAGGGCAACTGCAGTTTTTGTGTGGTGTCCTGTCTTAGTAGTTTATAGGTTTTCACAGACATCTGATTTTTTCCCCCCACCCCATCACCATTAAATTTTCACTCAAGACAATTTTAGTTTTAAACTTTAGTTTCCAGTTGGCTGCATTGGTGAGCATCTTTTCATCGCTGCCTGGTTGCTGTGGTCACTGCTCTGCTGTCACTCTCTCAGGTGCTCCCTGAGCTGCCTTGGGTGAGCTGCTGCTGGAGAATCTGACGGCAGACTAGCCAGCCTGGAATAATGGGAAAAGCAGTCTTTCCTACCCCAAAAGTTTTTTGGCTCTTTTATCTAATATGTGATACCACTCCAGTAGCCTTTTCTAGTGACTGCAGGCCTGTCTCTCCTTTCTGTCTTGAAGTGAATTGGAGGTAGCTGGCAAGAATTATTTGGATTTCTTTTTTATTTTCTCCATCCTTTGCTTTTCTGCAGGATTGTTGTGCTGAAATAAGAGTTTTTCCTTTCTCTTGCTTCATTTCACTACAATGGTTCAAGTTTTTTCTCCTTGCTTTTGTCACCTATGTTTGTTCCTTAACTTTTCTGGTATCCTTAAAAAGTGCAGCTAGAAGAAAGGGACATAAATAGAGCTGGTGTTCAGGATCTCACTTTGTTTTGGAGATAAGGGCCTGCTGGGGGGGAGTCTTTGTCCCATTGTCACCACCATCTTCCCATCTGCCTTCTCTCTTCCCTCAGTTCCCATTGCTTCGTCTTCAGAATTCTTCCTGAATTCACTGTGCTTAAAATAATACTTGTTTGAACCATAAAATCTGTGTTAAAGGGGTACATTATTGCTTATTTTAAATACATGTATTGACTCTGTGTGAGAGGGGTTTGCAAAGGAAGTGTGACTGGATGCTTTTGCACATAAAATGAGTATGTCAACAAAATCCTGTAAGAGGTCTGCAGCTGAAGAAAGCCCTTTTCCCCTGCTTCCTGCTTGCTAATTCCAGATACAATGGAAATTCCTACATCTGAAGCAGCAGCAGCGAAAACCCAAGTGATGCCTTTATACTGAGTTACAACACTGAAGGCAAACAGCAGCTGGAAGTTTGGTTTGATCTTTTTGTATGAGTAAGATTAAGTAGCAGGCACAGTGCTCATGAGGGGTATTTTCCTGACCCTCCTCCACAAAGCCTTTGAGCACTTCTGGAGAAGCACAGAGTGTCTTCAGTGCCTGCTGAAGGCATGGTGACTGGAGAGCTCAGCACAGCAGGGAAACAGCTGAGAAAGACCTAGGCATAATGTGTTTAGATTGCCCTGCTGACCAGAGTGGATGGACATCTCTGCTGTGTCCAGGTCCCTCCTTTCCTGTCCATTGGTGTTTCTGTAATTATCTGTACACTTTCGACATTAAATGTATCATCTCACTGGGATGAGAACCTGGCCTGGTGGTCGTCGTGGAGCTGGGGGATCTGGGATTAAGGGCCAGCTCCTGGATCTCTTGGGAGCTGTGTGTGAGATCAGATGTGATCTGAGGCAGGGCTGAAGTCCTCCAGGGCTGCTTCTGTAGCCACACCAGCAATCTCTGCTGGAGTGTTTGCTCTGCTGCTGTGAGCTTTCATCCCTGCTTCCGTTTTAGAGCAAGAGTGAGATCAAGCTGCTTTGGGTTTTTTTGCTGTCAAATGACTTTTCAGATTCCCAGTGCTCCCTTATCCCTTCCTTCCTAGTGACTTCTTTCCAGCCTCACTTTCTTCCTTGTCCGACTAAATGTGTAGATTTCCATACACAAATTTGGTTCAAGGTATTCCTAACACAGGCATTATTGCTGCTGTTGCCTTTATTTTATTTTTTTAAGTTTTTATTGCCCTTTCTTGGGCAGATACATTCCCAGGTCACTTGTCCATCATCTCATCACCCTCCAGGAAGAAGTGTGGGCTCTAGGTCTGTGAGTGCTTCTGGAGCTGGTGTGTCTCCCATAGCGCTGCCCTGCCTGGTGGGGGTCAGCTGGGCCAGGTGCCTCTCAGCCCAGTGCTGGTGCTGGAACGAAGCCCAGACTGAACTTCCACATGTTCCAGGACAGAATAACCTCCAGACACTAAACTTCCCTAGGTGGAGAAAGAATCTGTCTCCTCCAGATACTTCTGTGCTCGTAATGTTTGTTGCTGCTGGATCAATGTATTGTTGTTTCTTGGGTAACCAATGAGTAATGCATCCCAATCTGCAGTTCTTCTGCAGCATCTGGGGATGGTTAGGTCAAATAGAGAAAAGTGCAATCCTTTTTGCTGGAGAAAAGAATTGCATGAGGCTCTCACCTACTCAAATCACAGAATGACCTTCCTTTTTTATCTTTTAGTCTCTCAGGAGTGTGACTCTTCCCCTTTCACAGCCAGTCTGTTCTTCCTCCCCAGTATTTGGAGGCTCTCCTCCAGGAGTGTGGAGCCCCTCAGATGGCAGCAGCCAGGTGCCTTAGGTGAGCAGTGTGGTTGTAGGCACTGCAGCAAAGGCATCACTCATCCATTTGGGAAAAAACCTGCTTTTGTCTCTGATAATCTGCTAGACTTCTCTAGAATCCCTGCCTGGGGAAAGCTGTGACATTTTGCGTTGTGTTGGGAGCTCTGTGGCCACCTTCCCAGAAGCTCTTTCTGGGTTTTATGGTCCTCAAGGAGGGATATGGTACAGTAACTTCCTACTGGGGAAAATCAACACTGTAAACAGAGCAGAGAGGGAAATATATGTTTGTTTTTAGAGGAAAAAAGTTCTGCTTCATTGGGACTGAGCTTGCATCTAGTCTGTGGTAATTTTCCTTTCCTCTTACATATTTCTGGGAGATAGCAAGATCCAGAGATTTAAGTCTGCACCAGAGTAATTGTAATTGAGGGCTCAGTCTGAATCTCAGTGAAAAGACTGACAAAAATTCCTGCTGCCTGGATTGCAGCCTGGTTTAGAGGCCCTAAACCATAAAAACCCTTGTTAATCTCAGAGAGCGTCTGCAATAATGGAACAGATCTTAAAAATCAACCAAACCAAGTAAGTCAGAAGAAAAGTATACACTAACAAGTCTGATGTCCATGAGAGTCATCCTTTGTGGTTTTGGTGCTTACCTTTTTTACACATCTCCAGGTTTAAACCTGTTTTGTGTGTGGTTACTTCATGGAGTGACTGAGGTTGGAAGGGACCTCTGGAAGTCACATGGTCCAGCCCTCTGCTCAAAGTTGAGCTACTTCGATGTTAGAAGACAGGATGTTAAATACCTCATCCAGGTGAACTTTGATCTTCCCTGGGGATGGAGGGTCCACACAGTTTCTGGGACCCTCTACTGGTATTTGACCAACTTTATGGTGAAATAGGTTTTGTCTTTAGAAATACAAATTTCCTGTGTTGTGTCTGGTGGGTTTTGCCCTCCTTTTACCATGCACCACTGAGGAGAGTCTAACTCTGTGTCCATCTTCCCTCCATCCACCCCATCCCAATTAAGCAATAGCAATAAGTTCTGCCTTGCCTTTTTTTTAGGGCTTAGGAAAAAACCCAACCCAACCAACCAAAGAAACCCACGCACATTTTTCCTCAGCTTTTCTTTGTGTACCATATGCCCCACCTGCCTGGCCATTTTGGTGGTCCTTCACTGGACTTGATCCAGTATCCCATACTGTAAGTGCTGCTTCCTGAAAAAATGTCTTTTCTGTTTTCTTTCATTGAGATTGTTTTTGCTGCATGGTATTTATGGCCTATCCTCCTCTTTAAAGCTCTTTGATTAACATGCTGTAATTAGCAAACTCCTGGTATAGTCTGCTGCAGACAAAGAGGGAAACTGAAGACATGCTGGTAGACATTTCTACATATTCCATAATGTGCAGCATAATGTGTGGTGACAGTTATACTTAGTAGTCTTCCAGGAGTGTAACATAAAGATTAAACAAATGTGGGGTAAGAGACAGTGGGAAAGGGTGTTAAACCCCTTGACCACATATCACAGGAAGTAAAATAGCTGTGTGTGTATGTATATATGTACTCTCATAGGTGTTTGCCTGTAAATGTAATACACATATATTTATTTATTAGACACACAAGTGATTTTGCCCTTGGGATACCCAGTCAGTTTCCTTGAACAGAAAGCAGAGAATGTCCAGCAGATGCCCTGTGCTGTGCACCAGCTCAAAAGAAGAGGGTCCTGTCCCCAGTGTGTAGCAGCAAGTGACTGGGTAGGAAGGAAGACGTGCAGTTTCTTAGGGAGGCTTTATAAAGAGGAGTGTGAGGTTCTGCTCAGACTGTTTAGTTCGAAGCCACTTGTGGTGTGTTAATGTGACAGGGGGACCTCATCTCACGTTGAATGCTCCAGGGTTTCTTTACACTTTGAGTTCTCCATGGGTGCCCGGCTGGTGACTTTGCTTCACAGCATGATGTGCAGGAGCAGGAAGCTGAAGATTGAGTCGTGCTTTCTCTCTTCATTTGACACAATTGTAGGTGGCATGAAGAGTGGGATGCTGGGGTAGGAAGTAGAAGGAATCATTTTACTCCCACTGAATTTTATCTGGGCAACGTGCCCTATCTGAACAGTTGGTTTGGCAGCTTTTTTTCTTTAATGTGCTTAGTATCTGTGATGTATTTCTCTGTCTCTCCCCTTCATGTAGGGCCACTCCCAAATTAAAATGAAATAAGCTCTAAACCAGCAAGAAAGGACTAGGAAGTTGGGATGGTTCATGCGTTCAGCTGTCAGAAACTCAGCACTGAATCTCTCTGAAAGGCAGCATTTTACTTGTCCCTTTGCTGGTGAAGTCTTTCAAAGAATGGGATGACTTCTGGTGTCTGTGTAGCCCTGTCTGCATCTGAAATCTAGCCCAGGAGTAGTTACTCATCCCCATTGCTACCAATATCAAATGAAAGGACTGAGCTGTTGTTGTTGTTATTGTTGTTGTTATTACTATTACTGTGTTAAATTCCGGATATTGAAACCTTGCTAATGACCTCTTGGGTTTTCTGAGAGGGAATGTGCAGCTGAGTCTCCATCCTAATCTGAAGATTTTTTTAAAAATTGTTTGCATATGGCTATTTTGAGAGGGATGTATGGAAATCTTTCTGTTGCTCCTGAACGATCTCATCTGAAGGAGTGGTAGCGCTGCAGTGTCACTAGAAAATATTAATGCATGTAAACATTTTCAAAAGGCATTACATCTTCTGCACGTACTTTATTATATTCCCACAAATCTGACTAGATTTGATAGATAGGTAACCAGGGAGCAAGGATGGGGGAAGTGTGCTAGAGAGGGAAGGAGGGAAAAGGGAGTGAAATAAACACAAACCTGCTGTAATTCAAAACAAGGTAAAATCAGATTGTGTGCTTTGGCTAATTTTCTTATTCAGGTATCGATCCAGTGGCTGCTCCAGAGTCTATTAGCAGTCAGCCAGTGAAAATATTTCCCATCGGGGGCTCTGACCTGAGACGGGGGTGAATCTATAGCAATTTGTTCAAACAGAGGAAAGCTTTTTCCTCTGATTTGTATTCCAATTTGCACAGCCTACAGAGGGGGGCCCCATCGTGGGGGTTTGCAGGGTGGTGCTTCTCAAGTGGGAATCAAGCTTAGCCAGGTAACTGGCTGAAAAAAAAGCCAGGTTAAACTCTGAGCTGGGCACCCTCCATGTGCCTCCCTGGGCACTGCAGCAGGCTTGTCTGCCAGGGCAGTGGGACAGTTTGGTGCATCCCCTCAGCACGGGGCACACAGGCCTGGCATGTCAAAACTGTCCCAGAAAGGAGAAAGCTGCCCTTCCTGCAGCCTTTTAAAAAGATGGGGAGAGAGGGCAGAAGTGGTTTCTGCCTCGTGCCCATCCCTTCCCTCCATGTGTGTCCAGGAGCAGGTTTCCCGTGAGGATGGCTGGATGGCTCTCCCCACGAGTGTGTTTCAACCTGGTTCAGCTGTGCTCCATAACTGGTTTGACCCCAATTTGCTCCTGCTGGAGAGGGCCAGTGTGGGTGATGCTTCTCAAATTAAGAACCTGCTGCAGGGGCTGCTGGATCCCGGTGCTTTCCTGGAGTCTGACAGAAGCTGCCTGATTACAAGAAGCTTCAGGTCCCAGCTTTCACCCAAAGCTGTGCTGAAGGTGCCGCAGAGTCATGGAGTTCCCCTTCTCACTCCTCCCTGTTGGCTGCCTGTTCCATGATTGCTTCAGAAGTAATCCAGACAAGGAAACACGGTCTCAGTATCCCTTAAATCCAGATGCTGGAGCTATCAAGAGCTTCCAGAAATTTCAGTGGTGAAAAACCTGACATGGTTAGCAAGACTCATAGCTTCCAGTGCCTTTTGGGTCTGCAGCAGGTCTGATGCCAACTGCTTCCTGCCAGCCCCATGCCAGCTTGGACATCTCCAGGCTTGGAGTTCAGCCTGTCTGTTGTGGCAGCGAGGCAGTTGTAAAGTCATGGTTGGAGAGATGTGCAAATGTTTTGGAAAGACCTTCTATGTGCACACAAGCATCCACTCTGCCTCTGAGAAGGCCAGAAGCATCAGCATTGTGTCTTGAAATATGTACAAAGTGGTTTTCACTTCTAAACTTAGCTCCCTGACCAAGCTCCAGGTCCTTAAGTCTGTACTGGGCTGCCACATTAATGAGCGATACTATGTTGCCTGTTTTCCATTAATTGTCCAAATGTGGAAGCATGAGTTGGAAAATCTGTTTAGTAAAGGTGGGAAGAGGGAGAAACCATCCTTTGTATAGAATACAAGGATAAGAGTAGGAGTGAGTAACAGGGTGGGAGGGATGCTGCTTTTAGCTTTCAAAATTAGCTGTAATTCTACTCAGCCTTGTTTATACTTGCTTTAATTTAGTGTTGGTCACAGGGACACTTAGAGGGAGGAAGGAGGCAGGAAGGCAGAAATAAATAATGACTTTTAATCTTAAATCTGTGCAATTTTTAAACCACAAGTTTATTTTTGACTTGGCCATAACTTTCAGGGAACCAACCTGAGTACCAGGGAGAGCAGTAACTCCAGCTTTGAGAAAGAGTGGGAAAGTTTATGAGATTTTAAAGCAGTCAGGCAGAGATCCCTGCAGCTGATGGCATGAGGGGAACATGCATGGGGACAATGATAGCAGCATTTTGTAATATTTAGGAGAGTATTTAAGAGCATTGGGGCTGTGGAATGAGCTGATGCTGCTTTTAGAGTCAGCAGAAGGCTTGTTACGGTGCTGGAGGGGAGGGTTGGCAGAGAGCAGGCTCCTCTGCCCAGCTGGCAAGGGTGCTGGCTGCTGCAGTAGGGCTGCTGGCTACATTCCCAAGGGAGGGAGAGCCCCATTCCTCCAGCTTTTATCATGGCTTTCTGGACAACAGGCAGAGCAACTGCTGTGCCAGGCTTTCTGAACAGGCTGGAGGGAGACAATTAAAATCCAAGGTACCACTTGCTTGACATGCACCAGTGATTGGCTCCCATTAGGTGCTGCATTTTAAGCCTTTCATGCCAGCTAATTGATCCAATGCCTGCCCTAAGCGTGACCAGTGCCCCAGGCTTTAGCAGAAGGGGGAATGATTCATGAAACAGAGTCGTCAAACTGCAGGTCCTTGGCCTTGCTTTGGATGTGTTGCCCTTTCATTCCACTGTCTCCTTCCTCCTGGGCTATGGCACATGCTGTAGGAGGGAACTGCTCTGTCTCTGTTAACAGTTAATTTTGCAGTTTTGGTAGCAAAGCAAGCAAGCTGTGCTTTGGTTGTGTGCTGAGGAGATGGAGCTCAGCTGGTGTCAGGTCGTCTGCTGGCTCCCATGGGGGATGTGGTGCACAGCACCAAGCAGCAGCCTGACAGGAGGAGACTGCTGGGATAGCACCAGGCAGGATGGAGGTTGGGGGCTGCCTTGCCTTGGTTGTAGGGAGAAAATGCTGGGTGTGACCCTTGCTGAGGAAAGGGGAGATAGGGAGGGATAATTCTCACAAGTTACCATAAGGACTTAGGCAAAGTGTTTTCTCCAATTAATATTTAAAGTTTTGTAGCATATATTGTGGAGTATGGCTTGGAAACGACTACTGGGAAAGTAATACAGGGTGTCTATAGAAGGCAAGTGTGTCCCTGGGATGCACAGAGCAGTTTGTCACAGGTCCCCAGAATAACACCCTCTTGGTGTCCCTGCTGTTGTGCCAGACGGATTCATCGTGTTTCTCCTAGAAAGCGTATCAGGCTCTGTCTGGTTCAGGACTACAGCAAACAGCACCTGCTTCCTCCACCACCCCTGCAGATCTGTATTCATACGTTCTTTTTAATGTCTTGTATGGTGTATTTCTGTTTTAGGAGGCAACACCACTGGCAGGGTTGTTTCCCCAGGAATGTGAGAGGGAGATTTCCTTGCAGGCTCCACTGGTATCTGCCTATTTACGTGCTTGCCTGCCCACAGTGCTGGGGGCTTGGTGTGATGCTGGGGGAGGGCACTGCTCAGCTCAAAGCCTCTTCCAGTTCTGAGTCTAAGTCTGCACAACATGTGTGTGCACGTGTGGGGCTGCATCTCCTCCTTGCCGGGGTCTGATGCCACAATGCCAGAGGGATCAGCTCCCTGCAATGGCCCTTGCTCCTGGCCCTGTGCCATGGTTTAACCCCAGCTAGCAACTAAGCACCACAAAGCCTTCACTGCCCCCATGTAGGGAGGTGGAGAGAACGGGAAGAATAAAGGGGAGGAAACTCATGGATTGAGTTAAAGGCAGTTTAATAGGGACAGTAAAAAGCGTGAGTGCAAGTAAAGCAAAACAAGGAATTCATTCACTGCTACCCACAGGCAGTGAGGTGCTCAGCCATCCCCAGGAAAGCAGGGCTCCATCATGCATAATGCTGCCTTGGGAAGGTAAAACACAGCAACTCCAAATGTCCCCACTTCCTCCTTTTTCCCCCAGCTTTATACACTGAGCACGATGCTGTACAGTGTGGAATGCCCCTTTGGTCAGCTGGGGTCAGCTGTCCTGGCTGTGTCCCCTTCCAACTTCTTGTGCACCCCCAGCCCCCTTGCTGGTGGGGTGGGGTGAGGAGCAGGAAGGACCTTGATTCTGTGCACTGGTCAGCAATGAAGAAAACATCCCAGTGTTATCAACACTGTTTCCAGCACAAACTCCAAATAGATCATATTAGCTATTATGAAGATAATTAACTCTATCCCAACTAAACTCAGCACATTCTCCATCCCTTAAAGATACTGCTTGTCATGCTCAAGCCCCATACTATCCATTGCACCCCCCTTCCCACCCTTTGGTATAATTCACAGTTACCATTCCCATAGCTGATGCACCAGCCCTATGGAGAGTCTGTAGAATGTCCATAAATGTCTACAAAATGTCCACTGAGTTCATTCAGTCCATGACTTCTGTCTCCATCTGTTACTGTGGTCACTTGGGACAGATGTGCTGTGTTATGTGGGGTTATTGGGCACCAAAGCCAGCTCAGTTCAAAGCCTGCTTCATTTGCGCTGCTCCTTGGAAGGCTTGTCTTCCAGTGTTTCAGGGGATTCCTGCTGTAGCAATTCCTCTAACATGCAGCTAGAATCATGTTACCTTTAAATTGTTGTAACCCATTGTATTTCCATTAGAATCTCCATCAGAGTTTTTGGCTCCCAGCTTGGATGCTTCCTGCTTCTTCACCAGCCTTGTATCTGCGTAAGAGGCTCGATTTACGTATGGAAGGGATTGTGAGCATGGAGGGAAGAGAAAGTTTGAGAAAGGTAATCCAAAGAAACTCAATTCTCATGCTGCAGGATGAAACTTGCTCTTTATGCCACATCTATTCTTGTCTTAGATACAAAGCACAGAGTTTTAACTATTCTTCTGTCTTTCAACAAAATATCATCCCCCTGGTGAGCAGAGATTTGCTTTTCCCCAGGCAGGTCTGATGCTGCTCCCTGATGTTCTCTCTCTGAGAGTAACTTTAATTCTCTCCAAACAACTGAAGCAGGCTATTTCTTTTTTTCCCCTACTTTTCACCAAAACTGCCCACTCATTTTCCAGCCTCATTTGGGTTTGGCAGCCAGCAGTATTAGGCAGGAAAGTATTGGAAAGAAAGCAGCATGTATGCACTCAGCCAGATGAACCTGGAATTTCTACTTGTCATGGTGCCCTGAGAAATCCATTTACAGACCTGGCTGGTTCCAGTGGCCTCTTGAGGCAAGCCCTCCCCAGAGCACTAACACACCCCAGGAAAATTAACAGCTTAGGACGGAGCTGTGTCTGGGCTAAAAGTCCCCAGTGCTTCCCACCTCTCCTCAGCCCCTGACTCCAGCCATCCCTTAAAGCTGCTGAATAGCTGCCTTCCCTGGGTCTCTAACTCATGCCTTTCATGAAGGAACTGGTGCCATGGTATCTGCCCAGCAGCACTGCTGCTGTGGGTGCACAGGTGAGGGCACTCTGAGCCTTTGGCCAGTAGCTGCCTGGTTGATTTCTTCACCCTTTCTTTTTTCAGCTGCATGAATTAGAACATATATAGCAGGGATATAACAGAAAATCTCTGGTTTGGGAGAAGATGGAAGCATCTCCCAGTGCTTTGGTTGCATCAGTGGGCAGTGAATGGTGAAATGCTGTCTTGCTCTGTGTGTTGGTGTGACTGTCCACCATTGCACTAGTCTTTTAGCTTGCCTGGTTACCTAGAGATTAAAAAAAATACAAAAATCCCCCAATGGGTTTATGTTCTGTGCTAGGCTTTATGTTTTATGACTACAGAAAGATTTTCATGTCTGATGTAAAATCATATTTAATGTTCCTCCTTCTTCTGCCCTATTCAAATGATGTTTGGTACTGCAACAGATCATTAAACTGTGTCTGGGCTCTGCCCTCACATGGATGCTTTTCTGTGGCAAGTGGGCTGATCTGGGTGAGACAGACCATGAAACAGTCTACAAGTGTCTAATTGTTCAAGGAAGGAGGGAGCTTGTAAAGGGAGAAATGATAAAGCTGAATGGGCAAGGATCAGCCTCCAGTTTAAAGAACCTGGCTCAAATGATAAACAGGAGCCTATCACAGGCTGCACATTCCACAGCCTGAAAACCATTGTTGAAGAAGCTGTGTGGCAGACCTTGTCCTTTCCCTGTTGAAGGATCCAGCATATTGCAATGAGTATTATTAGGTTTCTGTGAGGGCAGTGCTGGTGTTTGCTGTGGGGCATGGCAATCCCAGCTAGTTCTCATGGCTGGGCTGACCACGTGTCTGGCTAAGGTAGGTAGCTCCTGCATCTCCAGCTGCCCTTTCCCATTGTTTCCTTCCTCCCTGCGCCTCGGTGTTTCAGACAGTGCGGCCTTTCCTGGCAGGCAGCATGGCCTGCAGAGCTGTGGGGACGTGAGACAGGGCTCAAAGAGACCGAGGGGCTCCATGTGTTGGGGCAGTTTGGAAGTGAGAGACCTGCAGCTATGTGGGCTGCTGGCAAGGCTTTCCTGGAAGTCTCCTGTGGGAATCAGGCATCTGCACCAAGCATGCCTCAAGGCAGTGCTTGACAGCTTAAATGCCACCACTGCCAAGGAGGTGACTAGCAGACACTATTTTAATAAACGCCAAGAAGGCTTTCTGTCTCAGTCTGCTACTGCCTGCTCATCATTTCTCTCCCTTCTGTTATTCCTCAGGGGCTGGATTTCTCCAGCAGCAAATCAGGTTGCTTATGAGTGGAGTAACCCCTCCATCTCGTAGCACCTCTTTTTCCAGGCCCTTGGGGTGCTGTGGGGTATGAGATGCTGCAGTGAGCGTTTCCATAGGAATGCACAGGCAGCCTTTGCTAACCTGTGCTGGATTCCTAACAGAAAACAGGCCCTGAAGGCCCTGTTGTTTTCCATGCTGTGATTCCCTTTGTGGAAGGCTGGTAAATGTGTGACTGGGCTGTTGGACTGGAAGTTGCAAGGATTAGCACCAGAGAGGCTGTTCCTCACTGTGTGTTGCTGAAGACTGCCATAGCTATGGGAGCAAATGAATACAGTGAGCTCCTGGGCTGAACAGCTGACTCCCTGAATATCCCTGTCACAATCCTTAATCTCTCTCTGCTCCATTCCCTTATTTGTGCAGCTGCTGACCAGCCTGCCAGGGGGGCACGAGCATCTGTCCCTTTCCTAATGAGGGGCCTGTGCAAGGCTGGGAGGAAAGGCAGTGGTCCGTATGCCTCCAGTCTAAGCACTTTCCCTCCAGAGAGCAGAGGTGATGTGTTTCCCTTTTCTCCCACCTCCCTTTCTCCAGGTGAGATGCAGGCTCCCACGAGGTACCACAGTACCTCTTTCAGCTGTCTGCCTTTGGAGAGGAAAAATAGGTCAGGAGCCGGATTTTCTCCCTGGAAGCTGCATCCACTCTTGTCCCAGTAGGCCACCATCACTGTGGCCAAGAGCCAACAAAATGATGTAAAATGACGCAGTTTGTGCCCAGTGCACTGTGGAACAATGTCATTTCTGTGCAGGGGGAAAAATGTTTCACAAGGTCGCCAGGGTCCCCTGGGGTGGAGTCACTGTGAATGGATGTGGGGTGCTGGACTGAATGCAGTTAACACTCCTTGGGTGCTCCTGAGGGAGGAGAAGAGCAGAGGCTGTGTCCTGTGAGGGAACAGGGATTGCAAGCCAAAGTCTTGCTTGAACACTCTTAGTTCACCTTTAGGGCTTTAGGACACCTTTGGGTCTGGAACAGGCATTGCCATGGGTTTGCCTTCTAAGTGAGCTCTGCTGAGCTCCCAGCCTGTTGGTCAGTGTGGCTCCAGTTTCAGCTGCCCACTGCTGCTGCAGGGATACATCATGCTCTTTCAGCGTGTTGACTCTTCCCATGCCGTAGAAAAGGGTAAGTATTTCAGGAGAAAGTGTGTAGATGCTTGTCCCCATGTCTCAGGTTTTTTTCTGCTCTCTCTCTCTCAAACTCCCTCAGCTGCCAGGCACCCGCTGGCCCCAGCAGCAGCCTCTTGCCTTTGACTCGTGCTCAGAAGCTCAGCAAGGGGAGTGCGAAGAGAACACAAAGGGGAGCAAAGCTGAGGAGTCTTCCCATTTCCCAAGAGTGCTTTGATCAAGGTGCCAGGATGGACTAGCAAAGTGTATCTCTGTGACCTTTTGTTGGCCCTGTCAGGCACTTCACAGCCCTCAGTGTGACACCAAGTGAGCTGCCAAGCCGTGTCTCAGCAGGTGACAGCTGCTCCTGCTGCCTCGCTCACACTCTTTCTGTCTGGTAAGGGATCTCCTTAAACACATAGCTGCATTTGCACTGTGATGAGCAAAGCTCGCAGAGTAAGTCAAACAGCTTGATGTGAAGCTTGGGCTCAGCTCTTAGATAGAAGCTGTAGCTCCATGTACACATAATGCCTTTTGCATTTTGCCCAGGAGCAATACAGTAGCAATAAAAATATCCCTTAGGTAGCAATTCTCATGACATTAGTCCCTAACCTGCCTGGAAACATCCTGATCTGCAATGCTTCTGGCCCAAGGTAATTTAGCAGAAGCTTGTGATTGCATTGAGCTGCAAGCACATCCGAGCTTTGCTCAGTGAAGCAGTGTTTGTGGAATCTCAGACTTCATTATCTTGGGGTTTGCTGGATTTTTATGTGAAGTTATGTGGGCTTGAAGTCATGCAGGCCCAGGCACGTGGGATCACAAAATCAATTTGTCTGTCTATTAAATAGGTGTAATTCCCATCAACTGAAGTGAAAGTTTCGCAGTGGAAGGTGGAATTGTATCCATGCATATTTGACACGGAAAACCCATCATTGGCTTCCACTGATCCTTTTTCCAAGGTCAGTGCAAGACCCTTTCTAAGTGTCTGTGACCAGTGCTTCACTCATTCTTCAGTGGACAGTGTCTCCCACCACCCTGCTTTTCCATTAAGAACTAAAGTGTGATGGGGTGGAGAGCAAAGGCTGCTTCCAATTCTTATGTTCCTTCATTTATGCATGGGTTTTAAGTGTTTTAGTTTATGACAGTTTGCATTCTGTGAAGGCTTGGAGTTGTTTTGGTTTTTTTTCTGGATTATATTAAGCATTAAAACTGTTGAAATCAATTCCTCCTGGCAGACCTCCCTATCCCCCCAAGCTAGCTCCAATCCCACCTCCTCTGTCTTCTACCTCAGAAAAGAACAGCAATGTTATCAAAGCTGTGTGGTTGCTACTGAACAGCAGAGATGGTGTTGATGTCCTACCTGTCCTCTTGTGATCCTGCTGGTAGAGATCTTCAATCTTCAAGCCCATGTTGGCATAGCACTTACACTGGGGATAGTTTATAATACATCCACTGACTTACATGGGCCTAAACATGGATGCTGGGTTTTCTGGGTGTGGGCACCTTGCTGTAGTAAAGCATGGACATGAATTCCATTGCAGATCAATCATTCTAAATGCTCAAACAGCCCAGCATTAGCTCTGTCCATGCTGTTTAAGAATGGGACAAGGCTGACATTAAGGAGTGGATGAAACAGACACTTGGGTAGGACAGGCAGGGATGATGAGAGCTGTGGCCTTCATGCTCACCTCATGCCTGTCAAAGCTCTCAAAGTTTGGGCTGGCAATGGCTGCTGTGGGAAAAGCCCTCTCCTCAGGGGAACAGGAGAGGTGGGCTTTGCTCTCCAGGGTTTTCTGTCCTCTCCAGCTTGTTCCTGCCATGTCTGCAACAGGAATAGCCAAGGCTTAGGCTTTGTCAGAGATGAATTTCTGGGTAGGCTGAAGCTGAAGGGGCCCAGCCTTGTCTTTACTTGTTCACAGATGTTTGTAAGGTCGGAGGTGGAAAAGGAGCAGTCTGGCACTGTTGACAGCTTTTTCCAAGCACTGTTTTAGCTGTGATCTGTCCCATATGTGGACTTCATGTGAGCTGCAGGTAGCTGTGCAGTGTTTCATTCCTGTGTGCCTGTTCTTTAAAACAGACCAGCTTTGGCTTGGCTGCTTCTCACAATTTGTAAAATATCAGGGAAGCTTCAAAGTAGCCATGTGCCAGAGCTATGAGAGTGAAAGCTTTCCTGCCTTGATAACACAGGCTTTTCTGGTCCCATCTCACTGTACCTTCAGGGCTCCTGAGATCTGTACCAACATTGCTTTGGGGATTCAGGGTTTGAGTGAGCCTTTTGCCTCCAAGACCTTCAGCCAGGGCACAAGCCCAGAGCAGTGGCACTGCCCTGTGCCATGGACCCAGAGCTGTGCAGCTGACACCTGGCCATAGGAAACATGCTGTTCTTGCATGGGTGCTTTGTGAAAAGTCTTGAGGTGACAGATGCAGAATATTCTGAAAAGTGTTTGGCTGCAGTTGTGTGTATATTTATTTATTTGTGCAGTTGTTAGTGTGTATTTACTTTATTGAAGATTTGGTGGAGGATTTTAAAAATAGTGAAGTTCGAGGATTGAAAATCTGTATATTCCCAAAGCTGAGGTTGTCACCTGTGCCGTGTGAGACATTGTGTCCTCTCTAGCAGAGTGTCACAGTGTAATTGACAGCTGTATTGCTATAAAGTCAGTGCATTTTTCCTTACCTCAAAGCTGCTTCTTAAAGAGCATTGTTAGTGTGAACAAAATCAAATGCATGCCTGTACCACTCTGGAAAGGAATGAAACACCAAGTTGCAATTTGTTTGTGTTTGTGAAAGACCAGAATCACTTTTTTTTTTCTATTTCCCATGAGTCATGGCCAAATTCCAACTTAGGTTATTATATTCTGTTCCCTAATTCCCTCTGAAGCTTCAAATCAGTTTAGATTGCTTTTCCCTTTCTAGCCTGAGCAATTAGATAATGTTCCTGAGCCCAGTTAACCAGCTGTGTTCCACCTCAGAGGAAGCTGTATTTTATTTCTCATGGAAGCAACCCCTCTTCCCCCACCTGCATACATATGAAGTCTTTTTCATATGACAAATGATAGCAAAATGTGAGGCAAAGTGACCTCTTCTCACAGCTGGGGTGTCTGGCATCTCCACTCTGCTAAGGCCAAGCTGCAGAAGGTGCTGAATTCCCTCATGGTTCTGCAGTGTGCACCAGCTGCCCGGGATGATCAGAGTAACAGGCTTTGTAGCAGTGCTGATGGGAAAGGGGGGGTGCTGTGTTTCAGGGGTGGAAGTGGCATTTGGGGTAACAGGCTGCAGAGGAGACAAGAGATAAAGGCAGTGTTGAAGGGGAGTGCAGTTCTCATGACATGGGGAATGATGAGCTGCAATATGGGGAGGGGGAAGTGCTTGAGGCAGTTTTTCTTAATGGCTCCACACTGCATATATGCATCCAATTTTCCCTGTTGCACTTTCCAGCAGAGCAGCTGGTGCTGCTAATCCTTTGCCCTTATTGCTCATGTATAGCAAGGATTAGCAGAGCTTCTGCAATGTAGCACACCCCCTCTAACTTCTCCCCTGTAAAATCGAAGATGGTGAAGGGACATTTGGCTTGATCCTTTGCTCAGGGCAGGGAGAGTAGGTATGTTACACTGCTCTGTAGCACCAGATGTTTTGTATTCCTTTTGAGTCTCAAGTGAGTCAGTGTAAGTGGCTTCTCAGGATTTAAAAGTGCTTAATGAGTGAAGTCCCACATGTGAAGAGGGGTGTTTGTTTAGTTTCTCTTGTTTCCACCCCATCCCATGGACTCTTGAGTGGCTGTTGTCTTTCTTGCTTTGGTGCAGTTTGCTTCCCATCATCACTTGAAGCCCTCTAAAGAGAAAGGATGTGTGTCTTGCTTGCTGTGGTGGTGCATCAGACACTACCAACATTATTGATAGTCACACCTATTACTGTAATACCTGATGTGAGCACAGATCCCCTTGCTGTGTGCCTCCAAGTGATAAACAGAAAAGATGCCATGCCTCCTATCAGACAGTGCTTTGGGTGCTGTTGTTCCAGCCTGTCTTAAACCTCTTTCTGTGGGGACAACTGGGGCTGAATGCCAGAACAAGTTCCTGGTGCAAAAACGAAAGCAGCTGTGGAGGTGCTTCTCTGGGGACATTTTAAAGCTTGGTTAAGCTCATGACTGTGGAGCAGCCTGTAGGGAAGGCTTTCAGATGACTGGGCAGTACTGTGGGACACTGTCTGAAATATGTGTGGTTCCTTGAACTCCTTCTGTAGCTTCTCTGAGTTTTACTGTTGGCCCATTTGCCTGTGGAAAGTGTTGGCATATCTGTATTCACATATTCAGGGGAAAACCAGTATTGCTTTTATCCCTTTGGCATTAACCAAAGAGAATTGGCACCAGAAGAAACCATGTGGGCAAATGCAGTAAATAAGAGTGAAGCCCGATGAACAGTTGCACAAAAACAATCTTCATTGCTTGGACATCCTGTTGATTTTGGAGCCTGCCAGGGAGCTTCTGCTGCAAGCTGTGTGTGTAAAGGCAGGATACCCATATCACTCTACATCTGTAGTATACAAATAGTACATATATAGTATATAAATACATACCTATACCATCCCCAAAACAAGGAGGTGTGGTGTGAACTCAGGCATGAGAAGTATCTGGAGGGCTGTTTGCATGGAGACCCTGGGAAGGAGGTGCTCTGGCTGCATCTGCTGTGCCGGGGAGAAAGCTGGCACTCAAGCAGTTAAAGCAATTGCCAACAATTTTCCTTCTCTGGTGGTAATTGTTCTTCAAGAGACTTTCCAAACGCTTCTCCATCTTTGTGCACTTGGAAGTAGCTGTACTGCAGAACACTTCAGCAGCCACGTTTCTCATGCTGAAGAAATTTAAAGCTGGTATGTATTTTTGCAGAGCCACTGAGCTGATGGCTCTCGATGCATAGGACTGGTAGCTGCCTGTGCTCCAGGGGACTTGAATCCTGCATAGCCTCAGGAGTGAAATTTCTCTACATCTCCAAGCTAGTGACTGGAGATCAGAACTTCAGGCGTGTGGGAGTGGGACTCTGTGGGTTTACAGCTCTCTTTCAGCTCTCTTCTAGGTGGGGTCTCCGAGCATATCTCACCTGTTTGCTGTCTACCCCAGGCTGTAGTTCCTGTGTAAAAGTTGTGGGGTCAGAGCTGTGCTGCTTTAGCTGTGTTTGGTATTTCTCACTGCATTGAAAGTGTTTTTGGGGTGCTCAGGAGTTCTGGTGGCCCAAAATCAGCATTAAGTTGAATGCATTATTATCGCCAGGGGCAGGAAAATACTTGGCAGTGTCTTGGAGACTGATGATATTTGGCTTAACTAATGGAGAGCAGTCTGTCCACACATGCATCTGTCTGTGCTTCTTCATCCTTCCTATCAGTATCAGCTTAGGTTTGTTTTTAATTATTTTTTTAAGTGTTGCACAGAACAGTAAAACCCACATCAGATTACTGAGAATATTAATCCTTCACACTTCTCTAGCACATTGCATTTCATCCAGTAACAGAGGTTTGCTTCACAAACATTAATTACAAAGCTTCATAGCCCCCCTGTGAGGAAGGTAATAACCACAATAAGACTTAGCATTTATATCATTTTTGCATCTTCACAAAGTTGTATAAACACTAAGCTTTAAAGTACCCTGCACGGCATGGTAGTGCAATTATTCAAATGACACGAGGTGAGACAAAGATGCACCAAGGGGAGAACCTGCTTGCCCAAGGTCACACATCAAGGCAATTACTGAGTACTCGTTATAGATTATTCTTGGTTTTGGGGTTTCTTTCTCACTCTCTGTCTTCTTGGTGTCATAGCTGAACAGGGATGTATGAGAGTGGTAGAGGGTGAAGACCATAATCTGAAGACCATTAGGTCTATGGAAGTGAGAAAAAATACAGGATGCCATGCCTCCTGGATGGAGTTGGGGTAGTTTGAGATTGATAGGGTCCTGAGGAGCTCACATCAGTGCTTGATGGTGGTTGCTGGTTTGGAACATAGCTGCTGCAAATGAAATCCTTTGAAGAGCATTGAGCAGCTTCCCAGCTACCTCAGATGACTTTCTGCCTTCTCTGTGGCAAACATCCACACAGAAAGCACATAGCTGATAACAGCCTGTTGTTCCTCACGTGTTTTAGGATATGATCAAACAGGGAGAGGAGTTTGGAGGCATGGTGATTGTAATATGTGACAGTGGCTCATTTTTGGGTGTTCAGCAGCATACACACTTATTGGCCTGTGGAAGGAGCAGCAGTCCTGCTTGTACCCACTGCAGGAGCAAGACATGATTTTTTTTTTTGGCCCAGCCAGGTTCCTAAGTTTGTCCAGGCTAAATTTGTCCCTCTAGATGAGGATTAGCAAAAGTGGTTTGCAAGACTCAAATGGTTCTTGGTCATTTCCCCAAAATTTATGCCAAGCAAACTTTCTTCACATCAGGCTTTGAAATGCCCCAAGACAGGTGTGCTGCCCATCTCAGTGAAACAGACTGGTGGGGCTGAGGTGGTTGGTGCCATGTCTTGTGGGACAGAAGCTGGGATATGGTTTCACAGTCCCTGTCAGACATCAGTCCGGGGGACTGCTGGAGTGGTGTGCTGCTCTGGGGATACCAGATCCAGAGTATTTATGCTTAGTGCAAAATTGGAGTAGACTGAAACTGGGAGCAAAACTAGATTTCAGAAACTAAACCAATTCCTAGCCTGATGGGCAGCACAAGGGATTTGCTCATCTAGGAGATGAAAATTCCAGTAAATTCATTTTCAGAAAAATGAGCATCCTTCCCTCTGCAGACATTTTGTCTTTTAAATGGGAAGCCTATTCCCCAGTTTCGTGTTCATTTGTCCCAGGGTGTTCTGCAGCAGACTGGGTTGGTTGAGGTCTTTTAAGAAAGGAGGCTGGTTTTGAGACTCTGCTCTCCATGTGAGTTTGCTTTTCTCCTGTCCCCTTCACACAGACCAAGGGACCATTTTGTTCTCCAAGGGATGGACTGCTCTGTGTCATTCCACATGCACCTGAAGGACCTGGAGTGTTTTGAATAAAGTGAAATTTCTTACTAATATCAAGAAAACATCAAATGGAGTTGCGGATAAGCGATTTCAAAATATACTGAGGTCTTTGCCTGTCCTTGGCCTCGCCTAAGTAGGCCAAAGCTTTTTCCCTTGCAGGAGAGAGCTTGAGAACAAAAGTCTTTAAAGAGCTTTCCTCTTCAGAGATACTTCAGCTTTGAGGCTGGTGCCTGTCAGCATTTTAGTCTCTCATGGCTTTATTTCCTTCGTGTCAAAGATCATCTTACTTCCTTTGCAAAGCTGTCAGCCAGACCCTGGCTGCTTTGATATGGCTGTGTTAGTCCCCGAGTCCCCTGTTGAACAAGCTGCTCAACAATGTTTGCACAAATGCATGATCTTGGGTAGAGAATTAATCCCTGTTCTTACCCCCTGTGCAGTCAGCCAGCTGAGAAATTATTTTAAACACTATCCCATGTGGATTAGTGCTTTCCCAATTTCCTCTGCAAGTCTCTGGTGTTTCAGACGATCTTTTGACTCTGCACAGATGCAGAGTAATAAATTCATAACCTCGCTTTGTGGAACTTTTGCTCCTAAGTTCATTGCTGTTGGTCTCTCACTGGGGAACAGCCAAGCCATCATCAGCCTGCCTCACTTCTCCTTCCCTGTGTTTCAGTTGTAATCAGATTTTTTTTTTTTGCAAAACTCTTTGCTAATGCATTTCCATTTTTCCTTTTTTCCCCCTCTTCTTCCCCCAGTGTGATTATTTGAGCTGCTGCAGCTGTTTGTCAGAATGAACTCCATCAATGTAGCCAGGATGTGGCAATGCTAGAGTTACTCTTATTTAGCGGGGTTTGGGGGATGCTCCTGAGGCCAACACCTGGCACTTGTGGTTGAGGAGAGCTCTTTATAGTAATGATCCAAAGTCCATCCCATTTGCTGGAACAGCCT
Organism: Drymodes brunneopygia; assembly: GCA_013400955.1. Taxonomy (NCBI): domain Eukaryota; kingdom Metazoa; phylum Chordata; class Aves; order Passeriformes; family Petroicidae; genus Drymodes; species Drymodes brunneopygia. The sequence goes on from VZTZ01050758.1 coordinate 517,860, forward strand.
CCCTTTAATGTGTTAGTTAATCACATGTATATCCAGGGTGTGTGACCATCTTACTGGGAATAGCTGCAGGTGGAAGGGAGACTGCTGTTATGATCCCACTTCTGGCATGAAAATAATGTTATGATACACCAAAATAATGTTAGTGTCTGATTATTAAAAGATGCCTCTGCCCAAATTAAGGTACAAGCGAGACCATATGCCAAAGTCAATTGTACAGATTTTATTGAACAGTAGAGGTGAAGTAGAGAGGCAGATAGAAAGAGATGGGTGGGGGAGTAGAGGGAGGGTGTTAGAGAGAGATAGACACATTATAGTCACCACCACATGGGTTTCTGCTGGTCTTTTCAGTGGTGGGAGTCCCCAGCTGTTCTTCTGGAGGTACCACTTTTATGTGCTCCAGGTCACAGGCATCCAGATGTGTGTGCCATTCCCACAACTTGGGATGGCATGTCTGTAAGCAGCTGCTTCCTTTTCTCACAGTTTGCCATGATGGGAATTTTTGTCCAGATAGGCTACCCAGATCCACCTCACCAGGCCTGGCACCTTCCTGTTGTTGCCATCTGTGCTTTTCCCCCAGTATGCCCAGTGGAATTTTGCCCATTGTGCCAATTCAAAACCTCTCACCTCCATTACGGCCTGAAATTAACACCCTCCTGTTTCCCATCTGAGCCAGTTGTGGTGCCTTATCTTAAGGAAACTTCCTTCTTTGACAGTGCTCTGAGACAAGTTAACTGCACTCTAAATCCTGACAACTACAGAGGGCCAAAAGTGGTGGCTCAGAACTGAAGAGGCTGGAAGGGAACTTGTGTTTTATTGCCTCTGAAAATGCCTGGAGATGCCACTTGTCCACTGGGCATTTACTCCCACTACTTATCACTTCCTAAGCCTCCTGAGCAGCAATAAACAGAAAATTGGTGTAAGGAGTGCCTGCCCAGGAGAGGCAGTATGGCCACATGTGCTGCACAGCTGGAGAAGGGTAGATGGATATTCTATTAAAGGGAAACAATGCAAACTGTGTTACAGTGTCAAGAGTATTTCAGTGCACGAGCTGCATGTGGTAGAGGTGGAGTGGCAGAAAATGCTCCCTGTGCAGAGCCTTACAGAGGCAAGGAGGGGCTCCCCGTGCTCTGCCAAAGCGATGGGCAGAGGGTAACCAGAGTCCAAGAGGGTTGTAAAAGACCATCTTCTGGATTTTGTGTGCAAGGGGAGATAAAGTAGCAGTTCCTTCACCTGAATTTTGCCACTTTAAAGTCAGTCATAAAAGTGTCTGAGTCTCAGATGTGCACGGCTGCCCTCTCCTGTGTGCTGGCTGTGAACAAGGCTGTGTTGTTGCACACCCCTGACACTTCTGGGCAGAAGAACCAGTGCTCTGCCCTCTCCCATGATCCTGAAGTCCTTGGGTGCCTTTGCATTTGAGGACACCCTTTGACATGAGGTCCTGCCTGGCAGCTTCAGAGCAGGGACTCTGTGTTTCGTGGAAATGCCCCTAGCAGATCTGGTGGTAAGGATGAACTCAGCTTTGCACACAGACTGGGAATTTGATATTTTTGTTACATGTAAAAATGCAGCTTACCCTCTACAGATTTACAATGCATCATCCTCCCTCGAAGAATGAATTTGCACAGAATTTGCTAGTCAATATATTAATTGACTTGAATTAAGATTAATTTTTTAAAAGTATCCTCAGTAAGGAATTTAGTGTTTGTCAGTCTGTTTCTTTGTCTGGAATTAATAATGTAATAACACAGGCTCTTCAAACGTGGCATGTAATTAGAATTCATTGAAATCTTATGTCTAGGCTAAATTTGAAGAAAATAGCTTGTAATTAAACTAAGTTATTAACAGTTTCTATATCTAATTATTGTGACTATGTGGTTCTCCTCTGGGTTGGGTGGGAAATCATTATCCCAAACTCAAACCAAGTGAGGACTTCAAATGAGCACTACTTCACAGAGGAGGTATGCACAGTTAAAACACCCCAAATAGTACCGAGTCTTTTCAGTTGTGGTGATTCACACCAGCAACATTATGACTAAGATGTATTACTGCCATCGGCTCCAGCTGAGATGGAACTGAGGTTTAAAGATACCGTGTATTTTCCCTCTTGTTCTGAACCCTTGGCATAATGAGCAGAAGAGAAATGAGTGCTCCCTTACCCTGCTATATATGGGATTTTTCTTCCCAGTGTAATATTCAATTAATTTTCTGAATAAGCTATTCTTGCCCCAGGGAATAATTGCAAGATTTCTGTGCTGTTTGTAACTCTTCAAATAGCTGTGTGCACAGCTACCTTTTGGCTCTGTTTTCACCTGGACGCAGGTCTTGCAATGATGTATCAGAAGGCTTCTGCATCCACATCTGCAACGTTACATGGGTTCTGGCACTTCTTATGGAGAAGGATTTTCATTCTACTCTCTGCCCCTCCTTCCACTCCCCTCTGTCTTTATTAGGAGAAGAGGAGAAGGCAGAGAAAACAAAGAGTTGACAGAGATGAATATGGTCTATGAATCAAAGCTGCTGGAAGTGGTTCTATGGGTTAGTTACCTTCCTGGTGAGAGTAGAAGACTTGTACAAAGTTTCTGTTGAACTATTCTATTCCATCCCTAGAAAAATGCCAAGGAACTGAGACAAGAGTATTTTAAATGGCGTCTATCTAGCACTCCTTTGTTGCCTATTTTGTTACAGCTAATTAAAAGAGAAAAGCCTTTTAATATTTAAGCACCATTAACTCGGCTGAATTATTAAATGTCAATTTGCATTATGTGCATAAAAGGATCAATAAACAAAGAGAATAAAGCAATGGAGGTGGCTGGGGCTAGAGAGATGTCAGCTCCTCTTATCGGAACCAGAGGGAATTGCTCACTTGTCTGCCAGTTTGTGGTTGTTAATTATTGGTACTCAAGAGGGAAAGAACCAGGGACTTTCTAGGACTTTGCTCACCAAAGGCACTGCAGGGATATAAAAGATGCTGTCAAGATAAAACATTGCTTGGCTTGATTTTCAGGGGTGTCACTCAGCCTCTGTTGCCTCAGTTCTGTTGACAATTTGCTGGCATTTGCTTTTGGTGCTCTCTCCCTTCCTTTGGGGTGGAGCTTGGCCTTTGCATTGTAGACTGGAATTAGGTATGGATTGATCCCTGGCTGTGCTTTAGGCTTTCTGCCCAACGATGGCAGAGCGCAATAGCAGCCCTTCCCTGCCTAACAGCACTGCCTGGGGGATAAAAGCTTTTGTGTTTTGTGACAGCCTGCCCTGGAACTCATTCAAGCACAAAGGCTTTTTTCCACTGAGGGCTGTATCACAAGCAACCTCCCTGTATCATCAGCAGGTGGGTACCTGGCAGTGGGGTGCCAAGTCTCTGCAGTCCCCAGGGTCATTGGCATCCCTGCCAGTGAGTGGTGGTGCTGGGGTTGGTGCCTGTCCTGTCCCACCAAGTGGCTTGGAGCTGAGAGCAGATCTTGTGCTTTGATCCCCTGGGAGGTGACTTCGCTGCAGGGGATGTGGGATGTATGTGGGATGGTCACCACTGTTCCTAGAGCTTTGGACAGAGACAAGTCCCTGCTGCCCACCATTTTTCAGTAGTAAAATTGGGGTTTAGATAGTTGAACTAAGGGCAGCGTTTGTATTTCCATTTCAGTGTTTTGTTCTAAACAGGCTTTCAGTGAAATTTTTTTTCAGTCTTTTTCTTGTGGTCTTACCACTCTCTCCTGCTCTCATTCCCCTGTCCCCCCCCTCCTGCCCTCTGTTTCACAGTTGAAATAGCCTTTTTGGTTTCTGTGGAAGATGGGGATAGCAGAAGGTAAACATGGCCATTTGTTGAATCTTCTCTCTCCTGCGTGAAGAGAATGTTTGCACTGCCATCATGGCATGATTGCCCTCACATGCCCTGCTCAATCTGAGCCGTCTGCATGGGGCCCTGGAAGCAGCGGAGCTGTGACGGGTGAGGATTTAGCATTGATTTGGTGCCTGAGTATTTACCCAGCTCTGCAGACAGGTTTTATGGTCTGCACAGAACTCTGTGCCTCTGCAGAAACTCTCCTGGCAGTGGTGGAGCTGCTTTGGTCATGTACATAGGGAGGTCTTTGGGAGGGTTGGGGCACCAGGTAGTCAGTCCTTGCTTTGCTGCCCCGTGTCTGCACACCCACTCTCTGAGGCTAGCAGCCCTGAGCATTCATCATGCCCTTTGTCTCTCCCTGTAGAGACAAGTCCTCTCCTGACAGCTCTTCTCTGCCAGTCCTTCTCCTGCCCACTAGCCTCCAGTTTCCACCTTGGCATTGAGGAATTTGGGCCTCAGGGTTTAGCATTTTGAACAGCATCAGCAGGAGTGTCATGGAAATGCTCCTATTCTTACACAATTTCTGATAGTGTACTTTGATTGCATACCGGTTTGGTTTTTGTTCTATTTCTTCTCTAATTGTTTTTAGTATACCTGGAGCTTGAATTCGTTTCTCTTCCTGTGTTTCCAGAGTGGGTTTTAGCACATGGGTGTGACTCTGGTGAAGTCTTCACCAGCAAAATCTGGAGCATTCCCCCTGTGTCCCACTAGCTGGGGAATCCAGTTTGAAACCACTACCTCTGCTTTGCCTTATTTTTCATGATTCAGGAGCAACAGCTGTCATCTGATTTTTTTTGTGGTTTTGATATGAAAAGAAGCCTGTAGTTATTCATTGATTGGAGTTCATGCACCTTTTCTGCTAATCTAGTCAGCAGATGATTAGCAAATTGACTTTTTTTCCCTGTTTTGAAGGACTGAAGTGTCTGTGTTGTGATCTCCTTTTATCTCCTATGTCAAATGATCCAGCCATGAAACAACAGATGAGTTTCAAAGTACTCTAGTTTAAAGATCTGTGCACATGGACCTCTTTGTTGAAGAGTCACTGTTGTACCAAAGGGGTTCAAAGTATAAAAAGGGAGAAAAAGCAGAAGAAGCAGCACCAGTGGTGCTTTAGAAATGAGCTGATCTTGAATTCAGGGGAGAGAGGGTAAAGCCCTTGGGACCATTCAAACAAAGCCCATTTGCCTGCACAAGTTATTAGCAGCAGATGGTAGGGACGTTGCCTGTTGGACTTTGCTACCAGTGCTGGCAAGCTGCAGCATGGTTGTGAAAGGCATTTTTCTTGTCTGAGTGGGAATATGCAGCTTCAGTGGCTCCTATGTGCTGTGACAGAGAGGCAAAAGAGGGAGAGCAGAAGTGTGAGTTGCATCTCCATCTAAGCCAGCCTTGGCTGTCTGGTGAGCTGGCTACTCAGAGGCCCCTGGGGATGGGCACAGTGAAAGCTGAACCCAAAGGCCAGAGGGTCTGCAGTCCTTCTGGATGCCTGTAGCTGCTCATTGCCCTTCAGAAGGTGATGGATGCATGGAGCAGATGGAGATTGGCTCAGGGGACTGTAGACCTGGTGGGAGTTTACATCAAGGGGACAAATGCTCAAACCTACCAAAAAGCCTGGTGCTTGCCTGTCCTGCAGTACTCACCTGTTCCTGCAGCATATGGGTCAGATAAAGAAGTGTCTGTGCTGCCCATGTCCACTTGAGTTCCTCTCTTTGTAGCCCTTTTTCCTCCGACTGGACTGTTTCATTTTGGGGTATTTTACTAGCTGACAAACAAGTCATTCTGTTAGTGGTCTATATCTTCTAGATTAGAGTATTTCTCCCCCAGGTTGCTTGTCTGATTTGTGTTTTCCCCTAAAATGCTTAGGAGATTTCAGTGGCAACCAGAGAAGAAATGTGCAATATTTTGAGCACTCAGCTTGGCAGGATCACCTCACCCAAGTGGGGCTCTGTGGTTCATTGGGTTTTGCCCCAAGATTTAGAGATACAGCTCAGGCTCTGTAGCTGGCACAGCAGGAATTGGGTTGGGAGAGATTATAAAGTCTCTTTTAGGGCCATTATGCGACAGGCATGCTTTTTTCATTTCCCAACCAAAGCTGGAATCTTCCAGGACAGTGTGGCTGAGGTGCAGGCTCTGGCTGCTACTGCATTCGGAGCCCCTCAAGATTTGAAGACAAGCTACTTCATATTGCTGGCACTGAGTAGTCTATAGAAATTGCACTCAGGCATGAGAGTTAGGCAGTAATGCAGAGTTTATGCCACCATAATGCTCTGTGTGTATAACATCTGTCACTTGATTCTTATCAAACAAAGCTGCTGATCAATTCTGCTCTTCTACTTGGCACTCTGCAGTTAGGTGGACCTATGTAAGAATATTTTGGGAACATCTAGGAAAGCTAGTGACCTTCTGCAGGCAGTGGAGTTGGGGATTGAGGTGATCAGTGATGATCTGGTGACTGATACCTTAGTAAAGCACATAATCCTGCTTTGGATTTAAGTTGAACAATGGTCTCAGGAGCAGGTGTTGCAATCACTGGCAGGTGTACCTGCTATTCATGACATCTCACATGATTCTGTTGCTGGCATTTTTCTAAAATAAACAAAATTATAGAGATGCTGCAAGGAAGTGACATTGATTAAGCAAAAAATTATTTTAAGACCATGGAAATTATCTGGCTGAGCTTTGCAAAAAGAAACTGTTTCTGGAGATGCAATCAAACAGACATGTAAAGACATAGTCTCTTCCAAGTGAAAAAAAATCCCATGCTATTTCAAGTAGCCAAGTTTTGTGCTCTGTGATTTCTTTCTACAACTCTGTCATTCCTCTGTGCACTTCTCATTGAAAATTTTATTTTTTTCTTCTTGCTCAAGAGTAGCTGTGAAGTGCTGTGTGGAGTTAGACATGGTTCTTTGCATATCTTGTGAGTGGCTGTGTTTCTTTTGTGGGTGAATTGATGTTTGTGTTTTAATCATGATCAGTGTACAAACACCAAATGAGTCAGAGACATTTTGCTACTGAAATACGATGTGTTCCCTGCTGCAAATTTAGGCCAGTTGTACAGTAAGCAGATTTTTTATTATTTTTTTAAGCATGTGTGGTTTGGGCTGCAGCGAACATACCGGGGCATGAGAGCGAAAGAGCCTCAGTGGAGATCTGCCTTGTTTGGGGTTGTAACCCTTGGTGTCAGCAGGCAGAGACCGCTCCCTGATGTCTTTTGGTTTAGGACAGTACTGTGGTAGCACAGAGCTGCCCAATGTGATGTTGGAAGAGTCAACATGAGGAGCTTGAGCAAGACAGAAGTCCAAGGAGGGGGAGGAGACCCAGGACCATGGATATGCCTTGATCCTCAGCTATCCCTAGGCCTTCTGCATTGCCTCTCTCTGTGCTGGGGGCTCAGCCTGGTCTTGTGTTTAAAGTTGGAATTTAATCAGACCGAACTGTACCAAGCACCTCCCATTGGGGAATGGGCTCCCTTTGCCATTGCACTGGGCAAAGAGGCTGTGAGGGGCTGAGGTGAGGAGGAGGAGGCCCCTGAGCAGGCAGTCAGGGACTGTGTTTGGAAAATGGTGGTGGCATTTGGTTTGGAAAACAGGCTCCTCTGGGCAGGCTGCACAAAGACGTCCAATGCCTGAGCTCGATTACACCCACCCACGGCCACCTCCTCTCCCTCTGCTCTTGTGCTCTTGGTCTTAACTGCTGACTGATGGGTATGGCTGGTTTTTTTCCAGCCATTAATACAGTATTGATCCACAGCCCTGCTGACAGTGTTAATGGACACTGATTGTGTATTATTATTTCCATAATTGTCCTCAAGCTGGAGTGAATTCTCCTTTTCAAATGGCCCATTGATATTGTGCCCTGCATTGTGGGCTGGATCAGGCCTGGTTAATTTGTTCTGTCTAAAGTTTCAGCAAAACCTGTGGTCTTCATCCCTGGTGGAGCAATCAATGAGACCAGCTGAGCAGTGCTGGAGGACACATCAAGGCAGTTTCCATCCCCTCCCAGAGCAGGGGGTTTTGTTTGGCTGTCAGGATCCTGCCCCTGCAGACCCTTCCCGTTGTACCAGACCTTCCTTGCTGCTGCCAAGTGTTGCCAGCACGTTGCCAGCACGTTGCCAGCATGTCTCTTCCCTTTACACATGTGCTGGCTTTCCTTTGTGCTCTGCTGAGGGGACATGACCCCTTGCTGGTAGGTCTCCATGTCTGTGTGTCCCGGCTCTCCAGGCAGATCTGTGCACTGCATGAACAGCCGGGATAAAACGCTGACTCCAGCAGTGACTTGGAGGCCTGAGCTGCCCCTTGGGCGTTCTGCTGTGTGTGCTCTGTAACAAACAGTGCTGCAGGGCAGCTCCTGGAGAGGCAGTTACTGACAGTGGCTCTTCAGCAAGAAATTCCACGTGTGGGCTTCCTCAGTGAAATGCTTATTCAACCCCACCATGGTCTATAAATACCGTGTGTTTTCCCATTTCTGGGAACTCCCTTCAAGATGCATCTGTTACATGCCACTTGATCAGGATGGGAAAGGTGAGGAAAGGAGACAAGACAGGTTCTGAAGAGGTTTAAGCTGCAGATTAGCAGCTGATGCCTTCCTCCTTGTTTGAGTGTAATTGAGCAGTGTGAGTCCAGGGAGCCTGTGAACAGGAATGGGAAGGACCTTGGCTTCTTTGCCTTGGGTATGTGCAGAAGAGGCTGAATTGTATCTGCACCAGACGCATGGAAAATCATTGCTTGGCTTGCAAAGCAGGGTGGTAGATTCAGGCTGAGGAAGAGGAAAGCTCTAGGTGCAGCTTCCCTCTCTCCCCACCCTGGAGGGGGATGGTAGCAGAGGCAGGTGGATTCAGTGCGTTCAGCTGCAGGTGTTGGCCCAGCAGCTTTGGAGAAAAATGCCTCATCCTTGAGGCAGCCAGCAGGATGTGCAGATGGCAGGTGTAGTGGTGGGACAGAGGCAAACAGTGATGGCTGCTGTTAGAGCTCTGAGAAGGCAGCAGAGGAGTGCGGTAGGTGCTGCACTGCAAAAAGGGGATCTGCTGCCCCTGTGGGTGCTGACAGGGACTGAGGCAGTGTCAATGCAGTGTCTGTCACTCACCACCCTCTCTGAGAAGAAGCTCTCATCATTGTCATTTTACTGATGAGATCTGAGGTTCAAGAAGATGAATGGCTAGACCTGTGAACCAAATACAGATGACTCAGTCCTCTCCAAAAGACCATTTCTCTCTCCTTTTCTACATTTTCATGATATTAGCAACCTCTAAGCACCAAGAGTCTCATAAACTTTCCAGGTTATGGTAATAATAACATTGTACAGTACACTGCACTGGGAATAAAGTTATTTTATCCACTTCAATTTCCTTTTGTTTTAATGTGTAAATATATCAAGCGAAAGCATAGTAGGAAATCTTGATGCAGAGGCCAACTGCATTACAGGCCAGACATTTTCTGAGCAAGGGCCTAATGCTGCATGTTCATAGTCTGATTTTTTTTTCCCTTCTAAAGCATCTGACACTCAATATTTGGCTGGCCTAGTTTCTCTGGAGGACTTTGTATTGAGAGCCTTCCCTAAGTTGATCTCTTACCTGAAAGTGGAATAAAAGTGATGATACTTTGATGACATCTGTCCCTCAAAATTTCTGGGAACAACCTGTCCCTTCTTCCCCCATAGAGGCCATCAGAGGTCTTCCTTGGACCTCTGCTTTGGGGTTGGCTGACCTGAGGTGAGGGATTCTGCCCCAGAACGACTCAACAGGGGAGGCTGTCTCTATTCAAGCGCTGTTCTGTGTGGAGCACTGCTGGGAATGGCTGCGGTTACTCCTTCATCTCCAGCCTTTCTTTTCCTTCCTGAGGGCCTTCTGTGAATCTGTTACTCTGACAGACATGGTCCTGCTGTCCTGTTGTGCTGGCAGTGTGCTGTCTGCATGCTGAAATCCTCCAGGAGACCTGGGATGATGTCAAACAATAATGTATTCTTTCTGTTCAAGCACATTAAAAGCACAATTAATCCTCGCAGTCTCTCTGCCCATCTGTAATACAGCATGAGGTGACTTTCCCAGCCTTTGTGTGCTGTGGCAGGCTGAGCTTGGAACAGAGACCTTCCTGAGTCTCATCTTGTGATTTAATGCGGTGCCCAAAGAGCTGGGTTTGTTCATTGCTCAGCCCCCACCTACTAGTGTCAAGGTGTAACCAAACCAGAGGCAGTGTCTCAGGCTCCTCTGCTTTTCTTTCCAGGACAGCCCCAAGTTTTCTGAGTTACCTTTTGAGAGATCTGGGTTCACATGGGGATTAAGACATGAAAAAATGGTGCTTGTTTTGCTGAGGACCTCGTGCTATTATTGCCAGAGAAATGTAACAGCTTAAGCAGTGGGGATTCCCTTAAAAGTGATGTCCCTTTCCAATGATTTAGCTGAAAGGTGTTGGTGATGGTGACACAAGGAAGTTCAGACACCTGCGAACAAAGCTGGATGTGTATACCCTTGCTTGTAAGCTTCACTACAGCTCAGTGTATCCAGGGAGAATTTGGGAGAAGAGGACAAAATTATGACCCAGGGCTTATCCCCAGGGCTGTCATTTTGTTGTAGTCTAGTGCCTTATAAGGGTTAGTTTAAATAATGTTTCTCTCAAACTCAGAGATATGCCAGCAAATTACACCAAGGTATTTTGGCACCAGAATAGTTGCACAAAAACCTTCTAATCCTATACCACTCTACCTAATGATTTTGCTGTGGAAGTTCCCCATGTGGAAATGCCTCTGGAGAAGTGGTAGAGAAGGGTTACACCACAGGTGAAATAATGGAAGTGGAACAGACAAAGGGAAGAGTGAAAGTTGCAATATTTACTTTGGATACCATGTGGGGTACAGCAGAGCAACTTCAGAGCAACATTTAACTGAGAGCTAGAGCTGCAGATGAATATTCTGATTCTCCATGGGGTGTCTGGAAATTAGTTTTTACAGCAAGGTCATATTTGCAAAGGGAGAATAGAGCCACCAGCTGGCAAATGCAGCCCTGAGACTGTGAAGAGAGGTTACCAGAGCTTTGCTGCTTCAGGGTGCCAGGACCCTGCTGAAATGCAGGCAGCACAGTCTGAGGAAAACAGGAGAGGCTGAGGGATTTGTCCATGTTTGTGCCATCATATTATTAAAATAGACATGTTGCTTCTGTTTGTCAACAGTTTGGACAGTAATAATGATATTAACAAAGTGCCACCCTGCTGGAAAGATGGAAGATATAGAAAATGAGAGAGTAGCTTGTTGTGTGTGCAGTGCTGCTGCCTGGGTGTTGGTGGCCATGGCAGGCTGTAAAGCCCCAGCAGCAAGAGCAGTTTCCCACTAGCCCTGTGTCCACTCACACGTCCCTGCTGCCTGATCAGTGCGTTGTGGTGACACCAGATCGTAAAGGCTGATCTCAAAGGCAGATCTCCTCCACTGCCCAAGCCCAGCCTGTCCTGCTGTCTGTACTGCTGTCTGTGCTGGTGGATTAAACCAGCAAAAATCAGAGCACTTCTCTTGCCCAGGTGATATGGTCTAGAGCATTTTGGTCATGCCAAAAGAATGAAAATAATGTTTAAAAGGTAGTCTTTGAAGCTCAACTAACCTTGAGGAAAAAGTGGGTGCTTGGTTCAGCTTTAACAGGTTGTGCAAAATTTATTCTTGCTTAGGGAGGCTCTGTAAGGCTCATTGCTTCAAACCCTTTGATCATCTCCTCAGTGGTTTGTTCATTTTTGTTGTATTCCACTATTGGGAGCTAAAGCTGTGACTTCAGAGTCACCTGAAAGCGTTCTAGCAAGCTGGGTAAGTATCCCAGGGGACTCTCAGTGAGGCACCAACTCTTAGAGGTGTTTGTGGGTTTCTCTGTTTCTTGAAGTGCCACTGGAGTTTCCCCCTCAAACAAGTGCAGGTGTGGAAATGGGCTGTGCAGTCACCTTCAGTGCAGCTCAGCCACTTCTCTGATCACACAAACACTTTGGAGCAGGGAGCCAAAGGCTGTTTGCACAGAATTCAGAGCTGAGGCTCTTTTCTTTATAAAATCCTGTTCTACTAGAGCTTGTCTCTTCCTTCTTCTCGTCAGGGCTATAGTGGGATATAAGTGCTGTTCGGGGTTGTGGCATTTTATGACTTTGTTTTGGGAACTTTCTTTCTATGTACTTTTCCACTTCACTGGTCTTCACCCATTTTCCTGGCTGGACTGGCAGTAATTGGTTTCCATTTGCAGCTGTAGGTGGAGAAATCCCTACAGATTATGGGGTCCTCTGGTCCTGCAGAGGCTGTTTCCTCTGGCTCTCAGCTGTGACAGGCTGCTATTTAATATGGGAAAGACTTGCTTTTCCTGCAGTGTGTGCTATGCCTGTTCTAGGGATGTGTGCTAATAGCTGTACAGAGCTTCAGGGCCCTTTCTGACTCTGCTCAGTAGTTATCCCAGCCCCCTGCAAGGTAAATCATAGTAATCAGGCTCATTTTAGACAGGCATAGAGCAGTTGTGATTTGACCAGGTCCCTGCTATAGCTGCTTGCACATACTCCTTTCTGGCAGAGACGGCAGCAAAAAATTTTTAGTCCTCAAGCCACGCTGAAGGGTCCACCCAAAAAAATCTCCATATTCTGCTTTTCAGTGTCTAGAGCTGCTCATCCCAACAGGACCAAAGGTTTTAAAATAGTAGTTGACATCTGTTACCCAGGAAATGGGAAAATAACTTAATAATGTATCTCCTAAATCCTCCATGACTCATTCCCAGAGCTGCCTGGCTCTTCCTCTCTGTGGCTTAAGAGGAGGGAGAAGCCACCCTGGGCAGTGGGCATAAGGAGATGGGATACTGCTTGTTTCCATCTTTACCTCTTCTTTCCTTTCTGCAGCTCCTGCTCAGGCCCAAATCATCCATGCTGGGCAAGCATGCGTGGTGAAGGAAGACAACATCAGTGAACGCGTTTACACAATTCGGGAGGGGGACACGCTGGTCCTGCAGTGCCTGGTCACAGGACACCCCCGGCCACAGGTAAGCCTTTGGTCTTGCCTGTCACCCACGCTCCCCATGGCACTTGTTTGTAGTCTCCACACAGGGGAGAGCTGTGGGCAGTGGGGTGTCCAGCTTTCTCCTACAGGTTGGACTCAGGTAGGGATGCCCCATTTTGCAAACACTTAGCTTGTGAAGCTATGAAGCATTTAAGCTCACTTTCGTGGAAAAGAGTCTACAAAGCTTTGCAGAAGTTTACAAAGACCTTCTACTTGTTTTCAGTATGTGAAGTCCCTCTGAAAACTGAAAGTCCAGACTGAAATGGTTATACAATGCACCCTCAGATCTTTAACCCTCTTCCTACAAAGTAGGAACAGCCTAGAAAAGGCTTCCCACATGTGCTTGCCTTAAAGCTGGTCCTTCATGATTCATCAGTCTCTCAGCTTCTCTGGCTGTACAGCCAAGGGGATGCTGCCTGAGGGAGTTTGGGAAGTTGTTGGTTGTGCACTTCACTGAGCCCCACACAGAGCCTGCTGTTCATTGCTTTGTGGCCACCAAGCCAAGGCAGATTCAGACTGGAAGCACTGGATGCATCCATGCTGTGGTCAGTGGGGAGGTACGGAGCTGAGCTTGGCTGGTGGTTGCAGTCCTTACTTGGGATGCCCAGAGGCTTGCCCAGCCTCAAGCCCATGCAGCCACCTCAGCACCCTTCAGATACTCAAGCTGGGAGGTTCAGTGTTAGTGTGGATGTGTCTGTGGAGATACTGGGCCAGAGCTTGGGTCTGCCAGCTCTAGGACAGAGCGTGGTAGGAGTGGCAGCTGGGGTACGCTGCAAGGCTGGATGTGCCAGAATACACTCAAGGGAGCCACACATGATAAGTGCCTTGGCCCCCTTCCTCAGTCCTGCCAAAGATACTTGTGGCAAGAAGCCATGCACTTTCTTGTGCCAGTCAATGCCTCTGTGGGCTTGCTTGTGAGGAGGTGAAGAGGTGATGACAAAGGCCAGGATTTGAAATGGTTTTTCCATCAAAAGAATATCCTGGAAACAGGAAAAAGAAAATTACCTCAGCCAAGTCAGCAAAAACAGCCAGCCTAGGTTTGTGACAGCTATAGGCAGATGGTACCTGTGTGCATCAGAAATGGGGAACTTGGTAGCAGTGGCCCTGCCTAAGGTTGTTGGATGCGTGGAAAGCTCCTGACAGGTTGTAGGGATTTGGCTGAATAGCTAGAGAGATTTCTGGAGCACAGCCTGTTCCAGACAGCATGCTAGTGGGCAACACTCTGGCTTGTCATTGCCCAGACCTGCACAGGGGACACCAGAGCCTGGAAAAAGGCGTGACCAGGGAGACTGAAACGTGCACATATTAAATATGGCATGCATCCTATTTCTGCCCTCCCTCCTAATAGATTGATTTCTTCCGCAGTTAAGCTCTTATCCTAACCTTTGTTTAATCTTCTCTTTCCCTTTCTATCAGCCAGTCATTAAAGCATGAAAATGTGGCCAAAACACTAAAATGAGATTGTGATTGAAAAGATTAAAGAGCTGGCTGAAGTGTCCTTTGAAACAGGAGACTCCAAGACTCTTGGGGCCCTCAGACAATTTCATAAGCCTGCAAAGGCTGAATAAATCCATGGTCAATAGCTCTGAAAATCTGCTCAGCCTGCTGCTCAGGGAGTGGAATGTAGACACCCCTGCTGCTTCTAGAGCATCAGCACCAACCAGGTGATGGCAGTGAGCTTTAGGCAAAGTCTGGCAGAGTGGCCGAGGTCTTTGGTCCATCTTATCTATGGCAAACACTGAATGACTGTCTCTCTTCTTTCTGCTGGCTCATCTTGCTGGATCTCAGACCCAGAGTCTAGATTGTCACAGAGTAGGAGGCCAGCAGTCAGCAGCCTTAAGAAGGGAGGTTGGGGATATAGAAAACCAATGGGCTGAGAAAAGCTGTCTCTTTCATTGTCTGGAGTGCACAAAACAAGGGGGAAGCTTCTACTGCTACTGTGAGGGCAGTACCTCATTCCAGACATAAGAGAAACCCTTCAGTTTTTGGAATTGCTGTCTTCTTGCCACCATTCACCCTGAAATATCATGCAGCCCCTGCAAGCTAGGGTCTTCAGACATGTAACATAAGGACAAAAAATGAGAAGATGGCTGGAAATCTGAAGGAACTTTATTCTTTTTTTTTTCTCTGTATCTTTAAAAACAGAGGAAAAGCTTGTATACTGAAAAAGGATGACTGACAAAAATAAAATATACAGGGGTTCCCAGTGGGAAAGGGGCAAGAGTCAGATAGCAACTGCATTTTCTCAGTCATGGAAAAGCAAAAAGCAGAAATAGCCTTGCTGTCCAGAAAAAGATGTGTGGACTGCAGTAAAAGCTGTGTAGCTGTGAGCTGATGTCTGCTGTAGTATCGTGGCCTACCAGCCTCATGGAGTCTCAAGGCTGAATGCTGAAAGTCTTGTGCTGTCCAGGTAGTGCATAAAACTGAGTGAGCTGCTGGGTTTGCAGGATCAGAGCAGGAGTGGCAAACATGCAATGTGTGTTGAGTGAACTGAGGGGTTATCTTGGACTCTTGGACATGGGGATTGGCGATGCACCAGAATCAGGAGCTGGCCTGCTGAGGCATACTGAGATCAGTAGTTGAGCTTTGGTAAGTCTGGCCGTGCTGTAGGACCTCTTTATGGAAATAACTAGGGAGGAGGGGGAAGAGCAACAAAGGGAGCTCTGCTGAACCTTGGGATCTCTATTTTGTGTCCCTGATTTCACTTCTCCTGCTCCTCTCATGCAGGTGAGATGGACCAAAACTGCTGGCAGCGCGTCGGACAAATTCCAAGAGACGTCAGTGCTTAACGAGACCCTTCGGATTGAGAAGATCCAAAGGCTGCAGGGGGGCCGCTATTACTGTAAAGCAGAAAATGGGGTTGGGGTCCCTGCCATCAAGTCCATCCGAGTAGATGTGCAGTGTAAGTCGTTTAGCGGCAACCCAGACCTTCCCACAGTTCTACTGCATGTCTCTGCCTCGCTGCGGGGCCAGCAGGGAGCTGCATTGCCCTAGGGCCACCTGCACCTGATCCAGGAGCAGAGGGACTGGTGTGGTCTCCCCAGGGTCTTTTTTGACTAGGAGATTAGATCTGTCCCTGAAAAATAGAGCTCTGCTATCTAGGTGTCGTGATGTCTGTCACTGACAGGGTTCCCTAGCACTTGCTTGGGATGTAGCATTGTGGGTGGCAGCTGCTTTCTTTGTCTTCATTTTGAAGCTGACAGTGCTTGAAGCGAGCAATGTTTCTTGAAGTTGGTAGTGCCCCGGATGCTGGGGGTGTTCCTGAAACCACGGTCCTGCTCCCAGCATTGCTGCTTCTGTAGCATGCTGGAAACAGAGCCGAAAAGTCTGGAATGCAGCTGAGGAGGCTGAGCTGTGCTAGGGTGAATGTGAAGGTAACTTAGCATTTTCCTGGCTGGTCACAGTACTCATAATGTGAAGGTGATTCAGCATTTCTCTGGCTGGTCACAGTGTCCATCCATCTTGAGTCCTGGAGATGCTGCTGGTGGTTTTCCACCTTGGGCTTCTAGTTTTGAGGGTTTGTCTTAGTGTTTTTTCTTGGACCTAATGTTTGTTTTTGGGCTGCTGTGGTCTAAAGGGAGAAAAATTAAACTTATGCCATAAAGTCCGTATGGGTGAAATCCAAGGTTTAATGTCTAGGCAACTTGTGAAGAGACTTGCTCTCTCAGAGATTACCATTACATTGTCCTTGTCTATCCACTATTCCAATTTTCTCTAGCTCAACTTACACCAAATCCCTCTCCTCACTCATATATGAGAATGCAAGAGGTTGGTGCTAAAAGGTTGTGAAATATGATAAAGAGGCTGAATCTGTCCCTGAACCTGCCATGAGCTGTTCCTACATTCCTTCTAGCAAGAAGGTCCTTCCTTCTGAGCTGAGGGGCATTGTGGTTATCTGTGAGTGGAACAACCTCCAGGATTCAAAATCCCAGTAAATGCCTGGAGTCTGGGCAGACCTTTTTGCTGGCAGCAGCTGCTGCCTGACTGCCTCCGTTTAGTCCTGCTGTCCAGCCCAACTGTGATATGACTTTCACAAAATGTGCTGCAAACTTGGGCATCCTTAGCTTTTGGCAGGTTCATGATTCACAGTCATACTATAGGGCTGGGAGTAGCTCCCATCTCTGTTCTTTCCTTGCACTACCCTTTATTGGAGTAGTGTAGTGTGGACACCATCCTGCCTAGGCTGTGGAAATGGATTGCTTCAACAGCAGCCACTGTGGATAGGATGAGTGGTTTTTCATTGGCATTGCATCTCTTTGTTTAGAGAAGTTCTGGCACCCACCCTAGATCTGCTTGGCCTCTCTGCCTGTTTCTTCTCCTGCTTGTGGTGAAGGCATATGATAGCTCTCCATTGCAAAGGATGCTTGCTTTTCTCAAGGCTCAGTGTTACACACCTTGCCAAGAACAGGACTGTGCCATGAATCTCTTCATCCCCTGAGGGTGCTCCCATGGTGCAGGCTGGAGCTAGAGTGATGTAGTGTCCCATGGTCCCTCATGCAGCTCTGACCTGTAGAACTGTGGGGCTAATGGGGTGGCCAAGGGCTTTCTCATACTAACATCTACTCTGCAGATGGACTTGGTACTGCACCTCTGTTCTGCTCACTTGGTTTCTGGGGAGAGACTATTTTCTGCTAGCATTTGCAGTAGGTACAAGGGAACACGTGGGAAAAGCCACAGTTTTTGTTGAACGCTCACCCAGGCAACCTTCAGCCGAATGAAACAGAATTTGAAAACAACCCCCTTCTTTTCCTGCATCCCATTTTGTAGTTAGAGGTAAGTAATCACCCTCATGTGTACCTTGGTGTCCTTGACAGCTGCTGCAAGTCCTCACTCATACTTTTAGTACTCAACAGTGAGGTTGTGCAGAGAGCATTGTTGGTGCCAAGAGGATATTAAACTGGAAAAACTGACCCGTGTAGCATGATATTCCTCTGCCCCAAGTGGGCATCAGTGAGGCTTCAAAGTATTGGTTAGATACTGGCAGAGAGGCAACTGTTGTTCAGAGTATTTCCATGTGGGAGAGAGAGAAAGTAAAGAAAATAAAAGAATGAATGTTTACAAGCTTTTATTCTGCATGAAACATCCCGTGTGATCATCTCCATGAACAGCCTTGGGCCAAATTTATCATTTGAGCAGCTCACTGACATCAGTGGCATTTCTCGTACATCAAGGACATACATCTTGTCATAGGTCTTATTTTAGCTTTTCTCAGGAGGGCTAGACCTAGAGCTGACTGCCACAAAAGAAGGCTGAAGGATTCAAAGGAGGAAAGTTTTAGCAACCAAAAAGAAGGTGTTGTTTACTGTGTGGGGAGTAGCTGGGAGCCAGGAGACTGGAATGGTAAGCTGCTCTTTTGGTTAGTAAGGGAAATGTTTTAGCTGCTAAGAAACAGTCTCAGAAGGATGGTAGTTACAGAACCACTCAGGTGAAGTTTGAACAAATAAAGGAGGGTTAAGGACAAAGAAGGAGGGAAAGAGGAGAGGTTGTGCTCAGGGTCCTGGTCCAAAAGAATTTGATGTTCAGTCACCCTATGGCCACATGAAAACGGCACTGTATGGAGAGAAGCCTTTTTTTTTCCATCTGCGTATGTTTTTCTTCAGCTGTGAGTGTTTTTTGGTTGGCTGAGTATTTTTTCTGGGATATTTTTTGTGTCTTGTCATTATTCCATTAATGGCTCTACTCATATCTCTGAGCTATGGTCAAGCAGACAAATTTCAGGTCGCATTACAATTGCTGTCTGCCAAGCATACAGCTCTTAAAAGATACAAATCCACAGGTTGACACTTGTGATTCAGCAGAGAGCATATGTTGTTTGAATGACACATTCACAGAAACTCATACCTGCTTCCCTCTTCTTTTCTGGAAATCACATCTCCAAACTTCCAAATCTGTAAAATAAAATATTGTGAAAACTAGGTGGTGTGGGAGGGCAGGAGGTGGTGAGAGCATTAGCATGTGCAGAGGGTCATGCTGGCAGCACAAGAGGATACTGGGTACAAGTACCTCAGTTTCCTTGCAGCTGAAGATGGGGTCATAATGCTCCTGAAAATACAGAATCACTTCAACTTGAGGTCAAAAGGTGCTTTATAAGACCTGCTTAAAGACACAGGGACTGATTTCAGTTTTAGAGGGCCAACTCTTGTCAAAAGGGATCTTCACATTTAGCCTCAGTCTCAAAGTGGTTTTGTGAGGAGAAAGATCCAGCGCCTCTGAAGTGTTCCCCATGCTACCTTGATGTTCAGACATTGATACCTGCTGCAACTTCCGAAAAAATCATCCCTTTTTCAGCAGGTGGGCAACCATAGGGGGTCAGTATGCTCTGTGTGGATGGAGAAAATCCTCTCCCTGCAGGGCTGTTGTTTCTGTCCTTGCAAGTGTAGCCACAGATAACCATGGATTCAGACATGGTGGCTACATGTCTGGTGCACGTATGATAAGGGAATTGAAAGGAGTATCTTCTGTAAAGAAAGAGAACAAAAGAATCTGATCAGTTTAGGGAGGGGTAATGGGAGTTTGACTAGAAATTGCTGAAGAAAGACAGTCGATACAGATTTTGAAGGAAATACACAGTGGATATTTAATAGGAAGAGAGAGGAATTATACATACCTATTACAGTGTTTTACATCTCATATTCCCATGACTCCTCATGAGATTTGCTCTGTCTAGGTGACTTTCCAACTCGACTCCTTGCTCTTGTCCTGATTTTTTACTTTCATTCCTCATCTTGAAGGTTTGTCAGGTCATTCGTATGGACATCTCACAGACATGGGCTAAGCCCCATGATTTCAGGAGGGATTTGAGAACTGGAAAACAGAGAAATTATGATGGAACAGACCTTCCTGGGATCATTCTGACCTCTCACTGAAGCAGAAAGTGGTGATTTTCTGTAGGGGGTTGCCATTGGGGAAGGTGAGGCAGCCCGCTGCTCTGAGACCTGTGTGGCAGGCAGGTAGGTGGTTTTTTTTGAAGACTACATGGGGATCTGCAAACCAGAGACTGCTTTCTATTCTCTGAAGGTTTGTGTGGTGAGTGGGAGAATTCTGGCTTATCCTGTGTGTTCCCTTTACATATTGGTTGTGTTACCTGCCCTCAGATCAGCTCTTAAGTCAGCAGTTGTCATCAGCCAAATGTGTGGGACCTTCCCCTCTCCTCAGTGGTACCTGGAGCATCGTCTGCTCTGCAGGCTGTCCATGCAGACCAAGCTTTGCTAACAAGGGCTGCGACCCTCCTTACCTCCCTTCCAGACCTAGATGAACCTGTTCTCACCGTTCACCAGACCATCAGTGATGTTCGTGGCAGCTTCTACCAGGAGAAGACCGTCTTCCTCCGCTGCACTGTCAACTCCAACCCACCGGCTCGCTTCATCTGGAAACGGGGAGCTGAGACACTCTCTCACAGTCAGGACAATGGTGTGGACATCTATGAGCCCCTTTACACACAGGTGAAAACAAGGAAACCTCTGCTGACTTGTGTTCAGCGTCATGATGATGCAGGGCACTGCAGTGGGTGGTGTTTCCTTCTCTGCATGGATTGTAATGCTGGGGAGGGGATGCAGGCTGCTGCAAGGAGCACTGCCTCCACAAGGGCTGGTAGGCCTTCCTTCTGCACGCAAATTCCCTGGGTACAAAAGGAGCAGAGCAGTAAAAGGGAGTGTGACAATCTAGGAGGACCTTTCCCTTTTTATCACTGTCCCTAAAAGCAGTGACACAGCTCCCCTAATGAGGTTATGCAGCTGTTGGATGGCTGAGACTAAATTCCAAGTAAACAGTCCCAAGACTGGATTTCCTCTATCTCCCATCACTATGTTTTTTTCTTAATTGAGTGCCCAGGCTCCATAAATCAGGGAAGGGCCTCCTGTTTAGCAGTGTAAGCAAATGGCAGGCCTTGCTGTGGGATCCATGAGCTTTTCCTAATGGCCACAAGTAATGGGGAGCCCGACTGCCTGGGCACTTCCTGACTGTTGTCCTGTGACCAGGTGTCCACATCATTTCTCCTTCTCCTGCTTGCTCATGCTGGACTTGCCCTGCACAACCAGGTTTCCCTCTAAACACCACTTTCTTCACAGTAATTGCCCTGCCAATGCAAGGGGAGATGGAAAGGAGTTTTTCTTTCGCCAGGGCACTCTGGGCATGTTACCCTGAGCTGAGCCCGGGATCTGAATGTCCTTTAGATGCTAATCAGCCCCAGTACTTCCAGCAAGGCTGCTAGGGAGCACATGGCAGGCATGGGTGGGAAAGGAGGGCTGAAAGGGCAGCTCCCCAGGGCACCTGTTTCATCCCAAGCACCTTCCTGCATTCCCAAAGCTGGGCCCAGAGCACATTCTGGCTGAGTTTGATTTCTGAGCAATGCCCCAGGCAACCTTTAAGTTAATGTAGGCATGTTCATATTTTATTGAAACACAGCGTCTCTGTAGGTCATGGAAATGGGCATCCAAATGGAAATATTCAGGGGGGTGAGGAGGGAGGGGAGAGCTGCAGGTTAGCAGCAGATTTGCAGAAACACTCTAGGTCAGCACTAATGTTTGGCCCTGAAGACAGCTTTGTCTGTGTGCTGTGTGGCTCCCAACTAGGACATCCCTGGCCTTAGAGGAAGTCACCATGGGCTCTTCTAGTTTTCACTAGGCTCAGTGTCATTAACAGGAGACATTGCTTACTGAGAGGATGTCTTAGGACTTGGGATATTTTCTCTAGCTAAATAAGGCATCTGGCAAAAATTTACCATGTTGCAGCATTAATCTTTAAATGACCCAGTGTGCTGCAGCTCCTGTCAGGCAATGCTCCCAACATGATGGGTCATTCCCAGCTCTGAAAGAGGGTGTAGGGACTGCTGTGCTCAGACAGGCATGCCCTTGCAGTCTTTTCCTTAACACGAGCATAAGCCTGTAAGTTTGGGTTGGTAGGAGTTGAAGTTAACAAAAACATACCTCTGCAACACTGTTGGAAAGGGAAAATCTTGCTGGGATGTTCAACAAGGTACCCTTCGCTGGAGTTTGCAGTGTTGTCTTAGTGATGAACCTCTATTAGGTTTGAATAGGCTTTTATATTAAAAATGAGGTGAAGACTTCACTGTTTAAGCTTTTTAAAACCTATTTACACTGAGGGTTTATACACGTATACCTAAATTCACTAATCAATAAACAGGATACATATGACCCTGTAAGTAAGTAGATGACATGCGTATCATAAATACCATAATTTATGTGGCACAGCAACAATTCTCAAGGTTTTTCAAGGGGACGGGACTTTCCTAGGGTTACTGGTGTCCCAGGTTTTATCATTCTAATTTACTCACTTCACAGCCTTGTTCTCTGCATATTAGCATTCCTGAGTTCATCTTCTAGTCCCTCGAGATTGTCCTCAAGAGGATTTGTCTTGCTGACACCTCCTCACACTTGTGGGCAGTTATGGAAGAGTTTCTCCAAAGGAGAACAAACACGAGGAGTACAACAGCAACAAGCTGTCAGTGGGAGACATACGAGTTACAGGGTGTGCAAACCATAGAATGCATCTCAGAGCTTTCTGCATTCCATAAATAAAAATCTACAGAACACGTCTGTCGTTAATGTAACAGCTTGCTTCTGTTTCTATAACAAGCCAGTAACTAATGGAATGCAGGCAGTGATTTTATTTGTTACCTTAGAATGAGAAAAGGCTATCAAAGCCTCTGCAGTCAGTCTGGATTTACATCAGCATAAATGAGATTAGAATCTGGAGGAGAGGGATCAGAAAGTTTTTGAAGTTCTTCAAGTATTTCTCTCAATTTTTTTCCTCCTGTACTGCAGATTTCTAGAGCATAACTGTTGAACTTGTCATATTTAGGCCAGTACTAATGCCTCAATCAGCTCTGATTTACTTTGGTTTGGCAGTGTTGAGCCCCCAGTGACTTCCCTTGGGTTCCTACTGACATCTCAGAGTTAGATCTCGGGGTCTGTTCTGGGATGGTTAAGGTGTGTCATATTCTACAAGATGTTTCTGGCATTAGTTAATGAAAAATTATGCCCAGACCTGTTTGGCAGTGCTTTCAGGTTGTGTCAGTCAGTTGCTGGGTGTTTTGTGAAACTTGGAGGTGAAATGACCACTGCAAACATTTTGTGTCTCCTTTATGTAGAGCTGGAGGGGCTTGAAATCTGCACAGTTCCTAAGGTTTTCATGGGAGCTGCTGGTAATGTGTAAACTTTGGGACAGGATATGGACTTGGAATGATGATCTGTGCTTTATACACCTGTGTCTTTCTTTGCCCCTATTTTTCCCAAATCCCAGGGTGAAACCAAAGTCCTGAAGCTGAAGAACCTTAGGCCTCAGGATTATGCCAGCTACACATGCCAGGTGTCTGTCCGCAATGTCTGCAGTATCCCTGACAAATCCATCACCTTCCAGCTCACAAACACCACAGGTAAGAGGGGACACGAAGGGTCCCTGCAGCCCTCTGACCCTTCACCTGCTCAACAACCATTACGCCTCCAGGAGGACAACACAGCACTCTGTCCAGGGCTGCAGCACCTCCACCTCATGTTCATGGCTGCTGGGATTACAGATCCTTCACAGGAAAGTCATGTGGCCAGGGCTGCTCTAGTTCCTTGTAGCACTGCATATAGCCACTGCCTTGGCCAGGCCTGCCATGAGATCATTAAAACAGACTATGTGTAGGTGTTGAAGCACTATGTAGCTTCTAATTCATACACTGTTTTATTTATTTATAATTCTAAGTGGCTTTAAAAATAGATTTGATACAATCTAGAGCAGGGCAGTGCTGCAGGAGTTCTTACAAATAATTCATCCATGTGTGACTCCAGCCTGGTTTGCCAGGCTGTGCTCTAAGCACCTCCCAGGTAATGGGCTCCGCTGGTGCTGGTGTTTGTGGAAAGTATACTTCTCCAGTGCCTTCCCAATAAATAAGTTTTACACTCATATTCACACTGGCAGTGCTTGAGGGCACCTCCAGTTGTGAGCAGATTCAGTTTGGTGCTGCTTGCTTAACATGCAATAAGTGAAGGATAACTGAGTGTCAAATGCTGGCAAGGACTTGATTGCAACCTGTCTATTAAAAAACCCAAACCAAAACTGCACACACAATAAGAAGGTCTCACCTGCAAAGCCCCCATGTGTATTCAATATTTGCAAATAATAAGTAAATGTCAGGAAATTGCTTCCAGCCCCAGGATATTCCATGATCAGAGAGAAAGGCATTGTAGCTGTTTGAATTATTCACCTCTCTAATGTAACACAAAGCAGTTTGCATCCCTTGTGTCATCTTTGTGCAGTGGAAACAGAACTTTTTTTGATGTTGTTAACTGTTGACGGGATATTGTTGATACTGTTTAAATTATGTTTATTGATCTGAGTTGAGTTCCAAAGTGCTGAACTCTACTTGCCTCATTTTATGTAGGAAGAAGAAAATAATGAGCTTAAGAAAGTGAATTATAGCTAATGTTAGAAAAAAGTATTCTCTTTGTAGTAAGATCTCTGAACATGTCTTGAACAACTCACCCTATTAGCTGAATTTCTCTCAGGATGAGAGTGTAGCAAATGTCGAAATATTCTGTTTAAAAACTTATCTTCTGTTCATGATGAAGAAAGGGATCTTACAGAGCTCTTCTTCCCTGTATGCCTTTACCTTTGAAGAGTTAGAAAATCAAATTTCTCTTCATGTCCACTACCCCTGCCAGCCCAAGCACAGGGAAACTACTCTTCATTTCAATCCAGCCCCCGTGCTAAGTAAATGGGGAAAATTCTCTTTCTGTATTTTCACATTATACCTGATGAAAAGTCAGCAATATGGCTCAATTTACATCAGCTTCTTAGGAACATCTATCTAGGGGTCTTTTTCCTGTTTTTTAATTATAGATGCATATTTATACATAGTTACAGTGGAGCCTGGCACTACAAGCTCAAAGGGGCCATGGAAAATGTGTTCTTAGCAAATTGTATTAAAAGTTGGCAGTGAAAATGAAACTGGCATTGTGGTGTGAGCAGGGTTTGTGTTAAATAGCAGGACTATATTTAACATGAAATATTATATGAGTTGCTTGCCCTCTAGGTAGTATTGTGCACAGATGAGGAAATATTTAAATGAAATTCTTTAACTCTCTCCTTTTTTGCCTAGGTCTTTTCTGTTCCCCTTGCACTTGTGCTTTCACAGCTTCTCTAGGCTTGGCTGTGCCCAGAATCCCTGAGCAGCTTTGCTCAGGATGCCTTTGCTTTTACAACTGAGAAGGGCCCAAAGGGTGCTGAAATGCTTGGAAATTTCTCTCTCTTAAATATTTATAGTCTCAAGCACTTATAGACCTTGAGGTGAATTGTTGGGTCAGGTCAGGTCAGGCCAGGGAAATCTCCTCAGCTCATTTGCTGTTCCTCAGCTGCTCCTCAGTGCCCTTTGGGCAGACTGTAGTCTCCAGTAAGGAGATGGACTTCTTCCAAGCTCTATTCAGCAGCTTGGGCCTTGCAGCAGGGAATGGGTTCTTTGTCTGCAACCTTAGTGTGAAGGAGATGTCTCTGCTCCTCCTCTTGTTCTGCTGCTGTTGCGTGGCTCCAGAGCACCAGGTTGGGTCCACAGAGCCACAGGACCAGCTCAGCAGCAGGCTGCCATCACCTGCTCCAGCACGGTCAGCCTGATGTTTCCCCCTTCCTCAATTTCTGCGAAATTAAGCAGCCCAGCTGGTTAATTCTCCTGCAGTTTTACTGCAGCAAATTGGACTTCAAAGGGAATTGAAAGCGATTCTTTGTTTTTAATGGTCCCCTCGATGCTCGGCAGACTCCGCCAGCAGGTTTTCTGAGCCAAGAACAAAAGGAATTGCCACAGGTTACAAATAAATGAGAATCATCCCCTGCATAACAATGTCTGCAGTTTGTTAACCTCTGTCTGCTGATGGGAGTGGGAGTGGAGAGTGGTAGCCTACACAGGCTGCCACAGCCAGGGCTCCATTTTGGGGCATGTCATGGGAACTTGCTGCCTGGAGCTGTGCAGGTGGCAGAGCTGCAGTTTTCCTGCCTCCTCCATGCATGCACACACAGCCTGCCCTGATGCAGTGCTTGCACCAGTGTGTCACCTTTTTAACATGTTGCTTTGCCCAGAGCTGAGCAAGATGAGTGTGGGTCAGATATGTGCACATCCAACCCTAAATCTGCAAAGCCCTACTTCTTAACCAGAGCCTGCAGGAGGTCTGGTTTGTGCTCCCCAACTGTGACATCTTCTCCCTGGACATGGGCTGGTCTCAGGCTTTCTCTGTCTCTGACAGGGATGGATGGAGATTCCCAGGCAAGATGCTGCATCTGTTTGTCTGTGCATTGTGAACCTGAGACCAGGTCAATGTCCCAGGGCAGAAACAGCTATTTGGTGTCAGCTACACTGAGTTAGTGACAGGAATGTGTCCTGCCCAACCACGGTGAGTTAAGCTATTGCATTCCTGGGCTTCATAGTATCTCATGAAATCACCTGGAGCTGGGTGAGGATGTACAAATCCTTCCTTTGCCATTTAATGTGCATTCACACTTGCACACTATCTACAAGATTCCTGCAAAGAGACCTGCCAAAGTGTCTTTGAGTGCAGGCTGTGGCCTCCCAAAGTTCAAGGGCTCCAATCACAGGCCTCAAAATGGCCAGTGCAGGTAGCAGAAGAGCCACCTTCCACCTTAGGCATAGCTGGCCACCTCTGACACAAACAGCATGTGCAGTGGCAAGGAAGGACATTATATTCAGTACAACAAAGCAATATCCCAGCATGGCAGTAGTTGTGCTGCTAAATTATGGCACTGGTGCTGAGGAGAGAAGAGTCCTCCTTGCCTTGTTTGTATGGGCTGTAATTCAGAGATCCAAGAGAAATCCAGCACAGCTCATTAACACAGGGTCCAGGGAGAGAAGAGGCAGAAATAATGATGCTGTTAAATCAGGCTTCATGAATATGGAACAATGTCTTATTTTGCATTATTATGGCTGTTACTTAAAACATACTCCCTGCTTTTGTGCTGGGGACTGCTACTTTCTCAGCTCTGTCTGGATGGAGCCAGTGAAAATGCTCATAGAGGCTTTGAAAGACTTTTCATGGAATGAAGTAGAGAATACAAAGGGAAGGATTTTGGATCAGTTCCTGAAAGGGGCTGCAGTGAGAAGGTTGCAGAAATAAAATAAAACCAAAAAACAAGTACCAGGGCATTCAAAGGAGAGGTTGTCTAGACACTTAGAATCAGTCTCAGCTGAACTGAATGTGAAGGAGAATCCCTGTGATTGTGATAGCTCCCAGGTGTGCAGAAAAGCATATTAGACACCTGAGGAGCTGGAGATTAAGAGCAGGTTCAGAGCTGTGGTTCGTGGTCTATTAAGGTGCAGACAGGTCCTGGTCCTCCATATCAGTCTGTGACCTGCAAGGACTATCTCCTTGGCAAAGCCTAGGCCTCTCAAAGATGTCTAGCTGGGTGTGAGAGACAGAGAGGGTTATCATTGCATAGCTGAGGATAGCTTTTTTAATGATAGACCTTCCCTAAAGCCCTCTTCTTGGGATGGAAACTCTGAGGAGTGGTTTAATGCCAGCTGCCCTTGAGCACAAGCAGTGGTTGGGTTCAAGCAAGCTCCTTTGAGCTCATCCTTTATCTTTCACCTCTCCATCAAGGCTACAGAGGCTTCCATTGCCCTTATGCCTGGCTGCAGTTGTTTGCATCAGGAGTCAAGAAACTTCAAGTCTTGGGTTTTTCACTGCCAAATATTGTTTGCCACCCCTGTGTGGGCAGAGTGGGTTTATCGGACTTTTCTTCTGACCTACATCCTGAGCCATAGAGAACCTGCACTGAGCACTGATAAAATGTCATAGGTACTGGTGGAGTGTTTTCTGGGGTGGTGTGAGATCCTGCCTGCTCTGTTTCCTAGCCATAAAAGAGCAGAGTGTTCTCACTCAAAGATATGATAATGATCATGCTTTAGATTCACAAACACCTCAAGTTTGTAATGAATTCATAGATCCCACCAGCTGTCCCTACTCAAACCAGCCATCATCAAGAACAAATCATAAAAAGTATGAAGCTGTGCACAGGCAAGTGGATGGGTCTTTTTCAAGCTCTGAAATGTCCCTCTTTGTGCTTTTCCAGCCCCACCTGCTCTGAAGCTGTCTGTCAATGAGACACTGGTGGTCAACCCTGGTGACAACATCACTATGCAGTGCTCTCTGACAGGTGGTGACCCACAGCCAGAAGTGGTTTGGTCCCACTCTCCTGGCCCAATGCCTCCCAATAGCCTTGTGCAAGGAGGCAACCTCACCATCTGGAGGATCCGTGTGGAGGACTCAGGCTACTACAATTGCACAGCCATCAACAATGTGGGGAACCCAGCAAAGAAGACTGTGAACCTGCTGGTGCGCTGTAAGTTGCTGTTTTTCTCAGAGTATGTGTTTTCAGGGAGCAGGGGAATTGCATTCCTCCTGGCTGTTTTTGTACAGCTGAGGGCGAATGTGATATTTAGTAGTAATTAATATTCTGGAGAAGTGCCTATGCAAGTTTCTCTGCTCCCAGACCAACGGCTGTGCAAGCACTGCTTGCAGCTTCATCCTGGGCTGTAGCATTATCCTGAACTGGATGATCCCAGGCTGCCAAATGTGAGGCCTTTGGGACATTTTTTGGGAGCATAAGTGGGAGAGGTCTTTGGGCAGGTTTTGTGTGGAAATGTTGCCTTCCTGAGGAGCAAAGAACAGTTTTCCTGCCCCCTGCAAGATGCTTTGCTACCCCTAACCAATTCTGCACTTCTGTTCATCTCAGCCATGAAGAACGCCACGTTCCAAATAACCCCTGATGTGATCAAAGAGAGCGAGACCATCCAGTTAGGCCAGGACTTGAAGCTCTCATGCCATGTAGATGCTGTTCCCCAGGAGAAGGTTGTCTATTCGTGGTACAAGAATGGGAAACCAGCCAGGTTCTCAGATCGGTTGCTCATCACCCGCAATGACCCCGAGCTCCCACCCGTGACCTGCAGCTTGGAGATCATTGACCTGAGATTCAGTGACTATGGCACCTACCTGTGCATGGCTACCTTCCAGGGAGCACCCATTCCTGACCTCAGTGTGGAGGTGAACATCTCCTCAGAGACAGGTGAGCCTCTCTCTGAGGTGGAGACCTCAGAGGAGTATTTGGCATCACTGGCAGCCCCACAGCCCCATGCCTCTGTCTTTTTTTCAGAACCTAACATGCATATCTTGAATGCTAGTGGAGAAAGGTCTTACATCCTCAGGCAAGCACTTGGCTCAGATTGGAGATGGGTAATAGTTACAACTTCTCTGTCAGATGTATTATGTACCAAGCAGATCTTCTTTTATATTTTCTCCCTGTGAGAAGTCCAAAGTGCACTCCAGTCAAAGCTACAGAGACAGCTTTACAGTGTGATTGTTCAAACAAGCCTCCACACTGTGAAAGAAGGAAGAAGGGGTGGTATTTCAGCAAATTTCAAGTTTCCTTTGCTTAGAAGAAAGTAAAAGAGAAAGGAAGCTGTGCTTTCTTCTCTTTGGCATTGTTTTGGAGGAATGTACCTTTTCTCAGAGTTGTGTCCAGGATACAAATTCTGTGAAGACTTTTAATGTTTACTGGATTGCAAATGCGGTCTGTCTTGGGCGCTCTCTGTAGGAGTTCCAGTGTTGTAAATTCCTCCCCCCTAAAATCAGGGTCAAAGCTTCACCCCGTGACTTGGTGAGGACAGGAAAAAAATGTCAGTGTTTGGCAGTCACTTTGGGGACTGAAATACAGAGTCTCAGGGTTTTCTGTTTCTGGAGAAGTGGTGGGTCCAGCAGTGCTCTCCATTACATCCATGTCATTGTGCTGCCTTTCCAGGACCATGAGGGTACAGCACAAAGAAGCACTGTGTTAGTAATCTGATGGAAGACTCCTCAGGGGAGTCAGCTGCCCACAGATTTTGACCTACAGCTTCACAGAAGGTTTTGTTCTCAGTCCCTGGTTATGCTGGATCCACAGGCAAAGTTGATCTCACCTTGATTGTGGATGCTGCTTGCTTCAGCTCTCCAGAAAAAAGTGCTGCAGCAGTTGATGCTTTGGGAAGCCCTTGTGTCCCGTTAGAAATACTGGGGCCAGTCTGCACCTGATAGGATTGCACCCAGGTTTTGTTGGCAGCCTGGAGACTAAGCCCTGACTGTGCCATGGATCCACTAAACACTGAAGAATGGTCCTTCCTTTTTGTGGCAGCCATGGAAGGTAGGACCTCTCCATGCCAGCCGACACCAGCCCTGTTATACTAACAGGGAACAAAACTGGGGGAACTCCCCAGTCCTGGTGCAAAACTGGCTCGCCCAAACATGTGTGGCTGATACCACCTGGAACAATTCTTTTTGCCCAAGATCACTAGATGGCAGAGTGCAGTTGTCTTTAAGACTGCAAGGGTAGGAGGCTGTGATGGGCTGGGATACCCTGGATGACTCCGCCAAGAGTCTTGGCAGTGTCTGTCCGTGCAGGTGTTGGTCCAAGCACCAGCCAGTTGCTGCCTTAAAGGAGGTATCTGTGGTGACAGGTTGCCCTGTGCCTGTCTGGAGGAGAGTGAGTCCATATGCTTGTGTGGATGCTGCCAATGAGGGAGGGAAGGAGGGCAGCCTGGGGCGTTTTGAAGCCTCTCTTTGGCAGCCTGGGCCAGAAGGACCTATTTGTAGCCCACGAATGGAAGCAGCCATCCCTGCTGGAGCAGCCCTCCATGCAGCAGCCAAGGCTATCCAACATGCAGCATCCCCACCATCAGCAACGAGCTACCTCCAACATGGGATTCCCGTATAAAACACCAGGTTTTCCCCAGACCACAGGATCAGAGCAAGAGGACAGCAGCAGTGGCTCCATGTTTCTCCACTGAGCAAAGCCTGAGCTCATCAAAGTGGCTGCCTCCACCAAGCAGCTCCAAGGAGAGAGCTTTAATTAAAAAAAAAATCTTCAAATGCAATTTACAACTTTTCCTGTGGAGAAAATTGCTGCTCGCCAGGTGAGCGGCTGCCGGCAGCATCAGCGCTGAGGGTGCTGCCGTCCTTTCACACCGTGCAGGACAGGGTGTGATGAGATTCCCCAGCCCACAGGACACCTGCAAATTGAAAATGTGGCCTCCCTGTTGCACAGGGAGGTCACTGCAGAGGGAGATTAGGCTGGATCCATCCTAAATTTGCTCATAAAGAGCTGCAGGCTGTAACATGTACAATTACCGTAGCACACGCTCCTTTGCTGGAGCTGAATTGAGCTAATGCTGGTCAGACCAGCTTGTTACAGCTTCTGTAGTCCTATATTTTGATTTAAATGGAAACAAAGTACATGGCCCTTGCAGTTATGGAAGTGACAATCCAGGTGTTGGCCACTGTCAGCAGGAAGGGCTGAAAAAGGAGCTTTCAGAAAAGATTGTGACCATATTTACCTCAGCTGAACTGTTGACTCTAAAATCTAACACAAATAAATTGTCAATATTACCTATGGTTTAGCACAAAAAACCCCTTCCTGGGTTCTTGGTGGAATTGGGGATGTGAACAGCAAACCTCTTCCCCCTGACATCTCCATACCCTGTATTCACTGGGTTTCTTTTAAGCTTTGTTTATCAGCAAAGTTTTGGTTGTCAGTTGATAGTTGGATATTTCTTTGAGTGTTACTGTGCCTCCAACTCTAGCCTCAGCTCAGCAGCAATTCTACTGAGTTCTTTCCAACCTTGAAGGAATTTCTGGAGTGATTGTTGCTGGGACCCATCTCTCACTCAAATGAGCCAGAGGTTTATTGGTGTGAGAAATTCACAGTTCATTCACCAATAAAAGCAAATTAAATTATAAAAATAAAATATGCAATAAAAAGGAAAATAAGCAAAGACACTTAACAGAGCTGACTCCTTGCTGTGGTTTAGGAACAAACAGGGATCTTGGACCTCTGAGAAGGCTGGAGATGGGATCTTCAAGCACTAATCCTTTTAGTCTTGGTTTTGGCAGAAAGACTGCAGTTCCACTTGAGAAATTCCCTGACCAGAAATTGCAAAATGGATCGAAGAGGCTTTTGCCTTTATGTTCCTTGATGCTATTCCTGCCACTGGATAGCATTTTGCAAACAGAGGGATGGGAGCCTGGAATCTGCCCCAACACAGCTGGCACTTGCCATTGATATTAGAATACACTGTTGGAAAGGCTGGGATCCTCCTTGGCACCCTGCAGCTCCAGACCCTGTAGGATAACTTGCATGGATAGTGTGTTCGTAGAGAGGTTGTAGTGTGTTAAGTGGAAACCTTTGGAGTTCAAAGCCGTTGGTGTGACTCAATCAGAAGCATCTCAATAATATTCCTTACTTGCTGAAAACCCAGAGTAAAATGATTCCCTTCTTGTCTCTCTTTTAGTGCCACCTACAATCAGTGTCCCTAAGGGCCAGTCCACCATCACCGTGCGGGAAGGCTCCCGGGCCGAGCTGCAGTGCGAGGTTCGAGGAAAGCCGAAGCCACCCATCATCTGGTCCCGGGTGGATAAGGAAACCCCCATGCCTTCAGGGACAATGACAATGGAGACATACGATGGGAAGCTGCACCTGGAGAGTGTGAGCCGAGAAATGAGCGGGACCTACAAGTGTCAGACAGCCAGGTACAATGGATTTAACATCAGACCCCGGGAAGCCCTGGTGCAGCTCAACGTGCAGTGTGAGTACAACCAGACAGTGCTGGAGTGCCTGCCTGAATGCCTGTGTACACAAAAGCCTGGGGGCTAGGCACGGTTGACCTTTCTTACTGGGCTGAGCAGACACATCTCTTTTGTCTGGGGACCTTTGAACAGTTTGTATTTAACTGGTCAGGCTACACAAGGCTGAGGGCAGGGTACCATATGGCAGGCATGTTGCAAGTGGAAGGGGGAGGTGTTGAGTGTGTTTGTGAATAATGGTTTCTATTTTTGTGTCAGGGGATGAGTGCAACTTTACCAGGTGTGTTTATTTGCGTTACATGTGTGCAAAATACCTTCAGGGCATGTTAGTAAGTTTGTAAAGTCAAGTGCTCAAAAGGTAGAAAATTAATGTTATTTAGACCATTTCCATGCCACAACTCTTTCTTCAGCTTGGTTACCCTGGGATATGCCTGCATCATTTTGCCTGAAAAGCAGTGCTAGGCAGACCTAACAAGGAATGTATACTCCCAAATGGCTTTCATACAACCAGGCTGTGAGTAACAGGAAACTGATTCTTAGCAGGTGTGGTGTGATTTCAGCTATGAGTGGTTCTCCCAGCCCCACTTGAAGGCAGTATCTGTACACAAAGGTGAACACAGAGGGTGGGATGCTGCATTGGGTGACATCTCCATCCTTTCCCTGCAGTGGTTTCTCCCTCCAGGAAAGTGAGTGCCTGCTCAGCTCCCACAGCTCTTGAGGTGTGTTTTGACATGCAGCAGTCTGTGCTCTGTCTCTTACAAGACTTCAAATCAGACTGGGGGAAGGCTCTCCCTGCAGATCTCGTCCCATTAGTGCGGTGTGATTGCTGAACACTCGCAGAGTGCTCTGAGCAGCGCAGATCTGACAGGTGTGGGGCGGGCAGGGAACAGGTTCATTTACACCTGGGCATGCTGCCTCTGGGCTGTGACTGACGAGCCTCCACACGCAGCACAGCAGCACTCATTAGACATGCTGCCACACTTCTTCCAGGCTCACTCCCCAGGAGTAAGAGAAGTGAGACCGGAGCAGACAACCTGGCTGGAACTAACCAGACAAACCACTCACAGATGTGAGCTGCTGGGAGCACAGCCATAACAGAGGTGTGTGAAATCCTGCAGGCACTCTGAGTATTTGAAGAGCCCCTTTTAAAATTATCTCTGTCTATTCAGGAGTGTGGCAGAATTAGATTACAGGATGAGATAGGGAAATGTGTGAAGATTTCCAGGCAGGTAAGTATGCATGGAGACGCTCTCCTTAAGCAGGGTGAAAATGTGTCTTGCTTTGAGGTGTTCAGGAAGGCAGCCTGGTTCAGTCATGTGGGGCTTGGAGGAACATGGCAGGGAAGGCAACTCTTGGTCACATTAAGAGGTGATGAGATACAGCAAAACTTGCATCCTTGGGAGCAAAGAGCTATCAGGCCTGCTGGTGTCCCTGGTTTGGTGTTGCTGTTTGAAAGCTGTGTAGACCTGGCTTGACCCTCACTGCCCCTGCAGAGGGAGCAGCAGTGCCGAGCTTGGGAGGAATTCAGTCCTTCTAGGTGGTCTGGAGGGGGATCACAGCCCTGAATCTTGGGCTGAAGGGGAAGGACATGGCTCCCTACACAAGAAAGATGGTAGGAGCAGGCCAGAAGCAGTCTGGGGCACAGACTTCGATGTGACCCTCGAAAAAGCAAAGATGTGATGAACTTCTGTGTAAAGAGTAGCTGAATATTCTCTTCCTGCAGCTCTTCCCATGGCCAAGCAATGCTTTATTGTAATTCGCCCAAGTAATGGTCATATGGTCCATGTCCCAGCCCACCCAAATCACCCCCTTCCCTTTTCAATCAGTTCTGTGTACCCTTAGTTGAAGATGGATGCATACTGAGTGTTTGTACACCTGAGCTGTCCCCTCCTGCCTGGAAAAGCTGGAAGGACTTTACGGTGGCAGTGCCTGTTCTGTGCCTCAGCAGGCAGCTTTGGTTTCAGTGCTGTCCATTGCTCCTTCCATTAGTATGAAAAAGAAACTGCAAACCAAGAAAGTAGGGCAGGAATTGCCCTTGTCCCTTTTGCAGCCTCCTCCCTTTCTCTTCATGCGAAAAATAGACCCAGAAACAACACAGTCCCTGTTTATCCCTTCCCTCCGTGTTCATGCTGCTGGAAGGATGTGGGTGCGGCGGGGGCTGCTGTGGTTAATTGAAACACAGCTTTCCAGCGTGGGCAGCTCATTAGTTCGGCGGCTTGCGCTGGAATTCTCATCTCGTTGGAAATGGGGATCGTGTGGCTCCTGCAGCCTCCGTGATGAGCGCTTCCCTCAGCTGGTGCCGGAGCGCGGCTCCGGAGGGGCGCGCATCCCCAGGGCCGCGCGTGTGTGCGCATCCCGGGCGCCGGTTTGCGCGGCAGCGGGGGCTCCTCCGGCAGCGGGGGCTCCCGGGAGCGCCGCATTCCCGATGGTAATGTGGCTGCTCCTCTGATTCGCTCCAAAGCTAAAGTTGCAAAATCAATACAGCGGATCTGATTAGATGTCAGAACCTGTTTCTGTGTTTCCCTTTCCCCTCGGTTTTCTCCCTTCATCCTCATGCACGTAGTGCTGTATTGTAACAAACTAGCCCAGAAATAGGCTTTTCCAACTGCACTGCAATAGTGGAAAGAGAATAAGAAGACAAAAAGAACAAGTCAGCTGTCAAAAAAAAAGGTGTTTTGACTTTTTAGTATTTTTTTTTTTTGTATTTAGAAAGCAGAAAAAGTTGCTTTTCTTTTTGTATTTAGAAAGCAGAAAAAATTGCTTTTCTGTAAGCTTATGAGCTGAAATTGTCTATCATCAGCTCTCTGACAGGATGGATGATCTGTTCCCTGGGCTTCTTGGTCTTTAGTGTAGAGGTTTGAAAGATTAATAAGTTTATGAAAGTCCATGCAGGCTTATAGCTCTGTGTTTAAGATGAAGAAATGTTGTATAATGGTTAGAGCGAGAGACTGGGCTTGTCAGAACTCCTGGGAATCTACCATTTGGATTGGCAATGTGTTGTCATCTTTTCCTGTATCTTCAAAACATGAATAAAACTGACCCATCTCGTCAAAGATTTGTGGAGCATAATAAACATAGCACTTTGAAATCTTGAAATAAAAATACTAATGGAGTGGCAGAGTGCTGTTAATAATATCAATGCTATCACTGATACTGTCATCAAGGGTTTTTTTCAGGACCAGATACTTCAGAAAATCCCAGCAGAAAAAATGAATCCTCTGCAGAGGTGTGTTTAAAATCAAGGCTGGGCCACCCTGTGTAGGGGAAGTAGTGTAAGGCTGTGAAACACACACTGGGCTTGAAAATGTGCAGCAGTCTGGGTTTTGGAACGCAATACGTATGAGAAGACAGAAGAAAGCGTGCATTTATGGGTCAGTGAAAAGGATGCTACGTAGATACCAATTTAGCAAGTATGTAACAACAAATGGAAAGAGATGTATTAGCATGTAACCTAAAAGACTGGTATAAACAGTATTTCCAGGAATTAGGAAGGTTAGTAGTGACTCTAAGCTCTGGCTGTTGCTAGAGGCAGCCCTTGAGATGACTGTCTTGCCATGGTGAATATGGCATTTGCTCTGTTAGAGCCTCATAAAACAGTATGGTGAAAATTGCAATCCTAGTACATTTTTTTGCTTGAATAATACTGTGACAGCTCTGATGCTTTGCCAGTCCTGAGCAGCATCTCATAAACTACCGAACAGCTCTGCCCAAATCCAGCTCCACCCTGTGCTCCTCATCTCACCTGATCCTTGATGCATCAACTCCTGTGTTTTCCTGCAGATGGGTTTATCCTCCTTCACAGCACACACCACTTGCTGTCTCAGACCCGTGCTTGACCATCTGAATGGCTTCTCCCTCTTTGGACCACCATCAAAGCCTGGTAGCAGAGCACCTGTCTCCTTTCTTGAGACTTGTTAATTACTTCACCAAGTTCTGAAGATGACATAAGCAGCTGCTGTCATTTTTGTCTTTGGCAGAGGTTTTGGTGTCTCTGAGTGCCCAATGAAAGAAGAGTAGGAGGAAAGGGGGATAGTTATGTAGGGCTGACTTTGTTTTCCATAGTCAAGTCTGTAAGTTGGCCCTGTTTCCCATTTTGGGATCACACAGCAGGTGAAATCTTTGCTGGAAGAAGGATTAGAAGAGGAATTCACCTGAGTGTCTCTTTCCCTGCAATAACATGGCCTGTGAATTTTACCTGTTCTGGACCTAAAATAATAGCCCACAATTATCTGGGATTGATCTCCAAAGGATTGCACTTACTGCCCTGAGATAAAGTTCTGCCACATTGGGCAGCAGGTGGGTTATTGTGCTTTATCTTCAAAGCATAGTGAATGTCAGGTGTAATCATGAAAGCAGACTGGCATTCCCTTTGGAGGGATGGTTATTTAGTTAGGGATGGTTATTCAGGAGCCATTTATGCCTGTCCTAGACACAGGCATTGCTGTGGGGCTGGTGCCTAGCAGGTCTGGCTCTGCCCTGGCCTGGAACACGGTCAGAACACATCCTGCTGGGGCATCTGTTGCCATTGTCACTTTAACTAATGTTCAGGTGGGCACAGATATGTTTTCCTATTCAAGCTCACACACTGGCAAATGTTATTCCTGGTCACACACTGTTGACTCATTCCTCTTTAAAATCCTGCTGAAGCCATTGGCAGTGCTGTACATCAGGCAGGCAATAGTCAGCATCAATTTCCCCTGTTATCTATGTAGCAAACACAAGAGCGGGGAGCAGGGGAGGGGGTGATACTGTAAATAAGTAAGAAACATTGCTGGATCCATGCAACTGGAAATGGAAATGCATTAAACTGTTTCGATCAACTGTTGAAGCCATAGCTCAATGTCAGTGCTCTTTGCTGGTGCCCTGCCCCCTCCTGAAACATAAGCTTGGATATTAACTGCTCTCTTAAAAGTGCTCTTGAGACATGCTTTTGGCATGGAGATGTTTTTTGCAGAGTGGCTAAGACGAAGCTTTTGGCTCCTAAGAGCTCCCTGCAGCTCTCCCTGTTATGAAGGGAGTCTAAGAGAAATGAGACTGTCAGGGGCCAGAGCTGACCCCTCTATCTGTGGCTGAGCTGGCTTATCTGTCTTGCTGCTTGGCCATGTGAGCTGCACTGTGGAGCCATCTGCTAAGAATTTTAGACCTGGTTGGTCTAATTTCTGAGTGTATTTATTAATAGTGACTGTTTCGTTTTTCTGTATTATTTTTATTGGTGAAATTATCCTGATATTCTCATCCATGCTGAGAAGCACAGTTCAGGAGCTAACTTGGGGGCAGAAGATGGTTTTTCTACTCTTGTAATGGCTAGAGCTTTCCTGCTCTTCCATTCATGTTTCAGTATTGCTGTTCTCC
The DNA here is from genome assembly GCA_013400955.1 of Drymodes brunneopygia. Lineage (NCBI taxonomy): Eukaryota > Metazoa > Chordata > Aves > Passeriformes > Petroicidae > Drymodes > Drymodes brunneopygia. The sequence continues at coordinate 555,648 of VZTZ01050758.1, forward strand.
ATGGTACAGGTCTTGCTGCCAAGAGAGGGAAACCTTGGGCTCTCCTGCCAGCTAGAACTCTGGTGTGTTCTGGTTCACTTTACACCATCAGAGCCTTAAGAATGAACTGATGTTCTGGGGGAAGTGTGTCTGGATTCAAAGCCAAAGGAAGACTGTGCCTTCTGCAAGTTCAGTGTTTGCAAACTTAGAGACTTTAATTGGTAAAAAGCATAATATAATTTATAGCCATGGGCATGATATTGAACCACCAGTCTGAACAAATCCTGACCTGGTAGTTATGTTTCACTTTGATGGAAATCCTCCCCGCTTATCCCCAAAGAAGTTTCATAGAGGTTTGTGTGACTGAGCTGAAAGTATACATGTTATTTCTGCAATTCTCTCAACACACTGCACCCCTCTGCTCCCCCTCTTAAGAGCAGAGGATTTCATTCCTGATTGTCAACAGACTTTTTTCTTGCAGTGTTGTGTTTGGGATTAAGCTCCTTAGAGCTCGTGTTTGTGCACACAGCCCTGTCCTGGGTGATACAGCATTAGGATTGTTCACTCTGCTTCCCAGTGCCTGGGCTGCTTACAACTAATTAGAGTTGTCAGTCTCAGGACAGGCTGAAGTTTTACTCTGTCATGGCTGTAAACTCAAATGGCCACAGTTCAGAGCAAAGTAACAACCACAGAGACTTACTGCTGGCCTCAGATTTGTCATAACAATTACCATCTCTTGGTCCTGGGGCCTGATAGACGGAGTCTGTGACAGCGCTTACATCAGTTTAGGATTGGGTCCTCACATGGGGCTGTACCAAAAGTTACTGTGTAGGACTCATTGGCTCTACCCTCCTGCCAGCCTCATGGCATTAAGGGGCAGATAGTGTGGCAGGCTAAGGATGCTCAGTTAAAGCCTTCTTCCTTGGAACACCTTTATGTTCATACAGCAAAGCCCCAGGAGTCCCAGTGCTGGGTTTTTTGTAGCGTTTGTTATATGCAGCTTTACAGAAAAAAAACCCCTGTATTTCACAGGCTAAAGCAGTTGTATGAATTTTGGCTGGTCTGAAGTTCGTCATCAGTGTTTAACAGCTGGGTCTTACCCTGCCGATCTATGTTCTCTTCTCTGCTTGCTGCCTTGTGGGGAAGGTTCCCATGTGCTGTGGGGTTTCTTGGGAAGTCTCCCTTGTGCCCTGAGAGCTTTTCTGATTTACCTCTTTGATTGAAATTGGTCTGGCAGAGCATGTCTGCACGCTGTGGTGGCCAGGAGATACAAGAGACTTGAGACATAAAGCAAAAGGCCCAGATGGCAGGGGGATTTCGGAGGCTGGGTAGCAGATTTTGCAAACCTGGCACGTCCAGTCTGTGGCACCACACATCAGATGCAAAGTACAGTGAGGCCTCCTCGCTGTGCCCTGGGTAAAAGACTGTGAAAGAAGAGAGGAAAATGCCCAGATATGTGCGTCAGGGAGGTGGGAGCCCACCTTAATGTGGGAACCTGGGTCTGCTGTGTGAGATTGCAGCCCACCTGCGCTGCCATTCAGCTTCTGTGCAGCTCATTGCTCATCTCTCAACACCTCTGTGGTTGCAATAATAGGCTGAGTAAAAGCTTGTGTGAGAGCTCCATGCCTAGAGAGATGAATTTGTTTGTTCAGAAGAGAACTGGTTTAAATTGGTTAATCCATTTCTTGGGTATTGTTGGGAGAAACAAATACACATTTCATAATCTGCCATTATCCTGTTTTTTGGCCAGACTGCAGGAAGAGCAACTTAATTTTATTGAGAGAGACACATTCAAGCTGTACAGTTTTGTCAGGAAGAGAGAGACAAGAGCTGTATAGACACAGTGGATAGCAGACAATCTTGGTCATCTCTCTGTAAATATTTGCTCACCTGTGGCCCTGTCAGCGCTGAACACCAAATCTCACACTGTTCTAATGCAGGTATTCCTTCTGAGGTTTTCCTGCCATGGCAGCTGCTTTCCCTGTAGGAACTAGGTATATATCAACTTGTTGGGATAAGAAACAGCTCCAGAATCCTCTCAAATGCTTTGTGCTGAGCATCCTGCAAGGCTGTGCATGTTTGGGTCTCGCCCACGCGAGTTTAAGTCACAGGAGCATGCTGCTGCCAAAGGACTGTCAGACACTTTCCCAGTGCTTCTCATCTTGCCATTCTGAGCAAACTGCTTTGGTTTTGAGTCCTGTTGCTGTCCAGGCTTAAACCATGGGTAAAACCACCTGTATCAAAGATCTCCAAAGTGCAATACAGCTGGTGATACCCAGATTGCATCGAGACAGCCTGCCTGGAGGGAGGGGTTGTCCTGGCTCTGCTTCTGTTTGCACAGGGATGTAACACACTGTGAGTACTTTTGCCATGTGCTTATCTCCAGTCAGTAGGTCAGAGACAGTGAGTCTGGCACTGCAGCTGTTTCTTTCTCTTTGCACCAGTACAGGTCCAAAGAGACTTGCGAACTTGGCCAAGGCAGAGAAAGCATTGTGGATCCTGGAGTGTGGGGCTGTGGGATATTCTCTGCTCAAGGTGATTAAATAGGACCGGTATCTGAGTTCATGGGGAATCTGTTAGGGATGGGAGGAGGATCCAAAAAAAAGGTAAAACTTGTGGGTTGAGGTAGGAACAATATAGTGATCGAAATACAGTACTATATTAATAGTAATGATAGTAATATAAAGGAGAGAGAGAGAGAGGGGCGAAAAAAGGGAGAAAAGCTCAAGAAAAATAAGTGAAACACAATACAATTTTTCACTGCTCACTGACCAATGCCCAGCCCGTCCTCAAGCAACAATTGGTGCCTCCCAGTCATCTCCCCTCAGTTAATATACTGGGCATGATGTTCTGTGGCATGGAATGCTCCTTTGGTTTGTTCAGGGCAGTTCTCCTGGCCATGCTCTCTCCTGACTCCTTGTGCACCTGCTCACTGGCAGAGCATGAGACAATGAGAAGTCCCTGAGTTAAAGCACTGCTTAGCAACAACTGAGACATCAGCGCGTTACCAACATTATTCTCATCCTGAATCCAAAGCACAGCATTGTACCTAAATCAAGCACATGGCAACAATGCACAGAATAGCAGTGCCACTTTTGAGAAGGGGACTTAAACAGGGAAGCCCCTGAGACATTCCTGATATGAGCAGAAGCCCCAGTAGAAAACTGAGCATCCTGGGTGAGTTTCGAATTAGCTGTGACCATCCTGACCCTGAGCTCTGAAACAGCACTAATTACATTCACCCCTACAGGGAAACTGTTTAAATGAGAATTAAATTTCAGAGGTGCTCAGGCTTCTCTACATCCCAGTGGGTCTTCCTGTTGCCAATTCTGTGCTGGGACATATTACAGGGAGGTTGAGGGCGCCATTTTTAGGAAGGTCATAGGGACTTTTTGGAGCTTTTTGTGGAGTTGCTTAGTGACTAGTTTTGGGCTTTTCTACTTGGGCCAGTTTCTGAACAAGAAACTGTTTTTTTCTTTGAAGCCAGGACTTAGTGTTTTCTCAGTGAGCAGAAATCATATTTCCAACATACACCCCTCTCACCCTATTTCATATAGTTCCTGATTTCCATTCTTCTCTGCCTCTCTATTGCAAACACAAATAAGCACAAGTGTGCACACACTCCTTCCTTATCTCAGCTATTGCTTCTGATTTAAATATAATTGGCCTCTATTACTCGAGGTAAAACAGTTTGTTTTTTTTTATGATCCCAGTAATGAATCTGCAAATCCATCATTGGTCCCAGGAATTGACAGACAAGCTTAAATTTCCTATCTGCATGCCTACCTGTTGCATTTTGTTTCATTTTGGAGTCCTTGTTTCTAGGGTCACATGTGGTCACAGGAAACCATGGAAATTTTTGTTACTGTTGACTGGGAGGAAGCTGATTTCTGAGACTGTTCACTTAGAATCATGAGATTGGAAAAGACCTCCAAGATCACCTCTGGCTTAATACCACCATGGCCACTAAACCATATCACGAAGTGTCACATCCACACATTTTTTGAACAATTTCAGGGATGGTGCCTCCACCACTTCTTTGGGTAGCCTGTTTCAATCTTGACCACCCTTTAGGTGAAGAATTTTTTCGTAAAATCCAACCCAAACCTCCCCTGACGCAACTTGAGGCCATTTCATCTTGTCCTATCACTACATGCCTGGAGAAGAGACTGGCCCTCATCTTGCCACAGCCTCCTTTCAGATAATTGTAGGGCAATAAGATCTCCCCTGAGCCTTCTTTTCTCCAGATTGGACAACTCCAGCTCCCTCAGTCACTCCTTGTAGGATTTATGTCCTAGACCCTTCACCAGCTTTTTGGACACACTCACACACCTCAATGTCCTTCTTGCAGTGAGGCGCCCAGAACTGAGCACTGGATTCAAGGTGTGGCCTCACCAGTGCTGAGAACAGGGGGACAGTCACTGCCCTGCTCCTGCTGGCCGCGTTATTGCTGATACAAGCCAGGATGCCATCAGCCTCCTTGGCCCCCTGGGCCTACGCTGGCTCATGTTCAACTGCTGTCAGCCAGCACCCCCAGGTCCTTTTCTGCTGGGCAGTTTTCCAGCCACTCTGCCCCAGCCCATAGTGCTGCAAGGGGTTGTTGTGACCCAAGGGCAGGACCTGGAACTTCACATTGTTTATCCTCATGCAGTTGGTCTCAGCCCATCAATCCAGCCTGGCCAGAACCCTCTGCAGGACTTTCCTACGCTCCAGCAGATTGATACTCCAACCCAATTTGGTGTGTCTGCAAACTGACTGAGGGTGCCCCCAGTTCCCTCATCCAGATCATCAATAAAGATTAAACAGAACTGTCCTCAACAATGAGCACTGGGAAACACCACTTGTGACTGGGGTATTTTTGATTCCTGGAAATGCAGGCTTTCCAGCCCCACTATCCCTGGAGCTGGAGGCATTTTGCTTCCCTGAACCCTACCAGTACTTGCAGCTTTGGACAGAGTCTGAGGTCCCCAGTACCACGGGTGGCCCAGATTAAGAAAGATGTGGAGAGATCAATGTTGGTGCAGTGTTGTGCTCTACTTGGCCTGCCTTTTCCAGTCCCAGTATCCCTGCAGCTGTAGCCTTCATGGTTCTCTGAACCCTAAACCTACTGCTGGACCAAAAGGGCAGCTTGGGATTGAGACTGAGATCTCAAGTTCTACAGGTGGCCCAGATTAGAAAGATGTGGAAGGAAAAATAAGGCTCTTGATCCATTGTGACCTGCTCTTGCATCATCTCTCACTGATGAAACGAGTGATGCAAATCTCATGCAAGTATGGTAGAACTCTGGGCCCAACTTGGCCAAGCATTTCACAGGAGGAATTGTTTGGAGTGCCGAAACTAATAGAGGTTCCCAACAATGGCTGTGATTGAGGTCAAGAGAACAAAGAATGACAGTAGCATTTGCACTGAACAAGGATTTTCCTCACAAAGTGCTGATTGCAAGGAGATACTCTACTGTCCTAGTCATAATCTAGAATACAGTAGCTAATAACTTAATGCAATATAGATGAGCTTAATAGCACTAAGTCTGCTGGGATTTTCTGAGCTGTTCGTAGTTTATGCATAATACAGGCCCTTCAGCCAACATTCTAGTGTGCTATAAAATGGAGAAATGGGGCTTGAGGGAAAGTGAGCAGCCCTCCATCTAAGATGTGTTGCTGGAGAGAGTACAGTGGATCTAAAGGGATAAGAAGATGGTGGCAGTTGGCTGGATCAGAGGAAAACAGAGCAGCTCAAAATAGGGTTTTGTGATTTGGAAATCTTTCTCTTCCCCTTTGGCTGCTTGTAATGAAGCTCTGCAAAAGTCCAAACTTATGCACGGAAGTGGGCAAGTTTTCGTACTGATTCACTTTCTAGGAACCAACTCACATGTACAAATGAAAAAATGCAAATGAACCTACCTACAGATTTTAAAGAGAGCAGGAAAGAGTTGGGTTTTGTGTTGGGATTTTTTTTATTTTTTTAAAAAAACACTTGGAGAAGCTTATGTTCTCCAATCTGCTTATCCAAAATGCTGTGACGCCAGCTTCCTGATCACTATGAGAAAGCAAGAGCTCCTCAAATCTCTAACTACTTTCTGCTGTTTGTCTGGATAGTAGACATTTATGTGCCAAGCATAGTCCTTGTCATTGATGGAGCTGAGGAACAAGGTGAGTTTACCTTTGTGCATCTAAACTTGGATTATTTGTACCTTTTTAGTGCAGCATCTCCTCACACACTGAAGTAACAGAGAATTCAGTGTGTTGCTCTGTAAGTTGTTCCAGTGTTTTTTTATTCTCATGGTTCAGTTGTCGTCACTTAATCTCAGTCTGTCTCATTCCAGTTTCCAACTACAAGCTCTTTTTATGCCTTTGTCTTCTCACATAACGAGCTATTTGTTATCAGCAGTCTCTTCCTCATGTAGTCTCAGACACCAGAACAAGTAATCTCTTAGCCTTTTCAGTATGCAATCCAGAAAGATTCTCTTTAGCCATTCACGACAAGGTGTGTTTTCCAGCCCTATATTTATTTTTATAGCCCTCTTCTCATTTTTTTCAACATTGTCTTGTCAGCATGGTCACACGTATTAAACAGGCTTTCAAAAATGATCTCACCAGTGCAGATGTGATGCCCATCTCACAATGTTTAGTAAGCTTTGGCTTAATCATTCAAGGATTTGGACATCTTTGGACTACAGAATTAAGCTGAAAGCTGATGTTAATGGGTTGCATTATCTCAGACTCTTCTTGGAGTCATTGTCTCTTCCCTTGCAAGACTGACGCATTCTTTCCTCAACAGTTTTCTTTCCAGAACCTTTACATTATGACCTTTAAAGGTCCCTACCAGCCCAGATTTTCTATGGTTCTGGCATTATCCAAGATAAATTGCATGAATTTACCAAAAGACCATTCCATCAGGCAAGCCGAGTTGTCCCGTCAGAGGTACTTCTCTCATATGTTATTTACTGCTACATATTTTGTGTCTTCCACAAATGTTGGTTCTTATCCTGACACAGGCACTTAAGGATGCTGATTGTCAGGTATCACTGCCTTTCTGTGGGAGGGAAGGAAGGAGAGTCAAAGCCACATGCCACAGTTGTGCCCAAGTGTGCACCCAGTCACACCAGCTGCAAACAGATGTAAGGTCATTCAGGCACTAAAGGTGTTTATGTGCAATGTTGGCTACACAGCCTGAACAGGGCGCTTTATAATTGATACACTTTAGCTTTGCCAACCTGCTCTCTGGATCTCTGACATTGATGGGGATGTAAAATAGCATCAGTTTAAGAGGTTCATGTGAGTTCTTACTAGAGATATCTTCCCAGAGTAGGTGTTCCCTCTCTCTGGAGAGATCCCAATGGTGCGTGCAGCCATTTAAAATTTCTTTTTGAACTTTTTCAGTTAATGTGTTTTTAATATGCTTAATGTGGGCTGCACTTGAATAGTATTACATCTTCAATTAGTCTGTCGTGTGGAAGCAGGCCAGGTTCTTTCCAAAGCCTGAGGATGTTATGACAAGATAGTTACTTTTCTTGTTGCTTTCTCAAACACTACCCAGTTTGTCTGCCAAGGACCCATAAAACTATATTAATCATCATTCATTTTTAACTTGGAATGTTGCATCCCACATTCATCTTCCATGAGCTTTTTTATGGAATCAGTGAGGAATAAAAAGGTTTACTGCTGTTTGTTCTGAGGTTTCATCTGCTTAGGTTGACCCAACTGATTTAGGTTTGTACTGCCACAGGCAGTATGAGGGTACAGAATAATTTTATCTCCCCCAGTGTTCATAAGGTGCTATCACAAACTTCCCCTCAAAGGCCTGGCTGGATGACGTTTTCCCACATATTTTACTGCTTTCTGTGTCATTTTGATTATCTGTTGTTAGTCTGCCATTTTTGCACTGATGAATTCAGATTAGGGTACATTGACCTAGAGTCTTACAAACAGACACAGCCTGTCTTTCCATCTTCTCTGGCTTGTATCACAGATTTAGCCACAAATCTTTCCAGATTTAAGTCCTTGCAGGTTCTTTCCAAAACTGTATGCAGAATTATATTTACTTCCTTCCCACTACAGTGGGATGTCTCAGCAAACATTGCTGAAACTGGTTTAAAATGTCCTTTTTACCAGGGATAGCTGATTCTGGGAGGCATTATTATTTATTATGGAGAGGGTGGAAGGAGCAGGATGCTGTGTTGCAGTGTGTGCTGGTGCAACCCCTCAGAATGATGTTTGCTGATGGATTGACTCAGGCCAGGATCCACTCTCAGATCTTGATGCAGTGGGTCAGAATGAGGAAGGCAGCAGCCTTAACTTCTGTGTCCCAGGAGAGTTGGGAATGAGAATAATGAAAACTTATGAAACGCACTTCAGATGTTTATACATTGGACCAAAATCCAGGAACTGGGAGAAGAAATAGAATGTGTCTTTCCCTCTTGTCCTGCATATCACCTTGGCTGCAACTAAAGCTCTTCTTGGTCAATGCAGTGTCTGTATGAGATAGGCAAGTGACCACATTGCAGGGATGTTGCTCATCCAAATAGTTCCTGCTGTATTGGCCCAGTTTGAGGTCAGTCATGGAAAACTGAATGTCAGATCAGATTTATCCAGTGAGTGGGACTGTTAATAAACTTCCCTCTCCTGGTCCAAGTCCAGAGGAGATGGGACAGAGCTGATAGCCAGATGGGGAGGTTGAGGAGCAGGCTGCTGTCCTTGAATGGTTGCCAGTTCTCTCACTGGCCTCCTTCCTGTGCCTTCTGCTGCAGAGGAGACCCTGAGCCCTGGAAAGTGTTTTCTGGGAGCCCAAAGCACCTGTGGCTGTCAGGAGTGACAGTGCTCTCCCTCATGCAGGGAAAGATGGGGGCTACAGGGCTGCACCTGCTTCAGCAGCAAGGCTTGTGTGCCTTGGGAAATACGGAGCCAGCGTCGAGAGAAAGACAGCAAGTTTCCAATGCAGGAGTAAGTCCTCTCTAGCTTGAGTCCATATTGTTCTCTGAGGTGGGAGATATCACCCATATCTGAAGAAATGGGACTGCCAGATCCTCTGCTGTCTCCATAGGCAGGCAGCAGCTTTTGGAATAAAGTGCAGGGAGGTGATTCCCTGTAACCAGCAATCTGTTGAAGATATATTCATGAAAAGCTATGACAGTACTAATAGGACAGATAAAGTATTTTTTGCGTAAATAATTAATAGAGGAGGAGTTGGGCAAAAGTCCTTATGGATGTCACACATTTTAAATCCTTGCAGGTAATGGTGTGAAGGATGGAGGGGAAAAACAGGATGTACAGATGGCAGAGATTGTGGCTGTTTGGCAGCTGGCTTTTTGAAGCCAGTCATTCTGAAAGACCTCAGCCATTTCATCTGAAGACCTCCTGAACCCATCCTCATTTTTCCATCCTTTGCCCATGATTGATTTGATCTACCTTGATTCATCTGAAAATGATGATGACAATGATGAAGCAGTAACCATCCAGAGAGTGACAGTAAAAATGCTTACAGTAAAAAATGTTCTTGCCTCTCCTTTCTCTATGCTATATATACTGAATCTGTGTTTTTAAATTGCATGCATTTCTTGAGTTCCTGTATGCACTGCCCCCCTTGTTACATTAATTCTTATGGGAAAAATTGCTTTGATATCTGTTGACCTCAGCTGTTTCATCTATGAGACTGAACGTTTGCCATAAATCTTTTCGTTTGAGCATCCTTTCAGCCTCTTTCTGAACAGTTATGTTTTCATTGTCGTCATCTTCCTCAAAAGAATCAAGACCAATCAAGGGTGAAGGATGGAAAAATGGGGTAATGATGGCAGTTAGTAGAGCAGGATATTAAACAACTGGCAGCAGAACTCTGAGGCAGCAGATAGAGAAGTGATGGAGAACTGAGTGTTGCTCTACACAGAATTCTTCATCCTTGGTCCAAATTCCCTGCTAGGCCTGAAAGAGAGGATGAGGATGAGCCTGTTTTGTGTGGGGAAGCTTGTCCTCTTTCCACTCTATAGATAAATGGTGAACCACTGTATTGACTCTTCCTGGTCTAGCTTTGCCCCATGCGTGCTTTTTGTTTACTGTGAACAAAAATCTTTGTGAACAAAGATTTCAAAGTAAACATATTAAGGAGTGCTGGTTCGTATTTGATTATATTAATTGACTTGGATGGCCTTCCTTCCCCTACCAGGCTCTTTCTGACTTGGATCTCTCCCCTTTCCAGCTCTGATCCCACCACACCAACATTAAAGCAGGTCTGATTTTTTAATCAGTGTTTCTGGTTTTGGCTGTGCTGCCTCTTGCTTTGCCTGCCTGTTTAGAAAGGAGCTGTGGAGGGATTGTCTTGTGGTCTCAATTTAGTTTTCAAACTGAAAACAGAAGGTGAGGTAATGCTGTGGTCCAGCTGTGAGCAGAAGCCTCTGATCCCCTGCAGCCCTGACAATAACTGCATTTCTAAAGCAGGGACTCTTCCCCATTTTGACAGGACTGCAGTCCTCAGAGGTGCTTTTCTCCTGCAGCCTCCCTGCTTTTAAATGTCAGTTCTTTTATTAAAGGGGTGTAAATATATGGAAGCAATTGAATTGCTACAGCAGCTGGCAATGGGACAAGAGCTATTGGATTGATGCTTGGAGTCAGCAGTCACCTCTGCCCAGTAGCTCCTCTGGCTGGGGGTGACAGCCTCCAGGAGACAAGGGGGAACTCAGGCAATTCATTGTAGGAGGCAGCTGCATACTCTGGACATGAGCCCTGGTGGTGCCACCAATTGGACATGTCCTGGAGTCCAAAGATTTCTCACTGTTTGCTGTAGGCAATGTGCAGGCTGGTGTCTGTTTTCCTGCCTGGGGAGCTCTGTTGTGGCACACAGCAGCTGGAGCACAGGAGGTGTCTCCTGTCCAAGAGCAGGATATGCTGCCCAGGTTTCAGATGTGTGTTAGACTCAGCTTAGTGATCAACTCATCAAACAAGGCACTGGGAGTTCATGAGAGGTTCATATGGAAGGGAGGCACTGGCCACTTCAGTGCATTTGCTTTGCTCTGCATTCTTCCTACCTGGCAGAGCTGTGAGGGCTGATATCACCTTCAGCTCCCTGTGCAGGTACAGGACAGAGGCTGGTATGCCAGCTAGGAATTCCTGCCATCTGAATCATCCTCTGGAGATGTCCCTCTCACTCAATAGCTGTGGAGGGAGGTGACATTCCTAAGCTGAGTGTCTCAGTGAAGAAGAATGGGTTAAATTTGGGCTTTAAAGTCTTGCTTCAGCTAGCACCAGGTTTGCTGTCAAACCAGCGGAGGAGAGGTGATCAGTCCTTTCCCAGTTGTTCCAAATCTTTCTCAGGAATGTGAAGGGCCTATCCTAGAATAATGAACTTCTTAGACTGGCTGCTTCCCCTCTATTTTCCTTTCTTTACACACTGGGAATAGTATGGAGTTGATTACTAGGACATGAAAACACCTATGGGGAAGGACTTGCAGTAGGTTTAAACTGCAGCAAGAGAATTTGGTTAGATGGTAAGAAAAATTAGGGATAAACTCTGAAGTAAGAGGAAAGAAGTGGATTCTTTGCTTTGGAAGAACCTCATTTATTCTTTTTTTGTGGGTTGATTTTGGGGTTTTTTTCTCCTTAGTTTGCACTGGCAATGAGTTGCTTTATTCCCAGAACTGCCCAGCTGAGTAGCTCACCTATGAATTATTGAGTAGTAAGATAACTGGTTCTCTGCCAAAACTTAATGCGTGTGGGATGCTTTTGGGGAAAGAATATCATTGGTTGACTGTTAGTGAATGCTTGCATCTAAACTATTTATATGCCATTGGGAGCGGCGTGTCACTGCCAGCCCAATTTGTTAAACAGAGGCATGTAATAACAGGTGTAGGGGTATGAGGTGACACCTTGTTATCTTGTAGGAGACAGGCAGAACCTGAGCGAAGCGTTGGTGGTCTGACACTGCTACACATGGGAGGGCTCCCCTCCTGTGGGTGTGTGGGTGGGCACATCCACCCTGGCCGTCCTGCTGCTTCACCATGTTATAATTAGCAAAATTGGTTGTGAGCTAGAGAAAATATTTTCGTGTCAGTCTGTGGGGGAAAAAAAAATTTAAGTTTGAGGTTATGCCGTTGGTCTGGCAGTACTGGAAGGTATTAGCTGTGAAATGTCCGCTCTCACCCTCTCTATTTCTCCTGTGAGCAACTTAGCTGATTGGGTGGTGTGTGGGTGGGGGAAGGCTGAGCAGCATGCATTTCACATATAAATGTGTATGTGTTTTCTGTGCATGCACCATCTTTTCCTACATATCTTTTTCAATTAGAGGAGTGTACTGTTTTGAAATGAGGCGCTAGAAGGTAAATGAGACATGGGAATGAGTTGGCTTTACACTGCAGAAGAATACTTGTCTTTGTGGTGTCTTGTTAGTGCAAATTAATTGGGCAGTGAGTCTGAGTGGCATTCCAGTATGTCTGGGACAGATCTTTTGAGGAGGCATATCTGTGAGGCTAAAGGTCTGGAAATTCCCACCCAGGATGGACTTTCTTCAAGGCACTCTGTAAAGCGAGCAAGGGGTCTCATGTATTAATCAGCACAGTTCAAAATCCTTTAGTAAATCCCTCTTTATTAAAACTAGGTGAAGACTGGTTGAGCTAATTGGCTTGGAAAGTTCAGGGAAGAGGAAAGCAGAAAAGCTGCTAGTGAATACATTTCATTTGCTGTTCTTTTAAAAGCAGTCAACTAGCACAGAACTAAGCATTCTCTGAGCCCTGCCTCTCCAGACTCTGCACTCACTTGTCTAGCAGAAAATATACTCAAACAAATTTGTCTTCTTTGAAATAACTATTTGCATCTTGGCTTTCAAGCACTATGCAAAAACCACACATTTTATCCCTTCATACACATGGTGAGACTGAAGTGCAAAGGCAAAAGTCATATAAGATAAAAGAATGAGATTTGACTTTTAGCTGAAATAAGTTGAGCAAGCCTTCCTGGATCTCCCTTCTTCTAACTACTCAATTATATATTAAACAAGCATATGAGACTGGGCTTGTAAAAATGGGTTGGATATTGTCTCCACATGGAAAACTGTTGGTGCCTAATATGTGTTCCTAGGGTATGGGGTATAGGTGCTGTTGCAAGGAACAGAATTGCTCAGCTGTGATTTCCCAGCCCTGTGACAATAAAAGAGCTTCCTGCTTGTTCAAGTAGAAAGTTCTGGTCCCTCCTGGAGCTGAAACCATGCCGTTTTCTACCTGCTGTGAGAAAAGGGTTGCAGTATCTCTGCTGTATGTAATAAAGATACCTTTATTACCCCAGATTCCAGATTATAGGACCAAGGCTTGGAAAAGGAAGGCACTCTTTGCTGAGGTTGCTTTGGTTGTCTAGAGGAGATTAGGGAAGATTGCATCCAGTATGACTGCAAAAGGATACCTATAAGAATGCTGGATAGACTCATCTAGGTCTCATAAGGTCACAATAGCTGCCTGTGCTGATTTGCTTTCTAGAGAGAGAAATGACTTGCTGTTGTCATCAGCTTCTTTGGATAACAAGACACAGCTAAGAATTGTAACTAACCACTGAGTGCAGTCTTTCATGTCTTGTTATCTGTGTGTTGTTAGCAGTGTTAATCTTACAAATGAGTGATCAGTTGGGTCTCACCAAGGGACATGGTGAAGACCAAAGTCAGGAGTCCCAGTGGTGCTTTGATGCATGGCTAAGCTTTGAGGTAGCCAGTCAGTAGGGTGGGATGAGAGCTGCTGAAATGAGGCTGCTGTCTAATCTAGCACAGCTTGCTATTTTCATCACTTGTGTTACATACTGCACTGTCTAGATTTAAATAAAAATTGGGAGACTGGTTCTGGAGGATAGAGGAGAGGGTGTTTCTCACAGACAAGGAAGCCTGGGCTAAGAAGGGAAGGACGAGGACATGGGTCCCAATATGGAAGGTATCCTGATTCAGGACACCAGATACTGAAGGTGAGGATACAGGACTCCTGCGCTGCTTCTGTCTGATCTGTGTGTGTGTGACCTTGGTTAGAGCTTCTTTCTCTTCATGCCTCTCTTTTCCCCTGGACATTGCTGTGCTGTGGTGCTCTTTGCAGCAGAGGAAGTGTTGTGGGAAGTAAATTCCTATAGCAAAATAAGAACATAGCAGCCCATGGCAGCTGCACAGAGCAGCGGTACAGTGCTGGCAGCTCACCACCCACAGAGATGGCTGTTGTCAGCTGTACATGGCTGCATGGGGGACAAGGCTGCTTGTGAGTCAGAAAGGAGATTATGAGAGAGCTCCCTAGCTCTGACAACCTTTCCAAAACAAGCCAGCATTTGAGATTTGATCAGGTTACGCTATTCAGTGACCAAACTGCAATGGGGAAGCAGAGTTTGCATGTGTCTTGCATAGTGCTGTTGTCCTGTGATGTCTAGGATATTCAGCCTTCTCAATTATTGCCTGAACAATTCATGTGAGGTCTGTTTGCTCAAGGCTCCCCTGTTCTGCAGATGCTGGTTTGTCATTAAGCTTGTCACTGATTTCCGTGCATGAATCCACTCCAACAGGAGCCTTTCTTTGCCTTTCATCTGTACTGGATTGAGCAGCCTCATAACAACATTGCCAGTTTCTAATTTAGGGGAATTCTTTTTTCTCTCTGTTTACCCCACAAGTAAAAAGCTTCAAAGTTCATCTCTGCTATCCTGGGATGCTCTAACTTCATCACTGGTGAAAGAAACATCTCTGCCTTCTGGAGGCATCTGAATTTGATGGGAACCTGCAGCAATCTGACAGCATTGCAAGGGCCAAGTATCCCTTGCTGAGCTGTGCCCAAGCAGGACAGCAGAGTGATAGTGCAAGGAGAGACTGTGGTCTGTCTTTCGAGCTCTTTGGCCTTTGTAAGGAAGAGCCCTAGTTCAGTTTTACCCTTTCTCAAGGCTAAAACTAGAACAGACTTAAACCAAGCTGACCATAACTTAAAACTGTGAGAAGGCAGTGCACTTTGCACTCACCTAGCAGGATAGGCATTTAAATTCTGGTTATTTCCAGTAAAACCAAGAAAATAAGAGGTTATTGGGACACAAAGCAGCACTCCTTGGTGCTTGACATTTCGCTGTTGTACTTCCCTCACTGCTGCCCTTCACCACTGTGAGCAACATTAGCGTAGCAGCCCTTCGGTGCAGAGCATCTGCTCTGGCTCACAGCGAGGAGCTGCCTGCAGCCCAGCTTTGCTTTAGGGTGCCTGGCACGCTGGAGTAGGTTGCCTGTGTTTGGCTGATTGGAATTGCTCCTAACTAGCTAATTCTATTGCAAAGGCAGACCGCCCTGCCTTGTGTTTCACAGCAGCCGCATCTTAACAAGGTTGCTGGAGGAGCCTTGCTTCAACATTGCCTCTTTACCCCTTTCATCACTGCTCTTGCCAGCAAGCTCTTCTAGAGTTAAGCTGTGTGCTGAGAGAGAGCAGTGATTGTCTATATTTGCTTGCTGTGTTCCTTGCCAGAGGATCCTGAAGCTCTGCATGCACAGAGGTTTTTTACCTCCTGGAAGCACAGCAGCATGGAGGCTGCTTAAAAGAGCAATTCTGGTACAGGTGCTAGATTTCAAGGGAGATAGAAAAAAGCATTCGAGGAGCCTCTGGATGTGGACTCAACTTTGCAACTGGGCTGAAAACTTAAAGAGCATCACAGCAGCTTAGCAAGCCAGAATATCCAAACACTACTTCCTTATAGCCAGCAGGAATGCTGCTTCCCTGTGAGTATAAACGAGGCACCTTGATAATCATTGTCCTTACTGCAGCTCCCTAAAGGTGTTTGTGCAGGGCTCATATCTCGGGTCTCTCCTCCAAGATAGCCCCCATCTCAGGTGTACTGGAGCTGTTCAGTTCCTATTTCTGGGGAGTAGGAGCACCAGCTCATTTAAACAAGCTTTCTTTTGCCTTTAAGCCAGGGGGAAAAAAAACCAGAAACAGAAAAGGCGGCGTTGTTAGCAGCGAGGTTTTACAGACTGAATCCCTGCCTTTGTGGTGAGTCTGCCTTTTGAGTTTAACCTCCTTGAAAAAGTGTGAACTCCCCAGTAGGCACTGGAGGCCAGAGCTGGTGCTTGGCTCTGTAATTGCTGTTGACCTTCCTTTGTTTTCATATCCATTGGGAACCTTGGGGAATAACTGATCCCTGATGTAGTTCTCCATACTTTGTAGTGATGGGATAACCTGCTTCAGCTCTCTCTCCAGAAAACCCAGGAGTTCTAGGACTACCTGCAGAGTTAATTCTCACTGTGTGTTTTCTGGTGCCAGAGACAAGAGGAGAAAGTGTAATCAACTTTTAATTGATAGGTGCTTTCTGACATTCCCTTTGCAAGATGGTGACATAGACCCAGAGCCTGTCCCAGTGCAGATCAAGTAAATCCTGTTTTCCAGCTGAAGAAGATTAAATATCTTCTGCATCCTTGGCTGCCCTGATGTTCCAGTGACCTAAGGAAGCATCTGGAGCATCCCAGTCCTGTTCCTCTGTGACCCTTTACCAGCCCCAGACACTCCCACAGTGAGGCCTGGGAGGGCACTTGCCTTGCAGCACATGTCCTTGCAGTTGGCACTTTGTCCAGTTTCAGACCTTTTCCTCTGTCCCAGCCCCATACTTGGCACAGCTAGATGCAGTGAGGGAAGCTGCTTTCCCACTCCTCTCCCTCCTCCTCAGGAGACAGACTGCTCTGAGTACATCTGAAGTGCCTGTGCCATTTTTTTTTGAGCCTTCTTTTTTCTCTTCTCTCCCCTTTTTCTCTTCCTTTTCCCTATATCACCAGCTGCCCTAGATTATAACGTGAGACCCCACCAGCTTCAATTAAGGAGCAGATGTGACTGAAGAAATGGGATAGCAGCTAGGGATGGAGATGACACATGCATGGCACTAGGTCTAATCAAACAGCTTCTCACATTATTCTCACTGTGAGGTGGGAGACGTGTGAGCCAAAGGCAAGTCAGCACTTGGAGCACTCGCAGAGACACGTTCCCAGGAAAGCCATCCGTAATGAGCTGACCATGCCACTCAGCACAGCAGCCTCAGCTCAGGCAAGGGCTGCTTTAATCCACCTAAGTGCAGCAGAGGGCCCAGAGACTCAGAGTTCAGAACAAGGTACCTTGAAAACAATCAGCCATGTCAAATAAAGGCTGCCAGGTGGAGGGGATGATGGGGATGGTTGTACAATGGATACCCACAGATACATTTTTGCCACCTATGGGATGGCGCACGCACCGCCTTCATCTGTGGTGAAGATAGAGATGTCGCTAGTGTCACAGAGCTCTTGGGTCTTGCTGGGGTCAGGCTATGGGAGAAGAGAGACTGGTGTGCTGGAGCCCTTCCCAGCATGGCAGGGATGCTGAGTGACCCATGGTTGTTGGTGGAGCTGTGTCTGTGGTGCTGCAGTTGCTGGGTGTTGCAGGTTTTTGGGCCTGGCTGTGCTTGGCAACTCTGTGGAACTTGAGAGGAGGCAGGTGCTCTGTCGATCTTCAGGGCATAGAAATTGTCTGTGGAAGAGCAGGTGCTTTGAACCTGGAGAAGGTTAGTTGTGATTATGCTGAAGCTGCTGTAAATCAATTTGTCCTCTTTTACATTCAGGCTAACAGCTGTTTGGTGTTCAGGAAGCTTTTCTCATTTTAGATGGAGAGCTTCTGGTTATCCCTATGCTGTAGTGTTTCAATTAAGAGTTTATTGCACGTGAAACGTGTCTTTTAGAGACAGTGGAGATTGAAGTCCTCTGTCATTGCATTAAATAAGGAATAACCCAAAAAGTACCAATCCAACTTTCTCCTTGCTCTGCCTCAACCATGCCCAAATCATCAGGTTCCCATAAATTTTTACAAGTGCTAAAGAAGTGCAAAAGTCATAGTAGTCTCCCTTTGCTAAGGAGGTGAACACACAGCACCATTCCCACTCTCACACTACTGGCAGAGAAGCTGACATGGATAGATGTATCTCACCTCCCGACATCAGGGAATTGTTGCCAGAGATAAAAATAGGACCCAGAGTCCCTGTAGCCAGTCCATGATGTGTTGTATTGATGTATTTGGGAGAGGCCCTCCAAAACCCCTTCAGGTCTGTGGGGAGAGCCAGTGCAGATCCCTCCATCTAAACAGTGTCCTTGATAACCCTGCCAGACATTGACAAGAAGAAAGGACTGCTTGGGAACTTACCTGCCTGCTCAGGAAGTGGATTTTATGCTGTATAAGAGGACCAGTTATTCTGATTAGATCTGAGGATTTAATCCAAGCTGTGATACAGCTGCTGGCATTGCACTTCTCACATGAGAGAGCAGAGCTTGGTAGCTCCTCCAAGCAGTGTTCATTGGGGGATGAGTGCTTGCTAAAGGTTACCCCTACCTCAGTGATGGGAGGGAGGTAGAATGTGGCCCCAGCCCAGTCAGAAGGGAATGTCAGACGACTATTGCTTTTGGTGTGATGGATCCTGGCTTCAACCCCTTGGAAGTCATAGGTACCTGTCTTGCCAGCGGTGGTCGAGGTGAGTGTGCTGAGTGAGGCAGCTGTTCCCTGATGGCCTCTGTTCCCTGTCTGTTGCTCTGTTGGGTCTCCAGTCCCGCCCGTGGTGGAGCCAGCCTTCCAGGACGTGCGGCAGGGCATGGGGCACAGCGTCACCCTGCGCTGCACCATGCTCAAGGGCAGCCCCATGAAGGTGGCCACCTCTGTCTGGCGCTTCAACGGGAGCCTCCTGGCGCAGCCCCTGGCAGAGCAGCAGGACTACTCAGAGCTCAAGGTGGACAGTGTCAGCCGGGAGAGCAGCGGGAGCTACGAGTGCAGCATTTCCAACGACGTGGGGGTCTCCGCCTGCCTCTTCCAGGTGTCTGGTAAGTCACAGAGTGCACATCAGAGCAAGCTGTTGGATGGGGTCATGGGAGGCTTGCTCTTCATGAACTGGTGCCAGTACAGTGCCTCTGCTGCCTCCTCTGTGCCCAGCATTCTGTTCGGGAGGAATGATTTTCCGTAAGTCAGCAGGGAGATCTGTCTCCATCATTCAAGCAGATGCACCTAGTGCCAGCTGAGTGCTAGCCACTGGCACATTTTAGCAGTGTTTGACCACTTACAGGACTTAAACTCAAGGCTGCCATCAGCTTTCAAGCTTGGACAACCTGTATTGTCAATAAGTATTGACCAAGGAGAAGTGAAAAGCTCTGTACATCCCTCCAAAAGGTACATCCCTCCAAACCATCTGATTTCCTTTTTAAAAGCAAACAAAGAAACAAAAACTGTATTATGCATTCCTGTGCCGTCCCTGTGACTCCTGTCTGTCTGCATCTCAGAATGCTTTCTTAGAAAAAACATGAGCTGGGAATGGACAGTAGTACACAGTGGATTTGCTGCTCACAGCTTTCTTTGAATCCATCATCCACTGTAACAGGACTCTTCTCCAGCACCTGCAACTGCAAAGAGGGATGGCAGAGTTACAGCATCTAAAACTGCACATCTGACCTGGCCTCTCCAGCTGATCATTAAATCTGCTTTTCCCATGACCCCACAACTGACTTGGGCACAATTTTCTAGAAAAGCTCTCCCGTGAAGTTGCCTTAATAAGCAATAAATTCAGTCCAAATACTTGGATTTGAGTCCAGGGCCAATTTATGATACTTTTCAAGCCCAAGTTGAAAAAATGAGAATGAACAACATCCTGAGAGGCCTGATTTTGAAGCAGGTCTTCCCTAGGGTTTGGAAGGCTCAGGTGTGCTGTAACTCCGGGATGCTTACAGAAATGGGGGAACCCAAATTACTTCTATTATTTGGGTCCTTTTTCAGGACCTTGCTCTCACCCCTTGAGATTTCCTGGCATTTTTCTCGCAGCAGATTTTGCTTGAGAGCTTTGGCCCTCTCTACCCTCTCTACCCTTTTCATATGCTTGTAACTGTCACATCACTAAGTGATATCAAACCATATCCCTCTATGAGCCATCACAGAAAACTGTGTCCCTGTCAAGACTGGGAATTTCTTGCTGGTGGCAGTAACAAATACATAATGGCACCCTGTGTGCCATGCTGTGCCTGAGATAAGATCCCCTCAACAGAATGCAGGATTCACCCCTAGAGAGCACTGATCAGGAAAGCAGCAAGCCTTTATTTTTCCTGCATCCCTTCTCCTTTTCCAAGACATTGATATCTGGTGGTAGCTGTTCAGCTCCAGACATCTCTGCCTGTGTCCTGGATAGTTACAAATTAATTAGACCTTCTGAGCCTGTAGAGTAATCTGAAAAATATTCCAGTGACTAGACTGCTCTACTTGGACTCAGGATTGCTGGAGTTTTAATTTCCATCAGCCACAGCCTTCCTGTTTGAGCAGGGAGAATGGCATGGTCTCTTTTTGTTTCTGTTTCTTCTTTATGGAAAAAAAAAAGACCATAAACCTTCCTATGTGACAGAAAGACAGTGAGTCATTTTTGACTATGGGGTGTTCAGGTGCACTGAAAATACAGTACATGTATCTGACCAGGATGAGATTATTTTCTTCTATGGATGAGGGATTAGCTATGCAGGATGTTTTGGAAGGACAGTGAGACATTCAACCCATTCCTCTTGAGGAAGTTATCAGGGCAGCCCATACTGTTCATCATCTGCTCCCTCACTAGCCACAGGCACAGAAGAGCCTGAAAGACAGAAGTGGATAACCTTCAGCTCTTCCCATCAGCTGCAAGCAAAAGACAAAACTTTCCAGCAAAAGTAAAAGCTTCCAGAAGGAAGTTCTGAAGGTATTTTGATGTGCAGCATTTCTATCAAAAAGCGCTTTTTTTTTCTAGCTTCTATTTTCATCTTGGAGTCAATTAATAAGGAATTAATATCATGCGAGATGATGATTATCATCAGTTCTGATTTTATTTTGAAATCCATTATGAAGCTTGACTTCCACAGTCAATACAAGTTGAATAAGCAGTAATTAGTCTCTGAGGTGGTTCTGAACTTCTTGCTTGTGCAAAAATTCAAGTCAATAAAAATAATAAGAGAAAAAGGACATGGAAATAAATATCAATATTATCCATCTGAGTTAATAAAAAATAAACATTGAATCCTGTCGAGCCTAATTATAGCCACACAGAATGGCAGGGCCTGTGATTCAAGTGGAAAGGTGCAGCAGACATCCTGGGGAGATGGTGTTTATACCTGTTCTGCTCTCCAGCATCCCTTGCTGCCCAGGCATCTTTCTGGTCTCTGCTGGTTCAGACTGGACCTGAACCCAGACACCTGGGCTTTCATTCAGGTCCAACTCCTGCCTGGCTCAGGACAGGACCTGCCAAAAATTGAAGTTCACTGGGTGAAATGATCGTAATTTCAAATAGGGCAAAACCAGTTGTGGGTAAGACCTCGAGTTGCCTGTGAGCCCTGTGCATTACTGCACTAGCTGCTGGGCTGCCTGGCAGGAGCCTTCAAATTCTGTTTGGTGGTGATTCAGGACAGAAACTGCTGGGGAAGTGACTTCTTCTCTGAACTGCTCGCTTTCTCTCTGGTTTGCCTTTCCTCCTGTGTTTCACTTCTCCTGCTGCACTTTGTTTTTAAGGAGAGACGTGGATTTAGAAAAGACATCTCCACCCCAGCCAAAGCTCCCACTGCCTTTCCCCAGGCTGAGGTCAGTGTCCCCTTTGCTGCGGAGTTGACTGTTGTGTTACAAAGAGGCTGGAGCACTGTGTTGCCAAGGCAGGGGAGATGCAGAAGGAGCAAGGTCTCCTTTTTAATGCCATGGTCTCTGTGTGACAAATAACACTTTTCCTATGACCTACTGGCCAAATGATCTTTCCTCAGGGTTTGTTAGCAGGAGTCTCTGTAAAGCAGCAGATGAAACGGGAGAAATGGCAGTTTAAAGCTGTTACTTCAATCTAAACTACAAAGCAAGGGAGAAGAGATTAGAGCTGGTTCCAGCTGGAGAACTGAAGTTGTTCCCTCCTTCTCAGATGCTGGTCCCACTGGTGTTGCAGGGCTGTTAATCCTCCCAACAGTTTAGGCTGTGAAAGCAGCAGTGATTCACAGAAAATGGTGGCACATTAGTGCAACAGTAAAGTGTCCATTGTGTTAGATGCAGGTGGACAAGCTGGGTGAGTGGAGCTCTTCCACACTCACCACGTCTCTTTTTAAGTTTTGTTCCCCTTGATCCCACTCTTTTACTTTTCTCCCTCTCTTTTCTTTTTTTCCCCTCCAGCAAAAGCTTATAGCCCAGAGTTTTACTATGACACTCCCAACCCCACCTTGAGCCAGAAGCAATCCAAGAATTACTCTTACGTCTTGCAGTGGACCCAGAAGGAGCCTGATGCTGTGGATCCCATCCTCAAGTACCGCCTGGAAGTCCGGCAGGTAAGGTCTGCTCTTCTGGAGCCCCAGCATGTGGGCTTTCAGGAGGCAATTACATCAATGTTTCCTTGCTGATTAAGAGCTAAAAAGTGATGAAATTGGCAGATCCTGATGGTCTTGCACCTTCCCCACTGAATGGAAGAGACAGGCGAAGTGCACAGCTCAGTGTGCATTTTTACCTCTGGGGTTGGGTACAGTCAAGGTCCCTCAAAGCCCTGCAGCCCCCATTGGGCTGTTCATGCTCAGAGTTTTGAATGGGATTTTAGTGGGAACAATGCCTTGTAGTCATTAGTTGGTGGTGTAGATTTTGTAGGCCAAAGATTCAAACGAATGGAATTCCATCCTCCTTGCACGTATGGAAAAAAGGGAATAAGCTGAAGAGCTCTCCAGGCAGGAACTGCAGGAAAAAGTCAATGGCTGTTTGTGTTGCAGAAGAGCTTTCATCCTGTCACAGTAACTAAGCTATTTAGTCTATATGAACTCTGCAGGTGAAGAGAAGTTGGTTTCAAGGTTTCTGAGTTTGAAGAGAAACCATACTGGGGGTTGGGGGCTGGGGGAAGAGAACTGAGTGAAATAGGAAGACATCACTGGTTGGAAAAGGTTAGGGGAAAGAGTTTGATGTTTTTAAAGAGCACATTATCTTAGCAGGATTGCCAGGTACTTTCATCCACACTCAGCAAAGCGCCTGCATTCAACATTTTTGAAAAACAGGGACACCTAAAATTGGTAGTTCGTGCCATTCAGTGGTAGCTGGGAATCAAGTGCATTTTGCAAGGAAAATTTTGTTTACTGTAGATAGAAAACAAAATAATTAAAAAGATTCGAGTGTCTCTTTGCTCTAGTTGTGCACAGTAGGCTCCAGTTTTATGTCTCCGTTTGATTGTGAGCTCTCTGGGGTGGGACAGCCTTTGTTTGTTACTCACACTGCGTGGAGCACGTTGTCAGTACTTAATAATAATACAGGACCCGGGGGAGCCTCTAATAATGAAGGCAGTTTGTCATAGTAGATCTTCCCTCTGAGCCAAGTTTCGCTATTATCAGCACTGCAACTCAATGAACAAATTTGTGGGTTTTATCCTTCTCCAGTAAGCTGAAGTTTTTTCCTTTCTGCACAGTAAAAGTAATCTTGGTTCTATCCTTCACTGAGCTCCTCCTAAAAGAGATCCAGAAAAGGGAAAATCCCTTTTCTGCTTTTAGTTATGACACAAAAGGAGCTGAGTGCTGTGCAAATTTAAACACACACCTCCAGTTTTGTTCATAGCCCACTGGTTACTGCTGTTAATGTTTTGCAACATCACCGCATAGTTGTGACTATGTTTTTAGTCATGTGCTATGTTTTAGATGAGTGCTGTGTTTTAGAGGAGCACGATATTGAGGCTCTGCTCTAGCCCAGTCATATGTAGGGGATGGCTCTTAGAAATGGCTACAGGTGTCATCATGGTGGACTGGGAATGAGTAAGGGGATGCAGAGAGAGGAGGAGACGGGGGAGCTTTGTTCCCACTTCTGTCAAGCACGAGCAGGAAACACTTTGTTGTGGTGCTATTGTAAAAAATTAACCCTGTGCTGGCTGAAACTGGGACACATTGGAAGAGGTTTTCATGGTATTGCCTCCTCCTGGCTTTTCTCCAATGAAAACATTTGCATTTCATGGTGAGGTCTCCACCTCCATGAGCCACATTGAGGTCTTACAGAGCCCTTTTCATTTCCTTGTCCCAGAGGATCACATCCCCTCTCACCTCCAACCTACTTTTTCCCTCTGTTCATGTGCTGCCTTCCCGGTGTTTTCGCTGTGATGTCTCACTTGGGCTCCAAGCAGCCTTGTGACACCTTCTGACCTTTCCCTCCTTCCCTTGCTCCATCTCCTTCTCCCATGTCCTGCAGATTCTGCTGCTTTATCACACCTTCTTCTCAGTGCTGCGGCACCTGGGTTATGCTGTGCATCCTGCTGTTCCATCACTGGACTGCAAAACACAGTAACCTTAATGAATATAACTGGAAAGCTCAAAAGCTTAAAAGCGTTCCTGACTGGAGAGCTCCTAAGAAAGGGGATTTGTCTGCCTGAGTGTGGAGCTGCTGTTTGCCTGTGCACACTCCTCACTGGATATGCTGGCTTTCCAGCCACTAGCTGTGGTGGCACAAAAATCCTCCTAGAGAGCTCAGATTGAGGTGGAATATTCTCCTTAGGTGAAACATGCCGTACATGTGGCCAGACACAGGTGATTTATTGCCAGCATCAAGCTGGTGAAAGCTTATCCAGACAGCCAGCCCACCTTCTCTCCCCAGCCTCAGTGGTCATGGCAGGGGCTCTTCAGCACCTTAAGGATGAATGAATGTAGCAGCCTGCAGTCTTGGGTTGGTGAGGGGCTGTCAGGTGGAAGACAGGATGGAAAGAGGAGAATTAACTCTAGCTGAGCTGGAATCCAAAAGGCAACCAGCTGGGAGGCCCACTGGTTGCAATTTAGTTTGCTGGTTTTCATTTCACACTCCCTGGTCTGCTCAAGGAGCTCTTGGCATATGTAATGTGAAGATCCCCAAGTAGCAGGATGCTTTGCAAGGCACCTGGGAACACTTGAATTAAATTTGCTTGCTGCAGCTGCTGAAAATGGGGCTGGGTGAGAGTCAGAGTGCTGCTTATTAATTGGCTGGTGCCGTGCCTCCCCCAGTTCTTCCTGTTCAGCAGCTTCCTAGGGCATTACTGGGGAGATTGCAAGGAGTCTGGGGGAATTTGGTTTCCTAAGCAATGTGTGGGGGCTCCCAGCAAGATGGGCAGATGCACTTCCAGCAGAGCTGATTGTTCCCAGCTCTGCCGAGCAGGCTGAGCAGCACAACAGACGCACCAGTTCCAGCAGAATAAGAATTAACTTTCAATTAAAACCATATAAGCAGCTTGGCAGCTTGGAGCCACTGACCCAGGAAAGCGCACATGATAGCAACTTGGAGCAAGCTTCTTGTGAAGCCTCTGCTCTGTAAAGAGGCTGTAATTTCCTGGAGGGCATTGTTCAGGTGGGCTTGGGCAGTTGAGTGGCAGTTCAGAGGGGAAAACATGCCCAATGAAGAACAGCAGGGGCCTCACAGCTGTCTGTCCTCACAGCTTGGGAGGTTTTTCCTTTCTTGCTGCAAGGCAACTGATCCAAATGCCGACCACCTAACTTCACCTTAGCCTGTGATCTCAGTGGGGTCACAGCCTTGGGTGGTTTGGTTGTGGGCAGATGCCACGAGGCTTTCAGGCTATTTGTTTGGTCAACTTTTTTTTCTTCTGTGTATTCTTGCAGTGTAGAACAGGCACTGAAGTACTGCATTCCAACTGAAAATGCTCTTCATTGCTTGGGGATTCAATGCAGCCTCTCCAAACCAGATCTTTGCTTAAAAATGAAAAACCTTTTAAGTTGCTTGTTTCTCTCTGTGTATTTTATACCCGTCCCAGGGCTCTGCTCTAACATTAAAGAGAAATGAAAAGCCATCTAATACTGCAAGCAGGTTGCATCATGGAGGAAAGATCTAAGTTGGGCTGGTGGTTATGGTTATGGGGCATAGTGGCAGAATAGCTATGCACTTAATGAGTTGGAACCCATCCGTGACCTGAGGCGGCAAGAGAAAGAGGAAGGAGAAGCTCTTGGTGCAGTTTAATCTTCATTGTTCCCCTCAAGGCGACCTGAGGCTGCTGTCTCCTCTGTACCTTCTTGTACACAGGCTCGGGCCAGAACTGGGCCAGCTTTACATATTCCTGGCTTTCACCTCCTCGGAGCAGGCTCAGTCTGCCTTCCAGACAGACCCTTGAAATTTGCACTGGGCCAGGCCCCAGACCCGTTTGCTAAATTAGCTCACTGGGTTGTCACTTCAGATTAATTCCTGTCAGGGAGGCCGTCTTTAATGAGACTGGCCCTGTGCAATGCCTGAGTAATTGTATGGTCTCTCTTTGTTTGTACTTTCATCCCCTCTATGTTGGATAAACATTCCCTGCTGTCTACAAAACTCATCTGGGCTTGGGAGCCGGCTGCCACTTGCCTCATCAGCCAGCCAGAGCAGCATTAATGAGAGCTTCGGCAGTGGGGAGCCTGCACACCATGTGGGAAGGTGACAAATAACAGAGCTGTTGGGACAGACACAGGACAGGGGCGTTAGCAGGAATTTAATGACTGTGATTAGAGTGGAAGGTTAACACTGCTGATGGCCATCCCAACACAGCGGGAGAGGTTTTATGCCAAGGCCCACGACTGTGGATCTGTATCACTTCATTTCTGCCTCTGAGTGGTTCTTTTTCTCTCCTCTGAGTCCACTTCAGCAGGGTCTGTCTACTGCTGCCTGTGTCTGGCTTCATTGGCTCCTGGAGCCAGTCACCCCTCGGAGGGCAAGGGGGGGTCTCTCCCTCTGTGCCCTGAGCAGGGGTGGTACTACACAAAAGGGAAGATGAACGAGCAGTGCACCCACACCTGCTTTCCTGTAAATGTTTGCTTGAGAATGCCTTTGGGTCCCACATGAGAAAAGGCTGTGACTGCAGAAAGGTGATATACTTGAGCAGGTGCTGGCTCTCGCAGCAGCCCAGCCATGTATCCTGGGAGGTGAACAAAATTCCTTTTCTTCTGCACATGAAACCATGGCTTCAGGCAAAGATTCTCGGAAAATGAGCAGCTGGTGCCTTGGGGGGTTGCCTGGGGGCTGCACCTCGGAGCAGGGGGACACTAAAGGCTTGGTGAGGAGGCAGCCCTGCACAAGGCAGAGTTCAGGGTAGCCAAACTCTCTTTACAAAGGCTCTGACATTTTGCTGGCTCTGCAGCACAACGCTGCCATTGCCAAGGCAACCGCTGCAGACCAGGCTGGGTCCACAGCCCTCATCCCAAGGCTCTCTGGTACACTGTGACCCCACTGGCCCCATCCTGTGCATTCCCACAGTAGTATTGCAGTGGGGTTTTCAGCTGGGGGATGCTGCAACAGCTGAGGAGGTGTTATCTGGTTTAGGACTGAGCTATAAAGCAGTCAGGGCTATCCTAGTTTTCATACTAGAAAATGAAAAGCTTAAGACGAGTTGCAGCTTGTGAGCCAGGGAGGGACCGATCCTGCTCTGGATAAAATGTGCTCTGTGGTGCACTGGCCTGGTGTTACCTGGAAAAGGGGGGGAGTAGGTTTGTGGTGCCACATGGACCAAAAAAATCCTTCAGCTAACACGGTGCTTAGCTGGACAGCCCAGTTTGATGTCCAGGGTAGGACACAGGCAGGGCACATGAACAGGGATGTGTGAGTCCCTTTACCTAGAGCATCACAGTCCCAGCTGGCTGCAACCAGGAAGGGAGTGTGGCTTTTCCTGAAGCAGCACTTGGTGGTCTTGGCTGCATGTGAGATGCTGTGCAGACTGAAATACTCATGGGGTGTGATAAACCACACCCCTTTACTGCTCATCATTGCACTTGAAACAGGCTCTGCTGGTCCTGTCTCACTGCTGTTAGGACTGGGGACTCCAATGACTTGGCTTCACAGTGTTTGCCCAGCACTGAATCTCAAAGCATCTTTGTGTAGCAGGATGGCCTATAAGTCACATCTGTCAGAAAGCTTCTCTCGTCCTCTCTTCTTTTTTTTGCCTACCTTGTCTGCCAGTTTGATGTTGGATCACAGGCTGCTGTCATATGGGATGTCAAATCAACACAATTCCATCTACCTGCAGAGCCATCCTCTGTAGTGGAAAAAGGTATTTTTTTAGCTCTCGCTATCCTATCTCCCTACTGATGCTCTTTTTTATTTTCATTTCAACTTTTGTTCAGGGAGTGAGAATAGGCAGATTATATCTGTGCTCTCAAGACAATTGCATTCAGTTGTGCTAGTGGCCTATGTGATGCTGGGCAGGATTCAGCCTGAAGAAGAGGTGGGAAAGAATGCAGAAATAAGCCAGTGCCAGTGGGAGGTGAGCTTGGTGGATGGTTTGAACAGCCATCATGATGCAAAGCCGGGGAAAGCAAGAGAGGGGAGAGGAGGAACTGCCTTTCTAGGCTGCAGGTGGAGAGAGGTTTGGGACTGTGTCAGCCACATGCCAGTGGAAGGAGAGCTGGCTGATCAATAACAAATGGTGGACAAGCAGTCCTTGAAGCTTAGTAAGCTTCCTAGGGGCCTGGAGGTGATGCAGTGACTTTGCCACAGGCATGTGGGAGCAAAGACAGCAGGATCTTACCTCAGCTGTGCTCTCTGCTGCCTGGAAATGGGACACACCATCAGTTACTGCAGCTGATAGCACATTGAGCCATCTCTCTTTTCATCCCTAGCAATGTCACAGAGGATGCTGCTAGAACAAGTTCTTCTCCACCTCTGTTATAAGGGAAGATCCCAGGATAGCTGAATCCTTGGTGGGAGTGGAAGCAAGGAGCTTTTTCCACGTTTCATGTTTGTACTCTCTGGTGGCTAAGCTGACAACAGCAGAGCCTCCACCCAGCACAAAGGAAAGGAGTTTCCCCCTGGCCATTACTCACTGCAGGTGGAGGTGTCTGCCTGGCCATGGCTGTTGTTGGCCTTGTCAGCCAGAGGGTCAGAGTGTTTTCTGCAAGGGTGGCCGAGGAATCTTGGCACAGCCCTGGCCAGCACTGATGGGCCATGGGATAATGTTTCCTCCTTTGGTACTCTAACAGTTTGCAATGCCACTGTTGGGACTTCTTCCCTTTGCCCATGAGAGCTTAGCAAATGGTGCTTAACTAATGAATTAGTTTGATTAATTCTGTCTTTTTGCATTCACAAATTGCTCTTCAATATGATATATGGTTTTCCTGAGCTGGTTTTCCCTAGTCCACAGATCATTTGTAATCAGTTAGTTGGTAAAATTAGTAATATGAGCAGTGGCAGATTAGTTGTGCTTCAGTCTTAAGGTATCATTTCTCTTCTGTGATTATCCAAAGTAAGTAAAGTGTAGTTGGTTGACCTTGGCTGGATGCCAGTTGCCCACCAAACTGCTCTATCATTTCCCTCCTCAGGACAGGGGGATAGGAAATCAGATTGAAAAAATGATGTGGGTCAAGATAAAGGCAGTTTAATAACCAAAAGCTAAGGTCATGTGCAGAAGAAAAAGGAAAATAATTGATTCTGTACTTCCCATCAGCAAGTAATGTCCAGCCACTTCCTGGGAAGCAGATCTTCAGTACATGTAGCAGTTGCTCTGGAAGATAAATATCACAGTCATACTTTCATATCTCTTTCGTCAATTTGAATCAGCAGTCCTGGATATGATGTCCCTCCCAGGATCTTGCCAATTGGTGAGCAGAGTGTTGGAGAGACACCTCTGGTGCTGTGGGAACTCTGCTTAGCAGTAGCCAAACCACTGGTGTGTTATCAATTTCTCTCTAGCTACCCACACAAAGCACAGCATTGTGAGGGCTCCTGTTGGGAAAATTTCCTCTGTCTCATCCAGATCCAAAGCATAAGGTAACCTGCCCAAAACAGGGTAGCTGGCAGTGTTACAAGGTGTCTTGCCATTCATAACATTCCTTGCAGAAAGATTTTGTCTTAATATTAACTTTTGTAAGTACTGCTCCTAATGCTGTTCAAGTACTTGACCAGGCAAGAGAGAAAGCAGGATACTGTTTAGCTTTCCTAGTACAAGGGAATAATTCAAGCAGATATCCCAGTTTTAGCTGTGTTCAGAATAGTTATAGTGGCTGAGAAGAGCAATTCAAATAATCTTGCTGGAAAGGCTCATATGATCTTAAAACACATCTAGAAGGAAAGTCTCATGTCTTTCTAGCTCTTAACACCACTGTTCAGTGTTCATTTTGGGTAAGAAAAATGTGAGAGAAGAGATAATCAGATTCCCCAAACCAACAGACCCTCATAGCAGCTTTGCAGGATACAGATGTTGTTTTCACACCACTGTGCTTGTTCATATCCAGCAAGCTTGTGTTTCACAAAGCTGAGTGCAGAATGAAAAATGCTTGCCAGGTAACAAAGTCAGTCCTTTTTGTGCGTCTCTTATCCACACTCCTTCTGTGTGGGTAATGCTAGTATTGAGTCTTTCTGAAAGTCCCTGTTGACAGGCTGCTGATGTGACTTCCTCCTGTTTACTTGCTCATCTGTTATTTTCAGTAGTCAGTCCATGTTCCTCCTACTGCTTCACTGCCTTTTCTTTGTGGACCTTTGTGCCTTTCCCTGCTCCCCCTCTTGTATTCCACCTCTTCTTTCTTCTGTTTCTGTTTCCGTTTTTTGGTTTTGTTCTTAGTTTTGTTTCTTTTTTCCCCTGGCTCTCACTTCCTAGAACACATTGGAGATAAGAGATAAGAGTGTGTGAAGGGGAAGGGTTTGGAAGAGAGATGTAGTCTCTCCCATAGCTAGTCACAAATGAAAGGAGTAGGCACTAGATGGATGTTTTGGTTGTGTATCATAAAGGAATGAAGTGGGCAACATGGAGCAATGTGAAGGGCTTTATGGCTCTCCCTGCACATCCTGGGCTGTCTCTGCCTCTTCTTTACAGACAGCCTAGAGGCTCTGGAATGATACTTACCTACAGACCTTCATTACAGGTACCAGACTAGAAAGTCCAGAGTTGCATAAAGAAGCTATTTCTTCCAGGAAGCATCAGCCCCATCCTTTATTAGTTGTTTTCAAGGGTGAAGGTGCCCTAACAGAGGGCTCTGTCAGGATCTGTAGAGAACCCAAGAAATGAAGCTCCTGTTGGTGAAGCATGTGCTGCTTGCAAGTTACACTCATATTACAGGCAAAATGGCTCAGAGCTCAACCTAACTGCAACTGGGCAGACTTGGGCTGTGCAGAGCCAAATTGTTGGTCTTTTCCTTGGAGCCAGAAGTGCTGACAGCACAGTGCATAGACATGTGCATGGGTCTGGCTGCAAGCAGATGTGTCCAGCGCAAGGAAATTGGTGGAAAAGGAGACTGTGCTTACTGATGTAGGGATGGGTATAAAGCTGGATCCAGTAAGGCACTGAGCAGTGCTGATTTTCAGATGTGAAGCTCAAAAGAGTATGGAACCATTGCTCTCTGCAAGAGGGGGATGTGGAGGAACATGAGAGATACACTGTCTTATCCAGCTCTGCCCATGCAATAGACGAGTGATTTCAGGCTCTGCAGTGCACAGTGAAGTACAGGTAGGAACTTGCAGTAGGAGTAGAGAGCTTCCAGTCTGAAACAGGCCTGCATGTGCCCTCAGGGTTGAAAATAAGGCTGTGAGACAGTAGAAGAGAGCCTCAGTTAAGGATTGTGCTTGACTGCCTCTCTGACAGAGTGAAGGCTAGGTCTGTTCTTCCATAGACCAGGGAACATACGCTAATAAAATACATATTGCTTTCTGATCAGATCCTAATGAAAGACATTATTGAAGAGTGTGGAACAAGCACTTACAGTAATTCATGACAGCACCAATTTGGCTTCTCTAGGAAGCCATAAACTGCTGCTCTTGGCACCTAATGAGGATGGGCAGCTGATTGCCTGTGCAAAAGGAAGAGAGAGAGACACTGACTCCCAGCCTAGATGGCTCCAGCTGTCCTCAGAAGCCACTGAAGGTTACAGTTGCTTCCCTCTCTGGAGCTGGGAATGTTCCAGCCAAAAAACTGGGCCTCCTGATCAAGGACAGTTCAGTACAGAAAGCTTCCAGGACTCCTCATTTAGACTGAATAATGGATTTGGTTTGGCCATCCATCCTTGCTTAATCCCAGGATCTGAACCTGTGTGCTTGGCTGATGAAAAACATAGGATTGAATTTCAGTTCACTGATGTGCTTGTCTGGGAAATGCTAGCTTTGTGTTTGCAATGTGATTATTTGTTCTGGAAACCCCTAAGGAGTAATGGTTATCAAGCAAGGAAAATGAAATAAAGCCAACATTAAACTTACCTTAGCCCTTTAATTGATGAGGTTAATGCTTGACATCATTTCCATCCAAGATGGTGATTAAGTACTAACCAAGGAAAATACTTTTATTCAATGTGACAGGCAGAGGAAGTTTGATGAGAGATTATAAAGAAACATGACAAAGACTATCTTCATATCCAAATCAAATTTATTCACTACCCAAAACTTACCCAAATGGTTTTTCCAGCGTTGGCAGGCATCTTCCCTGCAGCTGATACCAGCCAGAGTTCAGAATCCTCTATTAGGGTCATGCTCTTGAAATTCTGTGCAGCTGACACCAGGCTGGGAGACAATGCCACCTTGGTGAAGGATTAGGAAGGACTGGAAGAAAGATCTGAAGGGTGGAAAACTATTTGAGTGGTTCTGGTGGGATGAAATGCAGTGGTACAAAGGCAGGGTCATAGATTCAGAAGGTGCTGCAGGCTGGGACCTCATCATTGGGAAATGAGTGCAGTGCACAAGTGAGCTGACTTGAAGTAGCTGCTGAAAAGATGCAGGTGTGAGAAAGGGCAAATGTACTCCTAGATGAAACTTGAGGTATTCTGGGCAAGGTGGAGAAGTGCCACTAGATCCTATATGCAGGGCTGGGGCACCGAACTCCAGTGAGTGGGGTCATGCAGAAAAACATTGTAGAGTCAACCCCGAAAAGTGAGAGTCTGTGTCACAAGAGCAGTCACAGAGAACTCAACCTGCTTAGCCCAGCAAAGCAAAGGCTGAAAGGTGGTGAGATTGCTGTCTGTAAAAAATCAGAGGGTCAAGCAGCGGCGAGGGGAAAGAGCCACTGAAGCTAAAGGACAATACTGGCACAAGATAACTGGGTGCAAGCTGCATGTGGATAAATTCAGTCTGGAAATGAGAACATTAGGGCAGACAGGCTCCAGAACAGATGTCCAGGGGGAGGAGCAGGCCTAAAGGGAACAAACCACTTTTAAGATAAGATGTGATACATACATAAAATTAATAAGCAGAGGCAGCCCCTCTGGTGACAGGGGACTGGACCCTGACAGCCAGGAGTGTACATCCCCTGCTGTGTCCTAGATTGTAGCCATGCTTTGCCCTTCTCTGAACTCTGGGGCCAGCAAAGTTTTATCCCTCTGCCAAAATACAGAGATCAAGTATCAAATTCA
This sequence comes from Drymodes brunneopygia, assembly GCA_013400955.1. NCBI lineage: Eukaryota > Metazoa > Chordata > Aves > Passeriformes > Petroicidae > Drymodes > Drymodes brunneopygia. The sequence goes on from VZTZ01050758.1 coordinate 588,843, forward strand.
TGGCCTTGAAAAGCAATGTCAAAGACACGTTCCTCTGCTCTGCCCTGCAGTGCCAAGGTGACATCAAGGATCACAATCTCAATCCACTGCTGTGTGTCAGAGAGTGCACAGGGAGAAGGGGAAAGGAAGGACCAGATTTATGGTATATTTTTCCAGCATTGTGGAACATATTGGAGCCTCATGTTCATGAGAGTTCCCTAAGATTTCCTATCCCCACCTCCCTCATGACCCTATTTCTGAACATTTTTCATTCTTCTTTTCCCAAGAAATTACTTCTACCTGTGGGACTCATCTGCTGAGCTCCCATTCTCCAGCAACAGAGAACTGGATAAAGTGCTTTCAATCTCTGGTACTATAAACTCTGACACACATGATTTCTGTAATCATATTCCCTTTTTTTTTTTTGTAAACTTTAAAAAGTCCATGGCTTCTAAACTCTTTGAGGTTGCCTCTCTGCCACATACTCTATACCTTTGGAGGCACAGCTGGGGCAGGAATTGAGGACAGGTAATGTCTGATGAAGTGGTGGGAGGTTTGGCATTGCAGAGCCCCATGTTCATCCCAGGAGCTGTTACCAAGGCCATAAAGAAGCTCAGCACCTTGCAGTATCATGGGAATATCTTTCCTGGCTGTCACCAGTTTAAGGCTACAGATGCTGCCAGTCCTATCATGGCAAGGGCAGTGGTGTGATTCTTTCTGGTCTTTGTGAACACTCCCTTAGGAAGGGAGCAGCTGTATCTTAGCTGGACTTTGTTGGGATGAGGTCATCACAGTCTCAGCCACTGGGGAAATCTGATAAGAGATGATGCCTGCAGCACTCTAGGACGGAGTTGTGTAATGAAGCCAAGATTCTGTGAAAACAGGCTGAAATGGTACAGATGGGAGGCTCTGTCACACCCTGAGTGGTGTTGCCTGTCAGAAGAAAAGTGCCTTTCTGCTACTCTCACCTTCTCCTGGCCCCGAGACCTTGCTAGGCAAGGATATCTGTGTGTGTTGAGAAACTGGGCAGCTGGGCACTGAGCTTTGAAGGCTACCTTGATTGGTGGTTGCTTGAAGAGTGCAGCCCACCAGCTGCACAAGCAGTTGAAGATTGTTTTGTCCAGATTATTGCCCCATGCTTCTTTTCAGACCTTCTTGAGATACCTGCACTTCCTGCACCACCAGGCTCTCCACAGGTCCTAGTCTGGTGGGTGTCTGCTCTCCAGAGTGTCCTGACACTCACAGATGAGAGAGGAGGGGAAGAGTGGGGGTGCTTAGGACACCCCACCTGCACATGTGCCAGAGACAGAATTTGTCTGATGTACTCCTTGGCAGAGCTGCACAGGGAGCAAGCAAGAGCCTTCCAGAGGGATGTGGCCTGCGTGCAAATCTGCTGTGCCACACCAGCCTGCCTTTATCTGCTGCCTCCTTTGCCTTCAGAGAAGCTGGAGGGGCTGTGGATGGAGCTGGGAGCTGTCCCCGCAGCCCATATCTGCAGTTAGTGAGGATGGAGTGGGAATGCAGGCAGCTACCCCTGTCTCTTCCGTGCTGCAGGAAGGAGCAGCTAGGGGAATTTGAATGAGGCTGAGAAAAAAGGGTGAAAGAGTGAGTGAGCATGTGTGGAAAGGATTTGAATGGAGGTATTGGAAAGCAGAGCTAGTGCTTGTTCCCTGAGCTGAGAAGTTGCTGAAGAAGTGGGGCAAGTAAAGAGGGAGTATCAGGACTGAATTGCAATGCTGGGAATCTGGATGCCTGCAAAACAGTTCCTTTCCTCCACTCAGCTTGTTGGGGGATCTACGTGATTTTAATGTACATTTTTCTTGCTGTTGTTTGCTAGAAATACCTTGGGGCTTGGTGATGAAACAGATTTTCTTTCTAATTTCTCCCTCAAACAAGCATTAATATACAGCTGGTTGTGAGACCACATGCATGGCTTCACAAGTCCCACCAGTCTCAGCACAGGTAGGTTGTCATGGTGGTGCAGAGCAGAGCCACAACACTAACTCTTGACAGATGTGTTTATTAATATCCTTTGGCTTTAATAAGTGTGCTAGCTGGTACATATCTGGTGTAAACATTATTCAGTCTGAAAACATCATCCTGATTTTTTACTACAGCAGGGGAAAGGGCAGATAGCACCCAGCAGCAGGGTAGGTGATGGTGAGTGGTGAGAAAGGGCAGCCCCAGCTTGCAGCTCCCAGAGGTTTGGTGGCTGAGTGCTTACAGTGACAGGGAGAGGGAGAGGTTGCATACACTGCACGTGAATACACACACACCACGTGGGGCTGACTTTGCCCTTTGTAAGGTGTTTTTAGTGAACCCATTCTACAAGAACATTCTTGCCTCTGCAGCCTGTGTGATATTGGCAGCCAGCTGGTAGAAACTGTGGATTTGTTTGGGTTTTTTCCTTTCCCATTCCCTTCCTCGGATTATTGGGAATGGAAGGAGGTAAAGGCAGAGGTGAGTCTGTGCTTTGCGCAGTGCTCTTATTCTGGCTCCTGAGCCAGCTTCCTGAGCCTGGTGATGAATGAGCTTGTTGCATGAGCTCCTCCACTGAGGCCTCAGAGTCTCTAATAAGGTGGCCAGCGCTTCCCTGTTCTCTGCGCTGGCCTCTGCTTTATTAACTGCACTGCAGCAATATTAAACTGGAACACGGGGTCAGTGTGATCCGGAGGAGAGATGCTGGGAAGGGGGTGGAAGGAAGAAGACACCAGGATGGTATGAGAACACATGGAGCAGGAGAAAGAGAAACAGCTGGCAATTGAAGTGGATTGAAAAATGTGTTCCTGCTGGACTGATGCATGCAGCTCTGCACAGACCTGCTGCTGGCAACCAGGGACCCAAAGGATGCTTAAGGAGGGGGATGCAGAGGCAGACCTTGGCCTTTATGTCTCTGTCTGCTGGACCTGTGCTAGTGACTGCAAGCCAGCACCTGCTCCACATGCACACAGCAAGCAGCTGGCTAGAGCTGCCCCCTTTTTCTCTCTTGCACTAATTTCATGCCCTTTAAACTGCGTTGGCAGCCCACCTGGCTCTGCCTACTGACAGCTGCAGCTAGCTCAGGGCCCATGCTGCTTTTCACAGAGAAAAGCCAGTCTTTCCAAAGACATCCAGGGCCAGTTCTGCTGTGATGCCAGGACTGTAGGGACTGTAGTAAAGATGTGCAGAGGGCAGTCTTGCTGGCAGCCAGTTTCTGTGTCTATCCAAGTTGCATATTGGATAGAGACAGGACATCCGCTGAGAGAAGATACAGCTACAAAGTATTTGGTGGAGGGAAAAGACCCTCTTAAAACTTTATCTCTGTGCACCAGGAGGAGATAGATGCTGAGCCTTGGTTGTGCCTTACCTATTATATAGTGATCCCAGTCTCTTCTGGGAAGCAGGGAGGTTGCAACCCATGGGAAGCATATCTGCCTTTTATTATTTCTGTTTTGCAGCCAAACCTGAGTGGCAGCCAGTTATTTATTTGGTAACACTAGTCCCCAAGGATAGACTCAACTGGGGGATCCAGAGCTTTGCAGTCCAGACTGGAGGCTGGAGGCTGATATCTCAGTTTGTCCTGGATTAGATGATGTGGGAGAGCACGTGATTTGACCTTGCTCCCAGAGGCTTTAGATACCCAAATTCCACCTAACTCCCAGCTGAGGTGGAATTTGCACTGTCTGAATCTCACCCTCAGTTTTCTCTCTGGCTCTCCATTTTGTTTCTCTTCTAAAGGTTATGTCTAGACGAGGGAAATGGCTCCTGACCTTCTCCTATTTGCTGCCATCCCAACTCCCCGGCAAACGGCAGCCTGTGGGGAGGAGCTGCTGCCAGCCCTCCCAGTCACACTCTGCTCCCCAGAAAGTCCCATGCCAGAAGCTGTAACTCTCCAGCTTTCTGCTTCTGGCTTCTGGCTGCTCCTCTTCTCCCAGATTATTGGGTATCTGCTGCTAATGATCCCAGGTTTAGTCCCTGCCCCTGGGAGCCAGCTCTGCCACTGCTTGGCCAGAGCAGGGGTGTGGAGGACTGGCAGATGGGAGGACTGAGCAGTGGGAATGCCAGCTGGGTCAGAACCCAGCTTGCATGTGTGCAGATAGGGCGTTGTTCATATAAACAGATCCTGGCAGCATCCTGGTGCCTCTGGTTCCCAGAGGCACTGCCCTGGTGCTGCCCACTAGCACTGCTCCCAGGTGCCTTGTAGGGCAGCACTGAGCTGGGGGAAGGCACCAGAACAGCTCCCAGCTCTCTGTTCCCCCTTGCCCAGGGGCAGAGGAGAAGGAGAATGCAGCAAGTAGTTCCTCAAGCAACTTACACCCTGATGTGTTCAGGTACAAAGTTCTCATTTAGGTACAATCTGTAAGGCAGGTGAAAAATTGTTTTTCACTGTGAGAACCACATGCAACCACAGGTTCTCAGGGACCACTCCCTGCCCCTTCTCTTGGTAGCATCATCAAAAACTGTGGGCAGATCAAGGAGGTGGGTCAATGGGTCCTGGCTGTGTTGGACATGAATGGGGCTTCGGTACAGAAAGTTCTACAGCAGCAGCCATTGCTTCTGAGTTTGAACTTAGAGTTACATATGTGAGGGCTGGAGACAGAGGAGGGATTGTATGTACTTGTCTTTGCTAAACACCACATTGGCATTGCCCCCTGCCCTGCTTTGATAGTGACCTTTGCTTCTGCTGTGCCTCACTCCATCTTCTTGCCCCACACTCTCTACACTGACAGATTTGCTGCAAACCTTCCTCCACGCATCCCAGTTCCTGTAATCCTGTAACTTCAGAGTTAATGACGAACATTGAGACTGCCTGTCAGGAGAATTGCCTTTGAAATTAAAATTTCAGCCTAGAGGTAATATCAGAGGCAGGGGAAAGCTTAGTGAACACTCAACTATGGAAAGTCCTGCCAAAGGTCTTTTTACCAGCACCAGCATCCCCAGTAACGTATCTTGCCACAAGGATCCAGGCAGTGCACAGCGACAGGCAGGAAATTGTATCTTCACAATGCAATCCTCGTTCTTGTCCTTTCCCAGCCAAGCAAGCATGACCATGGCAGGGAAGTTTCACTGACATGTAATTCATCATTTTTAGTGGTGGTGATTTTGATAACGATATTTTTCCCCATTGTTTTCTTGAAACTTTCCTGCTGACTTAGCAAACTGAACAATGTTTAGCTGGTATGGTTCAACTAGCATAGTTCAGCTCCTTCCAATGGGCATCAGAGGAAGAGGGAGCCTGTGAATGACTCCAGAGAACCATCAACTTGAACTAGACCCCCCTTGCCTGGTCTTGCCCTGGAGGCAGTAGGGGCTAGGGTTCAAGGATGGACTCTCTGGAAGGTTTCTGAGGAAGTACGGTAGTAGATTGGTTCCAGTGAGACACCAAATGAAATGCGACTTGGTCCAGGCAGCAAATGAATGAATTCTGCAGCAGTGGTTGTGAACTGAATGGTGTCTTGGTGCAATGCCATGCTGTGTTTGCACAGGACCTGGGTGCACTAACAGGGATGAATTGGGTTCATTTTCTCCCTCCTAAAGCCATTGTTTCTGACACAAAGATGCTTCAGGACCTGTAGTTCAAATTGTCCCTACAGTCAGGGGGACACCAAGGCTTCCCTTCAGGGAGAGCTCAGGCTCCTGATCCCTGTTCTGTACCAGGGATGGCAATTTTCAAACCAATACTGGATGAAGATCTCATGGAGTAACCAGGTGTACGTCTGTATAGAAAGAGGAGGAATAGGATGTTAGATGATGGATAGAATTGCTCAGGTTTCCAGTTTCAGGATTTTATAACACTGTGGGTTCTTTTTCTGTGCAGTTGTCTCAGAGAAACACCATCCAAACCTTCATTCCTGTGAAGAGAATGGAGAAGGGCCTGTTGCTGGAGCACATCTTGCCCAACCTGAAAGTGCCTCAGAGCTACGAGGTTCGCCTGACGCCCATCACCAGCTTTGGGGCTGGAGACATGGCTGCGCGCATCATCCGGTACATGGAACGTAGGTGTCTCCTCCTCCTCCTCACTCCTGCCTGCCAGAGCAGGTCCCAGCCTCAGGTCTGGGCATGTGGCCATGCAGAGAGGTGGCCTTCTGTGGCCCTAGCATGGGTTTCTGTGCTCTGAGGAGTTCTAATGGCACAGTGCTATCACATTTAGCTGTATTTTGGATGTTGCCATCAATGCAGAGCACTAGAGACCTCTGAAGGTCAGTCTCCACTCATCCTTCACTCAGCACTCTCCACTCTGTGGGCAGGAGATCCCCAAAACCCCAGTCAGGCCATGCTGCAACTCCTCATGGTACAGTGGCTTATTCTACAAGATAGTCATTGGATGCTGTGTATTAGCCACACACCCATAAAAGTAAGAAGATTTCTGGAGACTTCAGTTACTTCCAGAGTTGAATGCATGATTCCTTTTCTAACTAGTCACTCACAGAACTGTAGCTCTGTCCAATACCGTGAATCCCAGATTATCCCATTAATATACATTGACCATACTTCTCTCCACATCATCCCAACAGCTCACAGCTTTCTCTATTCCCACAACTCTATGATTTCTTTACTCTCCAACAGGAGTTTAGACCCTCTATTTCAGCAGAAAGTACAGATCCTTCTCCTCCTATGTTTGCTTGATTTCACACAACCCTCTTGTCCTGTGGACTGACAGCGTGTCCGATGTCCCCAGCATACCTGTCATCTCAAACTTCCACAGTGCATCAAACTGCTTTGATGTCCCTCTTAGATACCAACCCTTGGTATCTACGTGGGTGCTATCCCACAGGGTGCTCCAGAAGCAAACTACTTGGGTTGCCAGAAGGGTTTCCCTATGCAATCCCAGGATCACCCCTTCAATGGGTCTTAAAGTCTCTTGCTGCTTGGATCAGTGTGTCAACATCTTTTTCCACCAAGAAAAACAGGCACCAAGCAGTGCTTTTTCAAAGGGATGCTGCCAGGAGACTCGTGCATTTGTGACCTTTCCTGATGTGTTCATTTTATTTTCAGACTTTGATTATGATTTGTGCTTTTGTTCTGACTTGTTTTTCTGGGTTTTTTTTCCAGCAATCAACTATCCCAATCCAACAGGTAAGTAACAAGACCTTTGTGTTAATTCTTTGAATGTAATGCATGTTAGTCAAATGCTCCAACAGATCAGGCAAGACAAGCAGCTGGAATACACAGCTGACTTTGTCAAATCTTTTTTCCCAAAAGAGGATGAAATTGCATACACTAAAGCTTCCAGTAAATATTGCCTTTTGTTGTACCTCGAGTTATTGCCAGGAGATTTACACCAGGGATATGCCTCTCACTCACACCTCATATCTCTGTGACTGGATAGACGATGATCTTGAACACACACCCCTGTGCCCCAGCACAAGCAATCTACTTCCAGTAAGCAGGTTATTAAATGTTCCCCAAAATGTCTGTGTTTAGGAATATTCCCCATCCTCTTCTCACTAGGAATGATACCACATGGTATCTCTGCAGGCTTGTATGGAGCAGTCTCCAGCTCAGATCTGGCTCTTCTTGCAAACTCCTTGAGCACAGTCCCTTTCTTCTTCCCCTCGAGTGTCATCACTGTTACCTTGCTTATTTACCTTCTGGTCATTCCTGGTAAGATGCAGGCCCATCTGTATTGAGCATCCAGAGTTCCCATTGATTTTGAGAGCAGAATACACAATGTCTAAGAATGATGGCCTGTAACACCAAAATGACAGTGCTCATTGAGCATAAATGAAGAATTCTAGCTCACTGTAAGCAGTGGGGGGATGGTCTTCAGGGGATGCAAAAAGGACCCTTTGCTTTGATTGTAGGATGTAAACCCATGCAAGGCTCTTGGGCAGAGATGGGCAGACTACTTGCTAGTGCTCCATGGAGAGCATGGGGCTGTTTCTCCCTGTTTCCAGCTGCTGAGTTAGTGTTCAGTGTTTTTATGTATTACTCTATGTGTAGGTTAAGTGCTGCTGCTGCACTGCAGGGTGGCAGTGGGGAGGAGAAGCCAGGATTAGGTGATGGCAGCCAGGAATCAGCATAGGGAGCTGTCTTGTTTAGGCAACCACAAGTCATTAATTCCTAGCCGTTCACACTCTGAGGATGGTTTGATGAACCATACTCTGCCTGAGAGTAGGAGCTTCTTACAGAGTCAAAGGGATTTTGTGGCTCTAATTCTTGATTCCATTGGCTTGCTTTTCCTCACTTTCTGATTTTCTTTTAGTATTCTTCATAGAAGACTCACTGGGGGACACAGAGCATATTGCCAAGGACCTACTCCAGAATGTGTCTCTCAGAACTTGCTGGACGAGGCAAGCGTCCCAGCCCGCAGGTGGAAGTGACAAAATCTGGCCTTTTGCCACTTGCTTTTACACAGCAGAAATCACTGGTGAACCCACAGCAACTTCAGTCCTAATTGTGTCAGTCTCTTGGGGTCTTTGTAAAGTGAACTTTCAGATTGCCTGCCTAGGGAAGCTTGGGCAGCTTGATTGAGTCCAGAACAACTGCAGGAAATTTGCGTTTTGTGGAACACTACTCGGCCACTCGTGTTTTCCATGCAGTAAACCCAACACTTATGATTTCCCCTTGGTATAAGTTGCCCAGTCTCTGGTGGATATTGGGACCTCTGTGCCAGTTGTGCGGGCCTTGCCCATGAGTTCACGCCTTGAGACTGCCTAAAATCAGATCTAGCACACTTGCTTTCAGTTATGCCTTTCCTTTCAGAGCTGCTGCCAGTGAACTATGAGCCCAAGGCTTTTAGCTCTTTCTTCAGGCCACAGCTGAGTTCCCTGACTCTCATCCCAAAAACATGGAAACCTCTCCTGCTACCTCTTCTTTTCCTACTTCCCCCTGCTACCACCACCCCCAGGGAAAAGTTCACACTAGGCTGCTTAGCCAAATTCTGGGAGCAAACATTGAAAGCTCTCGAGTGAAAGGCAAAGATTAGATGATTAATGCCTCTGGCAGCCTGATCCAAGGGCATGCACAATGGTGATTAATTTACAAACTCTGAGAGTCACTTAATACAATTACTTCTTCATGCATTTTCTCTCTCAGCCTAATAAGATGTTAATAACATTGGGGCAGGCATGCATGTGGCATGGTTACAGAGCTGGGTATTGGGTTATAAAGGAAAAAGCAAAGGAAGAGCAAAGGAAGTGAACAAAAGACATTGGGAATTTCAAATATTTAGAGGTTACCAATAAGACTGACTCTTAAAAATCAGTCAATTTGGTTCTAAAAAAGAGAATTTGTGTTTTAAAAACTGCCTAAGAATTATCTTAATTCTAAGATTTTACCTTAATGTTCTCTTAGAATAACTGATTATTTTAATATCATGACCAAATTCCAGTCCTGGGGAATCTGCTCTATCCTTCTTACCTCCTCTACAATTTTATTTGGATATAACTTTTGCTCTCTAAACTAAACTCTGGAGTGCTGCCCCACAAACCATTCCAGCTCCTCAGCCCTGGGTGTTTTGGTTTCCTTTGTTTTATCAGATGTAACCTTGCAACCTTGGTGATGAGGTCATTAAGAAGTATATGGGATAGCTGGTTTATTTTTTGGTTGGCCAACATGGCTATGGAACCTGGCTGTGTGTGATGCTAAAACCATGATTTTGGGACCATGGACAAGTACAGTGGGTAGTGATCTGTGGCAGATGTTGATGGTTGTAGATTAACCTGCCTTGTTGCTTGCCATCAATTGCTTGTGTGTCTGGTCTCTGATAATGCTCAGAGTCCAGAGGAATCCAAGTTTGTTCAGGTAAGAACATGTGGGAATGAGATGTCAGCCTGTGTTTAGAGTTGGATTACTCAAGTGTGTGCCCATTCTCCAAGAATGTTTGTGATGCAAAGGTTAAAAAAGGTGACAGTTCCTTGTATCCTGATGGCAAATAGGATGGCTTAACCAGTTATAGCATTGCAAAGCTTTCTTCCATTACTGGTTATAAAATCCCTAGAAGCTTGCAATGGGAGAGACTGTTAAATGTTCTTTCTTAGATCATGGCACACTTTGAGGTCTCTATGCAGCTCTCGTTGTCTTCATTTTCTAGACTGGGAAATTGATGTCCAGGAAGTGACAGCCTGTGGGTCACACAGCAGGTCTGCAACAGGGCTGGGGCTCAGAGCATGGTCCTTTATGCTCCAAGCCAGTGTCAGTTGTCAGGCCACTGCTAAATGCTGAAGGCAATTTTACTCAAGTGCACTCCATCTGCTATTCACCCACAGTCTGCAGCTAGAATACGATTATTATTTTTTGCATTCGTCTGGCAGCCAGAATTTCAGAACCAGGAATGGCTTTCCCCTAAGGACTTGAAAGGAAAACCTCCATTATGTTTCTCAAGAAGGCAGAGCAACAAGAAATGCTAATAGAGGGTCTCTCCCCTGGGAATGCAGGGAGGTGTCTGTAACTGAGAGCAAACATCTCTGCACTCTGAGCTGCCACCACTGTTTGGTGAAGACAGCACAAACTCCAGCCTTTGAGGAGTCTGCCACCTCCACCTCACCTGTAACAATCCAGAGGATAACTTCTGTGCTCAATATTTAAATCCACTGCTTAAATTTTAAACAGGAAGCTTCCTTTACACATTGATGATGAGCCAGGATCCCTGGCAAATGGCAGAAGTCTTTAAGAAGGTTTGCATCACACAGTCAAGGTCAAAAGTCACGTCATCTCTGTGGCCTCTGAGGTACAGCAGGTGATTTAAAGGTTTTCTTTTTGTGTGGGTCTGCCAGGTTTCTCCAGGTGAACCTTGTTGATAACCATCTAGAGGTGGCATGCTGGCAGTGTCCCAAACCACACTGAACACTTCCTAGTTATTCATGGCACCTCCACTTGTAGCTTGGAGAAACCACAGAGCTTTGCTTTCCTGTGGCTTGTTTTAAACCAAAGGACCAGGAGTCAGAGCACTTGGGTTCTGTTTCCAGCTTAGGCCCTGCCTGCAGTGGCCTTAAATGTGTCTCTCTATACTTCGTGCATCTGTTTCCCCACATGTAATACAGAAGATATGTAGAAAGAGGCATTGCTATGCTACAGAGAAGATAAGCCTTGTTCATTAGTTATTGCAAAGTGCCTTGAGCTCCCAAGCTGAGCAGAGGCACTGTGCTGGAGTTACAAAGTCCTGAATCCTGCCCAGCCAAGTGGTGTTGCACAAAAGATGGATCACATTGATGATTAAGCAACAGCATTGCTTTATCTGTGATGCCTGGGACCCTTTTCTATTTTATGTGTTCTGCCAGAAGTGTTGCCTTCTGGAAGGAGCCGCATTTGAGTGAGAAGAGAGGATGCAGTTAAGGCCCTGTTTGGCCATTAAAACAACTCTCTATAAGCTTTTGAGTCAACTTCTTTGAGCCATCTCATCCCATGTGTGTGGCTTCTTACAAATGAGGCACAACCAGGCCTTGGTGCTAAGTTGAGAATGCTGTCCTCAGGTCATCTTGTCTCGCACAACTCTCTCTGATCTCCACCTGAGCTTGTGCTTTCTCCTTAGTCTGCCTTTCCTTTGATTTCTGTGCCTTCTCATTTGTGGTTTGTTCCCTCTCAATCAGTTGTCTGGCTGACCTCTGTGTTACAGCTTCCAACTCTACTTTCCACCTGATATTCCCTGTTAAGGGAATTCTGTGTTGGAGAAAGATGTCATCTTTCTTTGCAAGTCCATGTGCTCAGCAGGGTCAGAGGTGCTTTTGCAAAAGGACATTCATTGTGGATCCTCCTGTGTAAGATAACGCCATTCTAAGAGAAAATGTCTCTTTTTACTGCAGCTGGCAGCCCATGAGCTGGAATCATGCAGATATTTGTCTTTGGTCCAATGGAGAGAAACCAGGGATATTACACAACCTAGCAACATCAGCAAGCTTGTGGGCTTCAGCCTCTCCTTTGAGGACCAGTGGGTATCTGGTACAGCCATGAACTCCCTTCTCTCAGCCATAAAAGCTGAGGAAGGACCCTTAGGAGCTGCTTTCTCACTCTTTTCTCCTTCCATCTCTTTGTTCTGGGGGTGAAAGAGGCACCCCATCCCACACAGTCGCCCTGTCTCAGACTCTGCAAGCGTCTGTCCTGTCCTCTGCTCCCTTCTCCTTCATGTCCAGGTGCCGTTCAGGCCCCTGTTCGAGGCACTGCAGAGCAGTGGCTAATTTGGATTTGGATGCTAATTAGAAATGAACAGATTGAACGGAGAGCACTTAGCCAGGGTTAATCAGCAGTTAAGTGGCCAGCCCAGACAAGCTCCTGATGGCTGTGCTCAGTCCAAAGGAGTGGGCAAGTGGCGTTTCCCAGAGTTTACTGAAAACCCAGCTGCCCTGGTCTGTGAACCAGGCCCTTGGCTTGCCACACATTGTTCAACCTATGCTGGAAAAGAGAATTTTGCAGGCCACAGCAAGAGGCTGCGTCCTCTTTTCTCACTGCTTTGATGGGATGTTGGAAAGAGACAGGCAAGAAGGGGGAACCCACTTCCCTACCATAGGAGTGTGCAGACCTTCGATGTCTGTTTGGATTACAGTTGTTTTCATTTCCAAATGGGAGGGGATGGGGAGGATGCTAGCTGCAGGGTAGCCACCAGAAGGTACAGCATCTCAGAGTCAAGATTCTGTTCATTTCAGAGGTAGTCTCTCTTCTCTGGTGGAAGGTAACAGATTTTGTTGTGCATGGTAGGTGTATGAAGCTGCTACCATCACATTGTACTGTGTCTGGCAATTTTGGCCCTGACATTGCAGAAAATGATGCTCCTTGTCTGTCCAATCCTTGGCACCCAGCCCACACATTGAGGGCCCTGCTCTGTCCTACATGTCCTGCCAGAGTCACCCATGCTAGGAGAAAAAGCCTCCTGCCCAGGAACCAGAGCAAGTCATCACTGAAGATACAGGAATGCAGGAGCCCCAGCAGGCATTTGGGCTTCTCTTCCTCTAGGCATGAGAAATAATAGTGGGAGGTAAACCCCAAAAAGTTGAGTCTTGCACCAGCATGCCATGGATGAGGTTCCTAGCACATCCCAAGCCCTCATTGTGAGCCTTGTTTTCCTTTGTGTATGTATTCTTTCATAGTTTTATCTTTCAGTTTCATATCACACCTCCTTGCTCTCACTTAAAAGCAGCAATTAAAGATATCTGCGCTTGCTGTATCTACATCACTCACAAGGTCCAAGATCCCACTTCCAGCTCATTTTCCAGCTCTGGTTTCTGCCCAGGGACCTTTCAAAACACACAGCAGATTTCACATCGGTTCTTGGACCTGTTTTCTCTTTCTTTTTGCCTGTTTTATCCATCCCTCTCCTATTGTGTCAGCAGTGTAAAGCTAGTTCTTGGCCTTTGCTTTTGTGACTCAAAACTACCTTTTTAACACAAAGGTTACAATCTTCAGCCTGGTCATGTCCAATTCATTCCAATCTCTGCAAGTCCATATTGGGTTATGTCTATGCACAAGATTTTTCATCTGTCTTACAATATTGCTGTAGGGTGTAACTGTCTTGTGGTAGTAATAAAAGCGAGCCCTATTGCACATGTGGTTGATCCTACATAAAAATCTTTTACCTACGTGTTTTATTTTGTTAGGGGAACCAGCATAAGCTGCAAAATCAAATGTGCCTTTTAGCTGGTGTAAATTAGATATACTCTGGCTAAATGACACGTTTGTCGCTCTGCGCTGACCTCTTCTCCACATGATCTTTTTTCATGTGTGTCACAGTTTAGTTAAATATATAGCCTGAAGGGGGGTCATCTGCTGCTTCTTTTTCCTCTCTCCTGGGGAAATTATTCTACCATCAAGTTGTTCTGATATAAAAGCCCTTGTAGCCAGTTTTCCTTCAGTGATCTTTTTACCCTTGTCTACATTTGCCCCTTCAGATCTCTCAGAGCATCTCTTTTTCTTTAGCCGTAATAGCTTCATTCCATTTTGTTAGACCATCACATCCCTCAGCCTGGATTAACACTTCTGTAGTAACACTAATCACTGATGTATTATGGGTAGTGATAGGAAAAGGAGGGACATTTTTAAACAAAAGAGGGGAGATTTAGATTAGATTTTAAGAGTAAATTCCTTACTCAGTGAGTGGTGAGGCCCTGGAACAGGCTGTCCAGAGATGTTGTGGGTGCCCCCTCTGTGGAAGTGTTGAAGGTCAGGTTTGATGGGGTCCTTGGCAACCTGATTTAGTGAATGGCATCCATGATGGGTTTGGAACTGAATGGTCTTTGAGGCTGCTTCCAACTCAACCCATTCTATGATTTCTATGATGCCTTCTTTTTCAGCCTCCTGCTGAGGTCAGGGGCTGCCCATCTGCCCCCGCCTTGGCGCAGAGCCTCAGTGGTGACACAGCACTGCTGTGAGCGCCCAGGCAGCTTGGGGAGGGTGTTTGAAGGCAGCAGCTGAGCAGCCCCTCCCCTTGCCATGCCCACAGATAACACCTGCCGCTTCGAGGACGAGAAAATCTGCGGCTTCATGCAGGACAAGATGGACAACTTTGACTGGACCCGGCAGAACGCCCTGACGCAGAACCCCAAGCGCACCGTCAACACGGGGCCCCCCACGGACATCAGCGGGACGCCCGAGGGTAGGCACAGCTCTGGGTTTCTTCTGCCTTGGCTGGGGAGGGGAGGTGCACACCACCTCTTGGCAGGAGTCTCATGGCTCTGGGAGCTGATGGAAGGCTGATTCGCTTTCTGCTTCACACGGGGTGCAGGGAGCAGGCAGTTAATTTGCATGTTACTGATTGGAATTAAACACACAATTAAAACACCCACAACTTTGTTGAAGGGAATAGTGTGAGCATTAGTTCTTGTTGTCAGCTAATTGCCTGCTGCCTAATGCCCTTGCACTGTTTGATGTTTGGTTTGAAGTAAAAAATGGATAAACGAGTAGGAGAATATCTCTAACAAGTAGAAATGGCCCTGTAGGTTTTAGTGAGCTGCTTCCTCAAAGAAATTCTCAGGGATGCAAACAGATCTCCTTAGTACCAAGCACAGAAGCGTGAGAGACCAGACAGGAGCTGCCTGTGGGGCAGGAGGAAGCCTCACTTATAGCTGAAGGAGACTGGTGTTACATATTGCTCACCCTAGCTGTGCATGGAGTACATGCTCCCAGTTTAGCTGGATACTACCTCTCTCTTCCTGTAATAAGAAAAGTAAATTTGTATGCAAACACATGTCTTTGAACTCAGAAAAAAATGGGAAACATCCAATGGCCAGCTAAGGAAATGGTTTTTCCCATTAGTGTTCAGTACACCAACCTGACTGAGCATTGAGAATGATGTTAACAAATTAAATGGCTAATCTGTTCCTCCCTGGGCTGTTAACAACTGCTTTGGTATTGTTCTCTTTAGACAAGAATATTGTTTAGGCTAGATGTACCGAATCCTCTCTCCCTCTGCTTGAGGCAGAGAAATTAGTCTGGAATGGTTTCGCTTTCTGGTGTTCTCCTTGCACAGTGCAGTCAGCTCTGAGGCTCCTTGTGCTGCAGGAGCGAGGCTCATTCTGCACCCAGACAGAGGTGCATGTTCAGGGGTTGTCCTGCTACGTGTGCTCACAGCAGGTCTGCAGATGCCCGTCTCTCCTGAGCTTCCCTAAATACTGCTGAGGCAGGGGAGGCACTGCAGACATCCTGCAAGGGTCTCTGGCAAGGATCCCAGTGGGCAGTTGGGCAGAGCAAGGCCGTGTCTCCCAGAAGAGGGCTGGTCTCCCAGCCACACTGACATCCCATGGTTTGGAGGAAGGGAGTCCCAGTGCATACTGCCTTTGCCCACCCTTCCCTCTTGTTCTGCAGGGTATTACATGTTCATCGAGGCGTCCCGGCCACGGGTGACAGGAGACAAAGCCCGGCTCATCAGCCCCCTCTACAACATCACTGCCAAGTATTACTGTGTCTCCTTCTACTACCACATGTATGGGAAGCACATTGGTGAGTACCCTCTGGGCAAGGGTAAACTCAGCCTCATGTGGGCTCTTGGGGAAGATCTCCAGCCTCTTGCTCCAGCAGCTGTGCCTGCGACCAGCAATTCCAGAGGGTGGGAGTCCTACTCTGGTATTCCAAACAGCAGGGTGGGCTGCTGCTCTCAAACATTTGTCCCATAGCCCAGCAGTGTCAGGGTTGTGAGGCTGTCACAGCCCATCCTTGCGGCAGCACCTTACATTCGGTCTGTCCATTGGCAACAAGAGGAGGGTGAAGGGGTTTTGTGGACCAGAGAGCGCTGTGGTGGCCACAGCTACATTGAGGTGGGCAGGATTGTTCTCCCTCAGCTGTGCCAAGGGACTGCCTGCTCTGCCTGGCTCCCTCCTCTCGTTAGTGTAAGCCTCAAGTGCAGCGAGCACCACAGAAGCGCCTGGCACACTAATGAGTTTCCATATCCAGTCAAGGAGCAACTGCTAATTCGTCACCTCTTGATTATAATTTCATTAATTTGAATAATAGATGCACTCTTCCCACAGCACACAGGGTTATTAATCACCTGCTGGACTAGAGCCTGACTGAAAAATCAGGGCCCAGGCAGGAATGTGTCCGCCCTTCAATAAGCGGGGTTAATTAACCGCTCTCTGCTCAGTACTGTAGATGTCATTGGGAGGGAAAATGCTCCTGAGTCTGGCCACGTCTCTGTGCACATGTGGCACAGCTGAGAGGTTAAACTGCAAAATCTGAGCAAGACTGAAACCCTGACACCACGGATGTCCAGGGCTAGGAGCTGGGCTGCAGTTCACTGAGCAGGTCTCCATCTGTGTCTGTGTTTTGAGGGTTCATATCTGCTCTCTGTACTTGGAATCGGGCTAGGTCGGAGGTGTTTTCACACACCTGGAGACAGGCTGCTCCATGTTGTAGTCATGCTGGCAGTGGCAGGTTGCTGAGGCCAAGCACTGTCAGCGTTGGCTCACACCAGGCTTTCCTGGAGCTGCTGGTCCTGCTTAGCTGACAGAGTCCAGCTGCTAATGCTGTCTGGCAAACTCAAGTGTTCCTGCAGCTGGCCCTTATGGTAAGTCAGCTCTGCTGCCTAATTCCTGCTCGTCTTCTCCTGGAGGCTTGCAAAGGAGTCTCATTCTTTGATGAAGAGTGGCCCAGACTGGTAAGAGATTGGCAAAAAAACGATGCGGAGAGAGGAGGCCTCTCTTCCTTTTTTTCTTGTGTCATATTCCCAAGTTCATTTCACAGGTGAAGTAAAAGCTCGTCAACATTTGTTTGATTTTGGAAGAGGGCTCAGTTTAACAGTTCTCTTGTGGCAGTCTGTCTGGAGATGGGGTGGACTGGACCTGCCAGAGAATAAATTCATTACAGGTTTTTTGCTTTTAGCATTTTAACTCTTTATTGATTTGCTCCACCCACAAATGGCCCAAAAGGGACTCCCGAGACCTAAGAAAGCCTCGAGTGCCATTTTCTATTCCTCAGCTTCAGACACCTTTCATATCTGTTGATTTTTCCCTTCATATCCAGTGTTATGGCCCCTGCCTGATCCCTGTTTTTCCTCTTGTTGTACGAAGGGGCTGATAAATTTCTGTGAGGTGGATAGACTCTTTAATGCCATTTGATTTCCATGGTGGGTACTGCTGAGCTGAGAGCAAATTTTAAAATCAGACTGATTAGACAGAGACAGAGATTGAAAGAGAACAAAATAAAAAAGTTCATGTGTCATGGCCACAACCCCTGGCTCACCTGGTGCCAGCACAGCCCTGCCAAGCCAGGTGCCAGCAAGACCATATCAGGTTGCCTGTGTCAGCAGACAATGCCAGCAAGAGGGTGTCTCCCATCCCAAGCCTCTTCTAGCAACTCCAGTCCCATCGTGGAGCAAACTGAGGCTCTGTCACTACAAAAAGTAGCCATATAAAACCCCGACATTTATTTATTTTTTTAATAACCCTTTTATTACCTTTTTTTTTCCCCCCACTACAGAACTTGAAAGCTGGTTTACTCTCACAATTTGACTATAAAATATCCATAGCCATCCAGGCAAATCTTCCCTGGGAGAGTTCCCAGACACTACTCGTTTATAATAGATATGACGAAAGAGAGAAACAGAATACAAATGCACTGGTTGTAGCCATGATATAAAATATTCAGTGCCTAGCAGAGCAGGATGCTGTTGAATATCTCTCAGCTGATGAGAGAGCAGGATGAAGGGGAGCTCCCTGGAGGCAATTCCTGTTCTTCTGAAGTTATTTGGTCATCTGTTTTCCTTCCTCTGGCCCCCTCTGTAGCAAGCATTCACACTGCCCTATGATCCTGCCAGCCCCAACACAAAAATCAAGAGCAGGGGAAGAAAAGAGATCCCATTTCCACCAGGCATTCCAGAACAAGGGTGTCTTACTTGCATCTGGCATAGAAATACCAAATGAGGCTCAGTTGGTTGGAGCCTGGTGCTAAGGATGCCATGGTCGTGGCATTGATCTGTTTGTGAGCCAGTCACTAAGGAGTTGGACTTGATGATCCTTGTGGGTCCCTTCCAGCTCAGAATATTCCATGATTCTGTGTTTCTGAGGAATTGCTTGCCTTCTTCAGGGCAGGAAACTAGCCATGGCATTCGCCAAGTTCAAAAAGCCTCTTTGCCAGAATGGCTGGGTGAGTCAGCATCGCAGCTGGGAGCAAATCCTCAAGTCCTTGCTTCAGCTATCAGACTCCTCTTCCTCCCTTCCCAGGGACTGCCTGAGGGGGGGAGGCTTTAAGAGGACACTTTCCCTGACAGACTGGTTCCAGCACAGTCCCCTGCCACCTTTCACTCATGCCTGCTAACTCAGTAGCCAGGTACAGCCTCCTGCTTGCTGCTGGGTGCTCTTGCAGGCCCTGCAGCAGGAGATGTCTTCATGGTCAGCTCACAGGATGAAGGTTGCTGAGAGAGACATGGAAGTTTCAGCCACTGAATGGAGAGTTCAGTGTGTGATTGTTCCACTGCTGACACAGACCTTTTCTGACCACCCCAGATAAGTCTGGTCTATGTGTAATCAGGACGGGAAGCTTCCAATAAAATTGTAAAAAACTCATTGCTCTCTACAGCTTCTTGAGGAGGGAAAGGTGGTGAAAGGTGCTAATTCATGGTATCTAGTGACAAGATGCATGGGAATGGTTCAAAACTGCATCGGGGAGGATCAAATTTGTATGTTGAAAGGGTGCTCAGACATGGAATGGACTTCCTAGAGAGATGATCAAACTGGTCAGACAGTTTGACTAGTTGGTTGTAAGTCCTTTCCAAGTTTTCTTTTCCTTCACTTCTCTTTTCTTTTTTTCTCTTCTACTCTTTTCTGAGATCACATGAGGAACAGTGCTGGGGACTGATTATGAAGGATTTTGTTTCTGAGTCACTGGAAACAATGAGACCTGATCAGATCACTTGCCACAGCATCTGAGTTCAAGAAAGCCATGTCTGTTTCACAGAGGGAATTAGGTTGTGGGCAGGCCACTAACACAGGCAGTGTCACCACTGATGGCCTCCTGCTGAGGAGGAATGGAAGGCCTGCCAAACTGAATTGCCTCTTTACTTCCTCAACACAGATCAGACAATCAGTGCAAAGGTGTGTCTAAAAGACCCTGGTGGGTGATCACACGTAGGAGCCAGCGGGTGCCATGTGGCCTCAACTTGTTTGTGACAAGTGACGTTAGTCAGAGCTGTCAGGTCACACAGATTGAGAGGTACCAGTTATGTCGATGCAAAAGCAGCTTGAACCACACAGGCATCATTTTTGTAAGATTCAACATCATGGCTCCCTCGTTCCTACCCAGACTTTGTTTATGAGCACAGCACCCTGCCACTGCACAGTAATACAGGTGGCACCCTGGAGGTAGCTGCATTCTTTTGGATACATAAAGTTTGCCTTATATAGAAATGTGTTGTTCATTAAATCCATGCCATTATCTCCAGTGCAATAACTCTACACAGCAGAGATTACATCACTGGATTGATTTAGGGGAGGCTGATTTTCCTAATGAGTATGATTCACTTCCCTCTAGGCCCTTGAAAACAAGTTGCAGTTAAAGTTAAGCGAACAGTTTGTAATGAAAAAATGTATTCCATTTTTTTGATACTCATTCTTTTTCCACTTATTCAGATGTGTTCTTGGCTTTACTCATTCCTCCATCAATAAATTTGTATTTGACTAATAATTTGTTAAGAGATCAGCATCTTCCTGTGGGCTGTGGTATGACTTCGGATAGACTGTGGTCTCTTCTATTAGTATCTGCATGGGGTTTTGGGAGATTAGTCAAATACCATGGTCATGAGCAAGGATTAGAAATACCTAGCAAGAAGACCACTAATTTGTAAAGTGTCATTCAACCTCTGTAAGTTCAATACAGTGGCTCTGAAACAAAGACAGATTAAGTCATTGTTTTTCTAAAGAATTTAGTGAACTTTGGGTTAGAGGCATAGATTTAAAGATTATTAAGACCCAATGGTACTGATACATCATCTAATCAAAGTTCCTGCATAAACAAGGGCAGAGAATTCCCTTCAGTTACTTTTGCTGGAGCCCAGTAAATGTTATGTGTCTATACCTTCATTAAATGTTTACTTACAAGGAGCACCATCAGCATGTTTGATATGTAGAACTGAATCATCCCAAAGCCAAAGAGCTTAACATCTAAAGAAGAAGACATGGAGACGAGGGAAAGATGTTCAAGGATTGGCTACATGACATTTTTATTCCACAAATATTGTGTCTTCATGTTGATGCAGGCATTCTGTTTAGTACCTTGAATGTGGGTTCACTGATCCCTGCCTT
The DNA here is from genome assembly GCA_013400955.1 of Drymodes brunneopygia. Classification (NCBI taxonomy): domain Eukaryota; kingdom Metazoa; phylum Chordata; class Aves; order Passeriformes; family Petroicidae; genus Drymodes; species Drymodes brunneopygia. The sequence continues at coordinate 609,461 of VZTZ01050758.1, forward strand.
TCCTTGCCCTTCACTAAAAGGGCATCCCTGAATCAAGTTCCTGGTGCAGACAGACACTGAAATGCTGCCTTCTTCAAAAGTCCCATTCTGTCTTACCAGTTGAATGCCTGACTTTTCTCCTGCAGATTTTGTTGGGAAGGAGCACAGATTGCTGGCACCCATTCACTTGCAGATGCCCTGAATTCCCATAGATTTTCTTTGCTCCTGATGACCTGACTGGAGACACAGTTACTCCTCTGGTGGACAGTTGCTGTGATCCCCCCTCCCTTCATTGAGCAGAGCATTTTTCCATTCAGACTTTAATCAGAGCAGCAGCCTTGTGCAAAGTGGAGGAGCTGTAAGGATACACTGCAACCTGATCATCTCCGGAGACATCAGGCGTTGCATCAATTATTCAGACTCTGAAATTGATGTATACAAAACTTAACAGATACTTAAGAGGAAACAGGAGCTCTCAGAGCATATCCAGCTACTTCTTTAGCACTCCCTTGTCACTCTTCTATTCTCTCCATAGACCATTAATTATTTCACTGTTGGTCATTCCATGTGCACATCTGGACACCCCTCTGGGTGCTCTGACAGGATAAAGGCTATGGGGCCAGAGTGCAAATCTATGATAAACTACTTGTGCATCCATCCCAATCTGTTCTTGAGCATCAACCAGAGATTATTTTGTAATGTATGATGATATATGGAAATGCGTCCCAGAAAATCAAAGAAATGCTCAACAAGTGTCAGTCACCACCATCACTTCTAGGAGTGACTTCCTCTCCCAGAGAGAGCTCTGCAAGAATGACAGACACCCCAACACCTGAAGGAGTTTGAAGTTGCAGGTTTGGAATCTCACTGTCTCGCCTTGAAGTTTTGTGGTGCAAGTAAGGCAGGCATGAAGTGGGGAAAGTCTCTTGCTATAATAATAATATAATGCACCCTGACTCAAAGCTGGGAGCAGAGCTTGCTCTAACAAACAGCCTTCCTGCAGCAAATCACTTTCAAGGCCTGAACCATTCATCCTCTCACATCTCCCTGGGTCAGGCAGAGGATGAAGGCAGAGAACAGCTTTTGAGTGGTGTCCTCAGTTCAGCAGGAAGAATATGTGATCTCAGCTGCTCCTTCCTGCTGTCTCGCTGGCTTCAGCGTTGCAGTAAAGCAGCCCATCTGCTCCAAGCCCTGCAGCCATGCAGCTGCCCTGTGCTTGGCTCCCAGGACTGAGACACCACAGACAGGGTGATGATGGGGAAATTGTTGATAAGGGTAGAGAAGAGACAGGCAAAATCTTCCTCAGCATAAGTACATCCATGTCTGCAGGGTTTTTGTCAGGAACTCTTCCACATACATCACTTGTATTTTGGGGGCTCTGGGAGGCTACCTCCTCTCTTCCTGAGGTCTTAGCAAAGCCTGCCCACCGAAGGGAGGCAGGCAGAGTCCCCTGTCTGGCTGTTGTGCTCTTTTAAACCTGGCAGTGTCTATGAAGCAGACTTTGTTTCAGCTCGTGGAGAGTGCTGAGCACAGTGCGTGCTCTCAGCCTGAGAGCTGAGCACATGAATTCCGCAAAGGACCCAGCTGTCTCTGGTGCCAAAGATGAAAGGGCCCGTTATCAAAGCTGGGAGGAGAGAGAGCATTGCCTGAAGGCATCTGGGCATGTCACGAAACAGAGGGTGAACAAGGAGTAAACAGACCTCACAGCTGGTCTATGGTTCACTCTGCTTCTTGAGTTTACAAAATTGTTGGGAAAAGTTGCCTTCACATGATCTCCTTCTTGCTAGGTTTTTCATACTCTCATTTTTGATGGTTGGATTTGATGTTAAAGGTCTTTTCCAATGTAAACAATTCTATGATTTTGCCCCAGGCTGGCCTCTCCTCTCTAAGGTAGTACCCAGCACTTCTGAAGACCAGCAGCTACAGCAGGAAAGAGGGAATGAGCTGCCCTATCGGCATCATCCCATCCTGCTTGCCAGCACAGCTGCGCAGAGAAACAAAGAAGAGCATCCATTTCCTGCCCAGCACCTGAGGCTCCCCCTGCCCTGCCTGGAGCTGAGTCACAGGCATCACTGGGCTCCTACACAGCCATGGCCCCAACAAGTGTCCAGCTCTGAACTTACCCCTGAGTCACCCTCCCTGTGCCCTCCCTCTCTTCTGTTCTAGCTGCTATATCAGATGGGCCTTTGTTCTTCTGAGACAGCATAAATTCAACATTATGGAGCATGGAGATCTTTTTTCTTCCTCTTTTCAATTTCTTAAACCACATCCTGTTGGCCACACATAGAAAGCCTGTTACTGGTCACAAACAACTTCTGAGGGAATTTTCCATGAAAAGGGGTGCCAGGATTTTGTTCCATAAACACAATATGAAAGATGGAAGTCTTGTATCATTCATCTTTCTATGCTAACAGTTTCTCTAATTAGACTGGTGGATCAAATGAGCAAAGGAGCTCAAGCATAACTCCATTGTGAGTCTACTCCTGCCATATCACCATCTGCTCTCTGTGTACACAGACAGGTGGGGATATGCTGGAGAGAAGGAGCTATAGCTGTAGCTTGCCTGCCTTCCTCCCATTATTCCTCATCACAAGACAGCCACGACAATACCACTGCACTTACCCCACTGTCTGCAGGGTCCAGTCCCCCCTGCCCAGTGTGTGTCCCCAAGGGTCCAGCCATATGTCCACTTTGCATTTTTAGTGTTGTTGCTTCTCTGCTGGTACATTCCCTCCATCCCAAAATTCCTGTACATGCCAGACTGGTCAGATAGATAGTGATGGATCATAGATCAATCTGTGCAATTGGCTTTGCCATGTCAGGGAATATTGCTTCAAGCCCAGCCTCATTTGATGGTGGTTTAGGTGGTCAGAGGTGGAAATGTGTTTATTTCTTTGGGTTTTTGAAATCCACAGTTAATTCCAAAGAAAATTCCCTGTAGACATATTTAAGTAATTTTCACAGGTTTGCTGTAGGGGAAACATTGCCAATCAAAACTTACTTTATTGCTGTTTATATCCCCAGAAAGTCCTAGACACAGCAGGAAACAGGAGGCTTTGATTCCCCTGATTCCCTTCTCCATAGCCTCCCTGATGTAGCAGAGCATGGAATGTCCTGCAGCAATCAGCCAGCTGGCAGCACAGGCTGAACATTCTCCATGCCCCAATGCAGATGCCTTGTGAGTAGTGGTGGGTTCATGGTGCTTTCCAAACTCTGACCAGGATGAGCTCTCTGAACCATCCTGCTCTGAAGTTAGGGGTGGCTGCAGAAACAGGTCTGAGTAGTGACCCTATGACTGGAGAGAGGGGACCCCGCACACCAAGCTGAGAACAGTGAAAGACATGTAGAAATAAAGTTCTCTGTAGTCAGGAGTGGAAAGCAGCCCAGAGGCTTTAATTGTCTTACTCCTCATATGTGAATGTGTGAAGCACCCTGAGAGACTGTGAATGAGTAAATACATCCTACCATGGCAAAAAGACAACTTACATTCCTAGAAATTATGAGTCAGAACCACTTGGTATTATTTCTGCATCTCTATCTGTGCTACAATTATTTTTCCACCTTCTGCTCTCTAACTCTCAGAGCAGTAACTTTCCCCCCAGCTCTGTAACCAGCCTGATGCTGACTGCTATTCATTAACATCCATTTAAATGAGAGAGAGAGGGAGAGAGACCTGTGTTTGTTGGGGAGATTATAAACAGTAATAGATTCATTCTGGAGACTGTCATTTACTCCTGGGATTTGCCTGCACTAAGCTTTGGGCTTTTAGTTTCTGATCAGTGTCATTAACATTAAACACTCAAAGAAGTGCTCAGAGGCCCTGTTAGAAATGTAAGAGCTCTTTTCTCCCTAGATTGGTTTTAGCCCTCTTTTTGGGTCTATGGGTGACTCTGCTAAGCAGTGCAAGGTCTAAGTCCTCTCCACACTGTAAATCTTTTTCTAGCTACTGAATATCTCTTGCAGTCAGTCAGCTTCTTGTCTCAATCTGTCTTGCCTGCACTGGAAATGCTATGGGAATTTCCATGGGGGCTTTCAGCCCTGAATTCCCAGTTGGTTGCCAAATCTAAACTGGAGCTGCAGCCAGGAATTCTCATCAATAGCTGATCTCCTGAGATTGCCCCTGCTGGAGCAAGGATCTTACAGGAGTGCAGCAGGCAGTTGCAGTGAGACCAGGCTGCGTGCCAGCTCCTGCCTGTGGATCCCAGAAGCCTTCCCTACCCATCCCACAGAGCTCTGCTGCACTTGGCATGGCACCCCATCTCTCAGTGTGTAGTGTCATCCTCCCTTTGCTTCCTGACTGGTCCAGCTGCCTGCCTTCCATCTGAGCCATATAAACTGAGCTGTTCCTTAGCCTTTTCCCCACCCCATCACCCTGCATTAATTCCCCAAGGGAACTCTTGAGGAAACCTCTACTTTCCCTGCCATCCTGCACTGACTGCACTGGTGGCCCCACCCTTACAGGCTCTGCCTCCCTTCCACTGCTGCCTGTGCCAGCTCTTCTGGATCTACACTGCAATTCAATGTGACAGTGAAGTCCCTGTTCTGTGGAACTTAGTGAAGACCTTTTTTTGTTGTGAGAAGGTAACATTTAAAGGCATCCCTTGGGTTACTCTATCTGGCAGCCCAGCTGGTCTTTTGTGTGAGTGCCACTCTTTTGGAATGCCAGCTCTGGTCTTCAAGGCTGCCAGCAGAAGGTACAGCTGGCTCGGCCTGTAATTAATTCCTCATCACTCATCACTTGCCTTTATTCTCCCTTTTGATTGGGAAGAAGGAATAATACAGATTACAAGACAAATGCAAAGATTGCCTTGTATGGAAAGAGGCAGCAGCAGCATTGCTGGTGTCCTGAGATTTCCCTTTTGTTTGTCTCTGGTCAGCTGGAGAGATATAGCAGGAGATGGATGGTCTGTCTTTGTGTGCCTCACCAGCAGGTGCCCTTAGGAAATGCCAGGCAGGGGAGATGGGAAAGGGGCAACAAGGAGAGAAATAGGTACCAAAACTGTCCAGCTGGCTTTGGACTCTAAAGTCTGTTTCTCTGACTTGGAAACTAAGCATGATTGCAGTATGAAACCAGGCAAAAAGGTTAACTGCAGCAACTGGCACTGGAGAACACTCCCGATGGGTCTTTCTCATTTCCACTGATGACAAACTGGAGAGCAGGTCACACTTTGATTCTCCTTCAGTTTGTAACGCCTGGAAAGGAAGATAACTTGGAGATTCCCACTGTCCAAGTCTGCAGTGTTTTATGGCTCTGCCTAGAGCATAGATCTGGAGGTTCATTTGCAGGTACCTCCTTCATAGGCTGTGTGCCCTTAACTTGACTGGCAACTGGTGGCAGACTGACATGTGGTAGAAGGGAGTAAAGTAGAAGAGCTGCACAAACTTTAACATCTACAACATTGTGGACTCGGTTCAGATGGGATGGAGGCTTTGTCACTGTTTCAAGTCCAGGAGTCTCTTCCATGCCTTCCCAGTGACAGGGTTATTGGAAAATGGGTGTATTGTAGTTCCTTCCTGGTGTCAGGGAGCCTCTGTAACTTAGCAGGGTTTGCAGGTAGGGCTGTGAGAGCTGGCTGCCCTTCACAACGACTGATTTCTGAGACAGCCATGGGCATGCTGCTCCTCTCTTTTGACCTTCAGTTTTCCATGTGTAGACAGGAGTAGAGAAACACTGCATGTTGTGAGTAGATAAGGGAGCTTCCTTTCCAATTGTAAACCATCTGAAGAATGCCTGCTCGTATTCAGTATTGTTGTATTAGGGAATTCGGGGGCCAAAAGGTTGTTTTTCCTGATGCTGCAAGGACATGGAGCTGTCAGCCAGGATGTGCTCAGGCTTGGTTTGGGTTTAGGCCAGGCATTCACAGCCAGTGCTTTGGAGGCACTAATTTGCATTCCAGATGCTTCTCTGGGTTTCTTTCTATCTTGCCTTTGCTTTTTTCCTAGGGCATCAAAGTTCGTTTGCTGCGTGATTTGTCCCAGCGCTGGCTACTCAGCCAGGCTATTGTGCAGCAAATCCTAGCTGCAAGTCCCCAAATGAGGATAGAATAGACAATGGTTGTTTTTAATCCTTGCTTGCTAGCAGCTTCATATTAATTCTTCATTTGCTCTCAATCCCTCACCTCACCGGCTCTGGTGCCTGTAATTAGCTGCTCTGAACACACTCCTGTTGACATTGATCTATTGGGTTATGTAGTTCCTGCGTGAGCTGTCAGTTTGGACAAGGGGCTCTATGAGGACTCAGTATCTTTAGAGAGACTTTCCTCCATAGGAAGCTGCTGAGGGCAGGGAAGATGCCGAGAAACCAGCAGCTCAAAGCTGGTTTTGCCAGAGACTCCTGTAGTGACTTTTCCTATCACTGGCACTGTGTTTCCAGGAGGGAGGTCTCACTGGCTTGGATCCCCCGAGGTTGTGCAGTGCCAGCTGGTCTCAAGAGACAGAGAAACAAGCTATTTTTCTCCTTATCCTGAATTGTGATGTGCATCCCAAACTGAGTACTACCAGGGAAGGGGATTGGATGTGCTATCTATATCCTGTCAGGCCTTCATCTCATTTTCTCAGCTAGCCTTACAGCCAATGCTTCTGAATATTTTCAGACAATAATGTGTTTTGTATCTTCATTTCACTAAATTATATACATATTTCATTTTTTTAACCTTTTCTTGTAAGTTATTCACTCAGAATCTAAATGTTTCATCATCTTTATTATGCTCTGAACTCCCTGTGATGTATCTCTCAGTTTCTGACAGCCAGGCGCTTGATGGGAGTATTTCCAGGTCCCTGTCCTTCACACAGTGCCCCTTAGGTGGATGTGCCAAGAATGAAGGATTTGAGGGGGATCATGTAGGAGGGAGGTTATACAGGGAAGTCTGTTTCCCTGTCTCTTCCCCTGCCTTCTTTCTGCTGCTTCTCCGAAGGGCGTACTCGTGGGAATGCAGCATCCCAAGTGCAGACAGACTGCAGGTGGATAACTAAGGGTTACTATTTGCATCGTATTCTCAGGTGTAATATATCTGTGTATGGAGACCAGAAACACTGATGAGCAACAGCATGACTAGAGTCGTGATTGATTGATTTTTTGAGAAAAAAAAAAGTGGTTCAGGTCAACTCTGATTGAATGTTTAAACATGTTTTGTTCACTGAAGCAAAAAAGGAAAAGAAGTAATCTGAGGGCATACTAACAAAATGCTGCAGGAAGACAAACTGAGATGGTTTCGTGTGTGGGTGGAGGGTAGGAAGCTGTGACACTGTTTTCAAAGTGAGAACTGGAAATGCTTTGAGACTTGTTGGCTTTGGTTTTGGTTTAATGATAGACAAAACCTTTTGGGAATTGCATTTTTTTGAAAGAGCTTGAAGTCGGCATTGATTCACAGGGTCTTTGTGAAGCTCTGAAAATGTCAGGCTGGGATGGTACCAGGTGGTGTGGAACAGGCGTCTCAGGTGTCTGGTGCTTCAAAGAGCAGCTGCTCACTCCAAGGCTGCTCCTTAGTGAATGAGGACACTGGTCATAGTTCCACAGCTGATGGCCAGGGCCAGGGCCAGAGGAGCCCTGTTAGCTGCATTGCATATTTCAGGTGTCAGTGGTGAATGAGGAGAGGAAAATGCATGTTCTGAGCCCCCCATTTCAAGTGAATGTTGAGAAATTGATGGGGTCCAGCAGAAGGGCATCAGGATGGTCAAGGGCCAGGAGCAGAAGCCCTTAGGAAGAGAGTTTAAGGGAGCTGGACTTGCTCAGTCTGGTAAAGAGGAGGTTGCTATCAGCCCTTGACCCCCAACTGTTTCAAGGCCAAATTAAAAGATAATGGAACCAAAACCTTTTCATAGTATTAAAGTATATGATAAGGAACAGCAGCCACAACTGGTAGTGCTGGAAGTTCATACTGGACAGCAGGAAAACTTAGTTTCCTCAGGGAAGTTCAAGACTTGGCCAGGCAAAACCATGCCACTCTCATGTAGAGCAGGAGACAGCTTCAAGCAGGAGGTTAGATGGGATCCTCTGGAGGTCCCTGCCAGACAGCATTTCTGCCACCCCCTTCTCGTGCCACCCCAGCCATGCTGCACACTGCTTCTTCCTCATCTTGTCCCTCTTTGTCTGGGTCTGTGCTTCCCTAGGAAAGGCCAGGTGGATGAAACATTGCCAGTGGCACTTATCCATGAGCACAGGAGAAAGCTGGCTCCCCTCAGAGATGACCGCTGGGGCTCTGCTGGCTGTCCCTGGGACAGCTGGGGCTTACAGCAGTGGTTCAAGGCTGAGCCCAGAGCTGTGCCAGGAGCCAGCCCAGCATGCCAGAGCCCAGTTTCTCTCTTTCAGGCTCCTTGAACCTGCTAGTTCGCGTGCGGAACAAGCGAGCCATCGACACCCAGGTGTGGTCCCTCAGTGGGAATCGGGGCAACATGTGGCAGCAAGCACATGTGCCCATCAACCCGCCCGGGCCCTTCCAGGTAAGCCAAGCCCAGAGTCAAGGAGCCACCTGCCACCTGTCCTATCCATGTGCCATGGATGTAGATTTCCCGGCAGACATCTTCCTCTGTAGCACAGGGGCTGGTGGGGCACAAGGGAGGGAGCTTTCAACCCCCAGGGTCACTGGGGCAAGGCAAAGGCTTAGTGGATGCACAGAGGTCAAATCCATTTCTCTCTGAGGTTTTTGTGTGCAAGCATCAGTTGGGCACTATAAATTTTCTGATTATTGGTGGTCTGGAAACGGCTTGTCAGAGAGCTCCTTTTGGACATGTCTGTGTGATGGACAGGTGCCTCGGTGCTGAGCAGCTGGGGGATGCTGCCTTTTGATGTAAAGTGACTGAGTGCTAGAGGTTTCTTCTAGCATGTGCTGCAAGAGCCCACCCCCACTGTGCCCCTTGCTTAAGACCCTAGGAGTGCTTGTGAGTATGAACTGGGCACTCTGCATATGCTCATTGAGTTGTTCATGTGTTCCCAGGCAGTGGGCTGCTTTTATGGCTGAGGTTTTTACCCAGCAGACTACTTTGCTGTTGTAAGGTTGTTTCTGAGAGCTGCTCTGTACAGGCTGGTTAAGTTGTGGCACTGTGGCAAAATGCCCAGTGTGCTTTTGAATACTTCAGAATAGTAAATAAGAATGTAGTTACTCTTGCAAGTCCTATTCAGTACTGGTTGGCTTGTTAGAGCAGGACACATAATAAAACAGAGCTCTAATGCTCATTTATTACTGCACAGACACTCAGCACAAAGAGTTGGTCCCATAAACAGTGGGATCTGGTTTTCCAGATCCTATGGATATTGGAGAAACAGGAAGGAAATAATTCTCCTGGGGATCTGATAAGATCTGCTGTGTGTCCTGCTCACCTCTGCAGAGCCCTGGAGTGCAGGAAGGGCCCTCCACAGCTGCAGCCTCACGCTGGGCTCTCTCCCATGCTCTGCTTGCAGATCATCTTCGAAGGTGTCCGGGGCACGAGCTACGAGGGGGACATTGCCATTGATGACGTCACTCTGAAAAAGGGAGACTGCCCAAGGAAGCCAATTGGACCGAATAAGGGTGAGAGTGTGTGTGCCTCACAGGCAAACGAGTTGGTAGGAGTGCATTCACAAATGCTCGTGCTAGAGATGTGCAGCTGATTTCAGAGCACACTGACGTGCCGGTGGGACTCAACAGGATGGTTGACCCCATTGGCAGAAGCCACCAGAGGGGCTGTCAGGTTCTTGGATTTCTTCTTTACAGTTGAGAGTTAGCAAGAGTCAAAGGAACAACCAGGAGGCGTCATCCCCAAGAAGCGAAGGACTTCTGCAATACCTCGTTTCCTGGAAACTATAGTTATGGAATCTTTGAAAAAGGAAAGACCTTCTGCAGGCTTTAATGGCCTCTGTAGCGTTAAGTCAGTCCTTCCCCAGGAAAAAAAAATCTGCTCTTTGGGGCATGGAACAAGGGAGGGCTGTGCTTCTTCCCATTGCCATCTGAGCAGAGAGGCACAGCCAGGCTAAATCTCACCAGCCCCTTTCCAGTCCAGCCACATAAACTGATGACAGCATTGCAGCATTGGAGACAACCCCACTCTCACTGGGGTGCAGCATGGGTTGGAGCCACAGCGAGGTGTGTAAGCAGTATGGAGGCACTGGGTGGGAATCACTGGTGTCCTGTGTGCCTTAGTCCTGCCTGTGCCCTCGATAACATGGCTCAGGTGGGCCGGAGAGCAGATGTTTGGAGTATGCAAACCAGAGCCAGACAGGCACTTGAGAGCAAGGTTCTGTTTGGTTTATTTATTTTTGAAGCAAAAAACCCTTCAGAGTTAAGAGTCACTTTAGCAATTTTCTTAACTCCAGAGGTAAAGGGGGAAACAAAAGTCAGAACACTTCAAAATTGTCAAAATTTTAGGTGCAGTTAAAGGTCTCTTTTAGCCTAGGATGTAACCATAACATAATGAGAGTCTTTTGTTTAACTCAGGTTGAAAGTTCTGGGGAAGAAAGGAGGATTGGATTGCAAAAGTGTCTTAAGAGTCAACCTTTTCTCCAAAGTTAGTTTTGAGGAACTTGGGAACATCCAGGGAAGGCTCAAAGTATCTTTCAAAAGATCAGGGAGCTCTCTGTGGTTCAGAGTGGGAGAAGACAGTGATGTGTTCTGACTTGTTTGATGAGGTCTGTTTCTGTCCCATCTCTAATTGTCTTTCTCCCTTCTCGGCTGGCAGCTGTTGCTCTTCCAGGAAGTGGTGTCCCAGCCCTGCACAGCCCTTGTCTTTGTGGCCCATTGACTTTCTTCCTTTACGTGCTGCTCAGATGATGGCAAGTGAGCGCTCCTGTCTTCGGACCAAGACATTCCTGCTCCTTTCCTACTCAGCCACCTCTGCTCCTCTTCCTCCCCTCCTCACTGGCACACCAAAGTGTCCATATGTTACCAAAGACTGACAGGCATGACCATGCAAAGGGATCTGGTTCAGAACTGGAGCACTCCTTGAGAAAGTCATAATGTCTAGAACAAAATTTAAAAATAAAGACAAAACTTTTTTTAAAAAGCACGTGCACGAGAGAGAGAGTGAGAGAGAGAGAGGAAGGAAAGACACACAGAGAAAAGAAGGAATGAAACACAAAAATAGAAATGAAGAAATGTGAAGAGCAAATGAAGGAAGAAAAAAACACCCCCATGTTTCCTTGGGAATGTCGGACAGGGCTTCCTCAGGGAAGTGGGAACTTGTTTTAAACAAACAAACAAAAATATATTAAAGCACAAATTTCTACCAGAACAGTTACCTTCTTTGCTGCAGAGCCCACGGCTTAGTGGATGATATCCTGCAGTACTCCCCTTGTCTCCTCATGCTTTCCTGCTGACTGGGGCTGCCCCGCTGTGGCTGCAGCTCCCTGCAGTGACCCCAGCCTGGTCCGTCCATGGGGCCGCAGCCGCCCCGTGCGCCGGCGGCCACAGCGCCTTGCCTCGCACCGCATGTGCTTCAGTGTCTCCATCCATCCACACCTCCCAGGCTCTCATGTATTTAACTGTCCCCAGGGTGGTTTGGCCTTTCCCCACTGCTCTGTGCTTCTCATTCCCTGGCCTGAAGAAGACGGAGCAAGGAAGGGACCGCTGACATGGACCAGGCTGAGTGGTGAAGTCCTGGCTGGATCCAGCTGCAGCACTGGCCTCCAAGAGCCTCTTTCTTCTCTCAGCATTCTTGCTGGGTAGGGAGCAGGTCTGAGCTGCTGACAGAGAAGTCTGGTCTCTGTGGGGCTGAGGGATGGGGTGTGACGGGATGGGACTGGAAGGGTGGAGCAGTTGCACATTGGCTTCCCCCTGTGGATATTGGGATGATGACTGCCTCGGCCCTAAACCCAGGATTGCTTCACTGCCAATATTTTGTTACCTATTTATTTTGGTTTTTATTCCATTGCTTAACTTCCTCCACCTCAAGTTTTATGCATTATGGAAAGAGTCAGGCATTTAGACGTTCTTCAGACAGACAGCAATGGCCCATGACCCAGCCCCTGAGCTGGCAGTTCAGGCAGCTCCAGTGCTGCCCTCTTACCTCCCGAGGCCTTTCTGCATGCACAGTGCGTTCCCTGCAGTGTGGGCAAAATGTGGCAATGGCATTGCTGCTCAGGGCTGAGGTGGCTGAATTTTGCCAGCACATGCAGCCACACAGGCACACAGCTTCCACTGCCAGGGCAGTGGCCAAAGGAGCTGAAAGGTGGAACAGGCAGGAAACTGCTTCAAGAAGGGTGGAGGAAGGAAGTTGGCTCAAAAGAGGGGCTTGTGCTGAACTGTGGCCCTGTTTGCCACTGAGGGACAAGGGAACAGGGATGGGGGAAATTCACCTTTTTCTTGATGGTATCATGAGTGGGTAAAGCTGGTGTTTCTCTCTGCTGCAGACCTGTAGCAGGTCTGGCCTAACCTCAAGGTAGAGGCATGTACTGCTTCAGGGTAACCCCCAGGAGAAAGATTTACCCTGTAGCAGCCAGTCAGGAGTTGTGATAGCCTTGTTGCATCTGGAAGCAGCTATGGGCATGACTTACCTCCCTGCACAGGGCAGAGTTAGCCCCACAAGGCTGTGAATTGGGGTTTACTAGCCCACACTGGCAATTAGTTAAGTGTGACTCTTCCTCCTAAAGGACACCCCCTCCAAAATCCCTATCTGGAGCACCACAGATAAGATAGCTGTCTCACTGAAGACTCAGTACTCATGGCTCTTTACCCATTTCTGATGAATATATCAGCTTCTCTAAGACAGCCGTGTTTGCCTGGAATCACCTGAATGTATTAGCTGCCTCTTGCATTGCTTAGCTTCCAACCACACATGGGGCCTCATTGCCTTCACTGATGGAGGGAGAAAGCTCTTACTTAACTCCCAGGAGATCCAGCCACCATCAGAGAGAGAAAGGACATCAGCTCTGAGGGACAAGGGGACCTTCTTCACAGGAGGCCTTGTGAGAGAGTGGGAGGGCAGGATACAGGTTCCCCTGGTTGTTTTGCTTTTCTCCATTTCCAAGAATTGGGACTGTGTCTTTTCTGTCTCCTCCCTCCAGAGCCCAGACCTCAATCCCAGTGCACATTTGGTCAGGAAACCCATGACTGTTGCCCAGGGCCAGGCAGTGTCATGGCATGCAGTGGGTGCTGACTTGATGTCTGTTGCCATTTTCATGGGCAGCCTGTGCTGCCCTTCTTTAGGCTGAGCTCTTGCAGCCCTGTGCTCTTCCTTTCCTCTGTGCTTGTTGGAGATCAGAAGTCATCACCCCACTCATGGTAAGAGTCCACTTTCACTCCTAGGAGAGAGACCATGCTTTCCAGGGGCCCTTGGGAGCTTCACAATGGCTCCTGATCTGTCAGCAGGAAAACATTGGTGTTGCATTGCTGGTTCCAGGAGACTTCTGCTGGGCAGAAGGTAGAGACAGGAGTGCTTCCCCGTGGGTAAGAGATAACCCAGGGCAACCATCTCTCCTTCTAAGCTCTGGGGCAGAGGCCCTTATGGGTGTGCTTCTACAGACTGCTTAGCCCAGGTTGCACAAGCACCCAGGTTTTGCTGGTGTTTAGTGGGCATCAGAGGTGCTGTGGGGCTGGGGAGGTGCAGCCTGAAGGTTCAGGATGATGGACAAAACATTACCTGTGAGGTGAGTGTCAGCAGAAGGCCACCACACTTTTAGAAAGGGACGCTGGCAGGGAGGGAGTCCATGCCCTGCTGCCAGCCCCTGTGAGGAAGGATGGAAGAGCCTCAGCACACCAACCCATGGCACAGGGGGCAGGAAGCCCTTTGGTGGCCATAGGTCCAGGGCTGAGCAAGGAGGTTACCCCAGCCAAAGGTGAAGCCTTCTCCTGCTGCCAGGTTTTCATAGGCTTCAGTAAAAGTATCAGGAAGCCCCTTCCCACTTAGACCTCTGCTCTTTCATCTCTGCCTAGAAAGCAGCTGGTGGTGAGTTTGGGGGAAAGTTGTTAATCCAAGTGCCTCTGCTTGTCAGAACTACCAAGGACAAAAGGAAAGCCCTCATTTCCCAGGCAGATGTGCTGAGAAATGGTATCAGAGGAAAGAGGCACTTCAGCAGCAAGGATGGGAAGCTGTGCAGCAATGGGGTGGAGGGGAGGTAGGGTCCCTCTTCTTTGAGGGTGGTGGTATTTGTGGCTTACTACCCCATGCTTGAGAGACAAGTCTCCTTGTGGTGGTAATGCATCCCAGGTGAGATATAAAGCCATGCTCCTTACCACTTCCAATTAAAGATCCTTCACATTTTTCACAGTGTTCTGGCTAAATTACAGTCCTTAAACTTAATTACTGTCTGTCTTCTTAAATATCTGTTGCAGTCCCAATGTTATGTTTCTCTTCCTGATGTTTTATGTTGCTCTGTGCCTATCGAGTAGCTGCTTTATTCCACTCCAGAAGTGGCTGCATTTCAGCAATGGTGGATATTATTCCTGTATATAGTATGAAAGTCCCTGCAGAAGAAAAGTGCAATATAAATTTAAGAGACTGCTTTTATTTACAAGGAGACCTCTGCTTGGTAGTTGTAGAAATACATTAGGAAGAATGCTGTGTGGGTGTTAGCCAATATATACTCGATTTCATTTTTTTTCAGGATATAAAACAGAAAATATGTGAGTGTGCAGGCTCCTGGGTATAAGTTGTAGATATTAGAAGCAGTGAATGCTACAGTGTAGTTACAAGTGGGGCTTACAAAGAAACTTACATTTGAAACCTCTTTTTGTAGTTGTTCATCGTATTCTGAAAAATACACTTTTTAATTATAATTTTCTACAGTTCAGTGCAGGTCCAAATAGCAGGTCATCAACAGAGCTTTAGTCCATGGCTTTTAACAATATGAACATCAGTTCCTACTGCTTGCCCTGGAATGCAGTTCCTGGCTGATAATAATAATAATAGACTATTTTTCTTCCACAAAGATCAGCCGCTGGAAAGCGATGGACCTAATATGTTACATTTGATCTGGAGTTAAGCAATGAGGAGCACCTGAGTGCAACTCTTCCCAGCTGTATGGGAGTGAAAAAAATGTTTCATGTATATGAAAAACTTTACATAGTGAACAAATGGTTTGGGAACTGCTCGTGGGTCCCTTTCAACTCAGCATATTCTGTGATTCTGTGATTGGCAGGCATGCAGAGCTGCTCCAGCAGAGCTGCACAGTGTGCTGCCTGGAGAACAGCTGGAGCAACTGTGATAGGGAGCCCTTCTTCTGGGAACTAGTTTTCTTCTGGAAAGAAAAATGGTAGCAATCAGGGAAAAAGTAGAGGGGGGGGGCCCTCAGATATTTAGACTGGTAATTTTTTGCAAAAATAATTTAGAGATGTGAGAATGAGTATAGTAAACATGATACAAATCGTATTTTATTCCTTATTGCTGTTCGAAGTATTGAAGTTTAATTTCTTTCTATACAAAACCCTGTGGGTGCACTACTCCAGAATTACAAAAAAAAATACTTTACTACCAAAGGGAGAGCAGAGTCTGGATTCCTCCTCCTCAGCCTGTGCCCATCGCTCTGTGCCAAGAAGTGCCCAGCTTTTGGGTTGGTGCCGGGTGCTTCTCAGCCTGGAGGGGACAGTCAGTGGAGCTGGTGGGAGAAGCATCTCTCCATCACTGTCTGCAGCATGAAGTGGTCTCTGTGCAAGGCACTGTCAGGAGCAAGCCCTGCTGCCCATTAGCTCTCAGCGAGGCCAGGGTAGGGAATTTTACCTATGGGAATTGCCAGGGGATCCTTCATGCTGCCCTGGACAACCTCACCTGTGCCAGGCAGGGGCAGGCAGAGGAACCAGGGTATTTTCCCTCCTACATGGAGTAAATGGTGTCACCTCACCCCACCTGAAGAGACAAACCTTTTTGTTAAATCAGAGCGTTCAGGGAGTTGCTACTTCAGGATGTTGCTGTTTTAGTCACCTTTGTCTGTCAGCACCATGCAGACATCCATTTTTCTGTGGAAATGCTGCAGCACCCCTTTGCCTCCTGGTGCCTTTGAGTGGTCGAGCAATGGCATGGAGGGACACATCACCATAGGCTCTGTGCTCGAGCTGGGTGTGGTGGGACACAGTGCCACAGCACCTACTGATGCCCAGCTCTTGCACCCAGGGAGAAGGACCCTGCTTTTCAATGAGGACAAGCAGTTGCATTGTGAATATTTCCTGTGCAAAGGATAGGCCTTCTTGCACTCCCGGCTTTGGGAGAGACCAGTTGTGGTCCTTTAAACTGCCCCGATATGTTGTCTTTTCCCTCAGTATGGGTGCATCCCTGTTTGTAATGACAAGTGTGCAGTAGCAGGACCCTGTGCCTGCTGTTGCCATAATTTGTATTTCCTTTGGCCCAACTGTTAACTGCTCATCCTGAGACAAAAGGCTTTTGCAGAAGAAAAATGCGAGAGAGCTCTGGGTATTGCATTTTAACTGGACCAAATTTACACTCCATGGTAAGAACTGGCAGCTGCTGGTTTCCAGCAGGGAGCTGAATAGCCTTGGTGCACCCAGCATCCCAAATGGTAGCTGTGGTATATATTTCAGTATTTCCCCTGGGAGGAAGGTACATGTCAGTTTGACTGACCATCTGCCACCACCCAGCACACCACAGGGGATTCTGGGGTCTTCTGATAGCTACTTATAGTCTGGTTTGGTCATATCAGACCACTTGTGCCCTGCAGGCTTTAAACATCCCAAGGAGCACTGTGGGACAGCCCAGGGCCACTTTTGACCAACCTGCCATTCCAGAGAGAGAGAGAATGCAGCTTGCAGGGAACTGTAGTCTGCAGGACAACCTCTTGGCCATAGAAAAGCGGTTCCATCCCATTCCATTTGGTCTGAGATGTGTGCCTGACATCCAGACTCTGGGCTGTGATTCAGGTGCATGCTCAGTGACAGTGCCATCAAGCATCCTTTCTCAAAAGGAGAGAGCTCCAGAGACAGACAGCAAGTCAGCAGGGCTTATTGTGTCCCTGTGCTGGGTGGCTGCAGGAGATGGGGGCTCAGTCCAGGTCACCTAGATCTGCTCTGGCACCTTCTCCATCTTGCTCCCTGCAGCCCTGGCAAAGCCTGAGGGGCTGGTGGGGCTGCCTTGAATGGTGGTGGTGGAGCAGGAGCACTTCAAGGGCATGTGTTGGCTCCATCAGGGAGCTAGTGTGGGTCATGGCCTGGCTTCATCAGAGGCAGGATCACAACAGCCCCATGCACGACTGAAAGGATAGAACAGAACTTGTCCATGTTCTCTGGAAGAGGAGAGAGGAAATATGAGCTCCACAGTACATTGTCCTTTGTTTCACTGATGGCAGGCAGCAGGCTCTGACCTGCAGCTGCTCAGATGCTGGGAAAGAAGACTAAAGAAAAGTCCTGAGACCAGATTTCCCAGTAAAATACACTAGTCCAGTTCCAGATCCTCAGCATATCTATGCATGAAGAAGCCCAACAAGCCACTGTCCTCGCATGGGTGATTCCTCAGGACAGCTGCAAAGGGATGATCCCAGCTTATGAGCACTGCCCTTCTCTCTGCTGCCTTTCATGGTGAGGGTTTTCCAGCATGGAGCAGAGAATGAGGGAAAGGAAGAAATTCAGTCTTTACTGTTGCAAAGGCAGAGCTGGGTGATTTGAGGTTTTTGCAGAGGGCTGTGCAGGTCTGTGGTAAATCCAGGTTTTGCTTGCATTTCCTGTGGCCTATAAAACATTTGCTCCTGTGGAATGATGCAAAAGTTTGTGCTTCCATTAACTGTTGTTCTGAAAGGAAATTGGGGTATGAATGTTTGACTTAAAGTGGGATTTTTTACCCCCAGGATGGCCCAAACTCAGTATAAGACAGGGCCAGCTGGACAGCTGTCATACAGTGTCAGTCCCCAGGCAGTTCCAGCACCCAAAGCTCATAGTGATGGATGTGCCTTATGCTGTAATGGCTGAGCCCTTGCCTGGAGCTCTGAGCCAAGTGAAGGGTACCCGTCTGCTCTGCCGCCCATGTGCATCTGTCCTGTCTGCCAGCCAAGGCTGTAGGAAGATAAAAGCCCCCCTGCTGCTGCTGCTGTGAGCCAGGGGGGTCTGCTTTGGCTGGGGGAGATGGGCTCTGCTCCTGCCATTTAGGCAGTGAAGTGGCTTTCAGTTGTGTAAAACCCAGCTGTTACAATGGAGAGATACTCCGAGATCTTTAGAAGTTGCATAACTACAGCAAGCATCAGTTCATCAGCAAAGGCAGGCCCTGGGTAGGAGCTGGAACGTGCCAGATGTCAGCAGTCCTGCTCTGCCACTCTGAGTGAGCTATGACTCCTTTGCTCTCAGCATTACAGCAGCTCAAGGCTGAGCCCAAACTGGCTAAGAGCAAGTGCAACCCAACTTCCTCCTCTGCATTGTAGCCTCTGCAGGCAGGCACCAACTGGTTTTCTTTTGGTGACCCTGATAATTAACGTGGTGCTGATGTGAAGCTGTTTCCTGGTGTTGCTTGCACTGTAGGTCCAGCACTGGTAAGGTGTTTATCTTAGCAGCTTGCAGAGGGATCAAATCTAAAAGCTGTGGTGTGGGTGTGTTGCAGCTGCCAGAAATGCAGCAGGGAGGAGACTGGGCCCCTTCTGTAGGTGGAGTCCCCACCTTTCCCTTCTCCACAGTCCATGCTCCAACTCTGAGCACCTCCAAGGTGGGACATTTGGTTGTATCTTGTCTCACTGGGCCTTGTTCTCAAGAACCAGCTGTGGGTATCAGTAAACAGAGCGACAGCCAGGCTGTAGCAGCATGGTCAGCTCAGGCAGCACCTAGATTGTGCTGAGAGGAGAATATGGATACCATTCTGTCTATGAAATGCCCCAAGCATTGACTGGAGTAGTGTTTGGGTCTTCTGTATGGGTGGCAGCATGTACCACACAGAGACTGAGCAAGGGACTGGTGAGCAGTAGACATTTCCCTGGGAAAATTCAGATGCTGATGAGGGAAGGTATTTACAGACCTGGAGCAAAGAAGCTTTCCTGTGCATGTAGCATCCTGAGAGAGGAATACTCTCTCAAGAGTTTGCTGGAGGTGACCTTTTCCTCTCGTCAAACCTTTTTTGTTCTTCTCTGCTGCCCATCCCCAGCTTCTCAGCACATTAATGTAATTGTTGGTGTTAAAGCTGGGTAAAGTGGCCTAGTGTCAGTCCTTTCAAGCAGATGAGTTTGGCCTGTTTTCCAGTTTTTGGGCTCTTCCAGATGTACCATCTCGTTCCAGGGGGCTCCACAGCATGCATTCATCTCAAGACATTCCCTAAAAGCTGTGAATGCTACAGATACGTGGTTCTTCTTCGTGGTTTTGGTCACAGCCTTTGCCTGACAGCATGGAGACAATCTCTAATCCCTAGATGGAATGGAAAATTTGGTGCCAGCATGGTTTTGCTTGGGTCCTTTTTCCCAGTCAGAACCATCCTGCCTGTGTCACAATACATACAGCACAGGAAAGGGGCCATCATCCAAGGTACAACTGTCTCATGGGGAAATAACTCTGACCAATCTGCCTTTGGCTAGAAGTGAGCATCAGACAGTGATTTCCACATCTTTCTCACTCCATCCCCTGCTCCTTACTTACTCTCACCAAGTGTTTCATTTCCAGCCTGGAAAGACAGCAGCAGACTTCATCCCTGAATCCCATAGAAGGGGATCACACCAAAATCCTGTCCTCAGCTTTTGAGGTACGGGGAGAACCAGCTCAGGCCCAACAGTGAGCCACTTCAGTGGGATCCAGTTCCAGTGGGACTGCATCACCTCACACTTCCAGGTCACCAAGGCCAGTAGAAAGTGTTGATTGACCTGACAGAAGTGTTTGGATACAGACCCCCAAATGGAGGGACGGACAAAGTCTGTGTGTTCAGGGTTACTGTGGAGGAGGGAGAGGGGTCCTCTCGTGTGTCTTGGGTTTTTTGCTATCAGTATCCTAGCTGGGGATCCTGGGACAGAGCCTCATTCTCCACCCAGCTCCCCCATCACCACCATGTCTTGTCCCATCCCCACTCCACATCTCATAGATTGCCATCACCACCACTCAGTGGAGCTGGGACCCTCTTGCCACCATGATACCAAGTCGTCCACAATGTTAAAAGCACAAAACACAAAGGGACTGAACTGAACCTTTTAAACAGGGTGAGATGTTTTATAAGCATTGCCTCATCCACCACCTCCCCCCAGCCCCAATGCACCCACCGTGTAACCTACAGACTCTCAACGTGGATTGTTTCATTCAAATAAAGCTGCAGTACTCGAGTGGGTGAGCCTGTGTGTCCCTTTGTGTGGGGTGGGGTGACAAGGTGCAGCCTGCAATTGGTGCTCACAGTGGCTGGGGCAGGGAGGAGCTCCTATTGCTGCCCAGCACTGAGGCATGTGCCAGTGTTTGACCCTGAGTCTTCCCAAAACATCTGGTTGAGTCCCTGGGGAAGGCTTGCTCAGTTTTGCTCAAACCCCAGCACAGGGGCTGGGCACAGGACATGGTACAGGCAGGTTTGGGGCAGTTGGTGCTGGGGAACCCTTGTGAAAGGGGTGCTACAGAGCCCTCCCCGATGTTCCCTTACTCAGCACTCCTCTTGCCTTTTCTAAACCTCTCCTTCCCATCCCAGACCTGCAGCTGTTGAGGCTGCTGGCTGCTGATGATACTACTCCAAGCTGATTCTTTTGTCCTTTGCTCTTGACTTCTCCCACAAGAGGATGAACCAAGGCAGCAGCTCCAAAACTAGTAGGTGTGAAACAAGCCAGCAGCCCTGGGCTGTCAGTGTAGTGCCAGGGCTCCTTGTCCTGGTACTCCCCTCCACCCCGGGTCTCCAGCATGGGTCCAGCTACCCCATGGACCCATCGGAGAATGCCAACCATGACCCACATGATGCCTAAGGTGTTCTTGGGTGAACATGTCTTCTCTGCCATGAGATCTGCAGGGCTACTCAGCTCAGACCCTAAGTTAACACTGCCTCATCCAAGCCCTTAAGGGCAACACTTAAGAGAACTGGGTGTGAAAGCCAAACACGGTTTTGTTTTACATGCCACAAGCTGCTGTTGGCTGAACTCACCAGATTCTTAAAACCAGCACCCAGGTGCCTACCCTGACTGTGGGGCAGTGGATCACATAAGCTACAGCTCCACTTCAGCTGGTGTTAATGGTAATGATTCTGGAGCATCTTGAGCTGCCTGGAGAAAGCTGGGGATAGAGCTCAAAGCAATGCAGAAGGGTCTTCCAAACTGACCCAGCATTTCTGCCTCCTATGCATCCCTCACAGCAAGCAGTTGTGAAAACCACCGGCAAAGAGGATGTTTGGTTTTGTGATTCTATGAAAGTAATCGTGCCGAGTAAATGCTTCCTTTTTCCCTCCAGATGGGAGTCTGAAGGGAGCTGGATACTGGAATTACTGTGGTGATTCAGGTCAAAGTACTGGAAAGTACTATTAAACAAATACATGTGTATGTATATATATATATGTAACATACATATATATTATATATATGCGTGCACATAGCGCTCATCTCTGTCATTCCTGCCCGAGTTCAGCTCACCCTTGTCATGCACATGTTGAGACACAGAGTCCCACTCTGCCATGACTCTCCTCAGGGTCCCTCTCCCTTCACACACAGGCCAGAACAGCTCTGAGGCTGGGCAGGGACTGGGCAGGAAAGCAGGCTGTATTTTGAAGGAACAGGCACAGGCTGGGAGGGAAATGACATAGAGGGGGACAGTCAAAGAAGGAAAATGTAAGGTTGTTTAAAATCACCCAAAGAGCTGGAGTCTACTCCAGCCACTTACTTGTTCTGGAACTTTGCATTTTTGTCATTAATTGTTAATTTTTGCTGTTCTAGTTGTCCCCACTCTAGGTCTGCTTTGCAGAAGCACTCAAATTTTTTAGTGTGTTGTCAGCTGTAAAATGACACATACTGTAAAAGCTTGGGCTCTGGCTCTCACAGATGGGGCACCACCATTGGGGATTACCTCTGATAACCCAGAATTTACTGTTTAGTTTGTGTTTGCCTGACACCTCATCTGTGGTCACTCTCACTACCTGCACACTAATACATTCCTGAGCTTTATGTTGCAGTTCTTCCCTACAGGAGAAGAGGATGTGCTGGCAGGTTAGAAACCAGGCTGAGGTTCAGGCTGCTCCTGCAAGGTGCTCTGTACTATTGATTGTACAGCTGCCACAGCTCAGTCCCTCCTGCGTGCACTGCAGACAGCAATATCACCTCCAGAAGTAGAAGCAATGCTAATTTTGTTAAAGCTGGATCAGTGGGAATGCCCAACAAGGGCCACAAGGGAGAGAGCCATTTTTGTCTTTGGCTCGGTGATTTGATGCTGTGCAATAAATAAAGCCTGGAGCCAGACAGTGAGTGATGAAGATCGAAAGGAGTATTGACTGCATGCTCAAGTGAGTAGAGCCCTTCACGTGAAACCCGCAGAAACACGAGTTGTACAGTCATTAAGAAGAGAACTGTGATGCAGACACACGGGGATGCTTCACTGTACATCTGTGGGCTCTAGGCTGGTTGAGCGTGGAGTGCTGGCCTTGCACCGTCACACACGACTTTTTGGCAGGCTCCTGATCCCATGCAGGGCTGTCCTTGTGTTTAGCAGAGGCAATTTACTGCTGTGCCAGCACATGAACCTAACTCTCACAGAGTCTCTCCCCCTCCCTGGGCAGGCAGCAGAGGAGATGTACTGCTTCTGCCAGCTGGGAACCCACCAGCATCTTGCAGGAAGAGGTGAGGAGCACAGCTGGGTATGGAAGTTGCTGAGAAGTAGCTCCTGCCACTGGGGAGGGTGTAAAGGCTCAGAACACCAAGCTGGGATGGCAGAGACCAGATCTATGTGAACAGCCCTGCTTGGCAAGGGGGAGGATGGGAACCACTTGTTCCCTGCCAGATGCCTGGGATCGGATATGAGGATATGAGGGTTAGAGGTGGAGGGACAAGAGGCAGCTGTGATCTGTGCAAGGCTGTGCCTCAGTGAGGAGAGGTGCTGGGTGCCAGTTAGGGGGTAAGTGTGTGAAAGCAGGGAGGGTAAGGCTGCATGCACCTAGGTGCATCAGGTGTGCCACACACGTGCATGGAATTGCACATACATGTCAGGGCTGTGGGAATGGCAGATTATTTCAGTATATCCTTTGGAACCCCTTTTCCCTGTTCCTCTCTTCCTACAAATTCCTAGGCAAGGCTGTCTGACCACAAGTCTGTGGCATTTTCCCAGAATGGAAGAGAATAGTTGTTATGAGCCAAAACCACAGAAAATGCAACGCTGTGGGTTTTAAATATTCTGACCCTGTTATTTTTACAAGACCAGAGAAAAAAAATAAATGGTGCTGACTGTAGAGGAAGATTTATGACTTGTAAGACAAGACCAGGATTTATAAGCAGAACAAAGTGACCTAAAAAGCAGAGAAGATTTAGAGATACAGGCTGCAGCTGCAGCCCACTACAGTAGCATCCTGCCAGCCCATGTGAGCCCCAGAGCAGAGCTGGGTCCTGAGTCTGGCTGGGAAAGCCTTGTCCATCAGCTCAGTGAGGACAGCAAGGGGGAGACCTGTTGGATTAGCTTATGCTTGGATATCTGGCAATGGAGGAGGCACCTCCCTCCAGCTGCATTTCTCCACACTGTCCCACTCTTCCATCATGTGGTCCCATATACATGCCACACATTCATACCCACGAGGGCTCTGACTGAACCTGACTCCCTCCCCCAGCCCTTTTCTGTCAGCAATAGCCCTGTGCTGATGCCACCTACAGATCTGCTCCTGGATTTCCACAACTGCTGGATCTCTGGGGAACCCTTCTCCCTCTATGGCCTACCAGCAGCACTGTCCCAGCTTGTGTGAGGACAGACACCTTGGCTCCCTTCAGCCTCTCTTGGCTGCATCTGGACCCTCTCTGCTGCACCGGGGACTCTTAGTGGAAGGAAGCAAATGGTGCAGTCTGGTCCCCTGGGCTCACTGCCCTGTCACCTGCTGCACCAAGGGCTCGGGGTGCTGTAGCCCTGCCTGTTGCTCCACTCACGTAGCATAAGGCAAGATCACTGCCTGCTCCTGCACCTCTGGTTTAGCACCAAGCCAGTACTTCCTCCTGCCTTGGAGAGGGAATGGGGATTTATTAGCTAATTTTTTCATGAGAAGAGACAGGCTAGCCCAGAGCCTAGTGCCTTGCAGCTGGTGGCTATTATGGGGAATGCCAGAGCAGGCTGAAGGTTTTGGCAGCTGGAGCTCAGAGATGACCCATCCATCCCTGCAGGGCTTTTCCACATCCCATGTGAGCCCCTGGGCAGATTGCTCCATGCAAAAACCAGACTCCCATGCCTCTGAAGGCTTTTCTTGAGAGTGGACAAGGAAGAAGGGCCAGGGCTGCTCCTGCAAGGTGCAGGCTGAAGCTTGTCAGCAGACCACAAAGCAGATTAGGGTATCACCAGCTGCCTATGCAAGCATCAGAAAATGTTCCACACCACTGAGAAGGAAGGGGGTCCCATCCCATGCCTGAACACTGAGCTGCAGCCTCTGGACAGGCTCCTGCCCTGTTTCAGCCTGGTTGTCACCTCACCTGTTCAAAACACTGGGACTAATTTTTATGTTCTCATGGGCTGCCCTGGATTATTTCAACTTCATCTGCCTCTGAAAGGAACAGCACTGTGGGGGAAAATCACTGGGGTATCCTTTATTCAATAGGTTTAAACTCACAAGATGCAGCCTCTTCTAACCCAGTGTCCTGAATGGGCTTTGCAGCAAGCCAGAGCCCTGCTGTCAGTGCATGAGTAGCGCCTAAAGCTCACTGTACGTCCCTGTGCAGCTCCAGCTGTGCCTGATGCTCTGAGTAAGAGCCAAAACCAAAGTCAGAGCTAAGCCAGAGCCCGGCAGTTGCCTTCAGCCCAACAGCAAAGTGCAGTCACCAGGCACACTGGCTGCACAGTGACTGCCTCTCCTCGGCCCAGGTATTTCTGAGAGGCCTCAGCATTTAACCAGAGAGAGCTGAAGGTTCCTAAGGAGATATGGGAGGCTTGGACAGCTGCAAGTGGACATGGACCTGCCTGCTGTACCCTCCAGGTAGTTAAGCATCACACCTGCAGCACAGCACAGAGATATCAGAGCTGACCACAAGTGGCAGGGCTCAGGGAGCAGAGAAGCCACCAGTGCCACATGGGCTGCCCAAGGGAAGGGGCTGCAACAAACCTGACTTTGCAGAGCCTCCCTCCCAGCTGCCTCAAACAGCTCCACCTTCTACTGCTCACAGTGCTGTGGATTGACCTCCCCACCTCACCAAAACCTGCCTTCTCCTTTTGACAGTGAAAATACTGCAGTCCCAAAGCCTGGCTGGCCTCTGCCTCAAACATGGGTGGCTCCTGGCATTTCAGTGCTTCACTCCAGCCCTGTCCTTGCCTTTCACTTTCACCCTGCAGCCCTTGCCAATACTGTTTCAACCCCCACTCCCCAGCCCTTGCTCTTATCAGGTGCAACCTGGAATTCATGCCTGGGTCTTCAGGAAATGGGAGCTTAAAATCTTTTGGTCCCTTCTTCTGAGAAAACTGACAGCGCTGCCATAAAAAAGAAAAATTCTTAAAATAACACGATGTGTAGAAGCTCTGTGCCTCTGATGCCCACCGTCTCACCCTCCTGGCATTCCTGGCTGCACAAACTCTTCTCATCAGCCTTTCCCATGACTGTCTCCATGATTTATGGTCTTAATAACCGAGCCTGAATCCTTCTGCCCTCCCCACTGGGGCTCATAACCAGCCGCCATTCAAACTCTTTGCATGACGTATTCTGGTGCAGTCCAGAGCATCTTTTCAGAAAAACCTCATCCCTTTCTCCTCTCCCCAGGAGGAAACACCTTTCCCGCAGGAGACCTCTGGGCAGTCTTTTCCCTTCCCTTTTCACAGGGCACTTCTGCTACTGCTTCATGTAAGCCACCATCAGCCTCCTGCAGCAGGAGGGAAAAGGAGGGCTTCTCCATGTGTATGTACATGTTCCTACTCTGCAGCACATTGGCAAAACACCAGCTCCCCCCACATGCTTAAAGGTCTCCCCACACATGTTTCCGTGGAGGAGAAGGGACAGAAGAAGGCAGGTTGTCCCTTACAGGTTGGATGAGCATCAGCCTGAGGACCTGGTCACAGAGAAGGACACGAGCAAGGAGCTGGGAGTCTCATACAGAGTTTGAAAGCTGGGGATGGGGAGTCCCATGCTGGCTGCCATTGCAGGTACCACCCTGCCATGCAAGGGTCTGTCTCCAGCCACAAAGCACCTCATTGAAACATAGAATCATTTAGGCTGGAAAAGACCTTTAACATCACTGAGTCCAACTATTAACCCAATATTGCCAAGTCCAGCATTAAACCATGTCACTCAGTGTCACATCTACGTGTCTTTTAAGCACCTCCAGAAATGGTGACTTTACCATTTCTCTGGACAGCCTGTTTTTCCAATGCTTGAGTACTCATTCAGTGAAAATTTTCCCATTACCCCTTCTAAAGCTCCACTGGCAGAACTCATCACCATTTCCTCTCATTCTGTCACTTGTTATTTGGAAGAAGGGGCCAATCCCTACCTCACTACAACCTTCTCTCCGGCAATTGTAGAGGGCAATAAGGTGCCCTCTGGGCCTCCTTTCCTCCAGGCTAAATACCATAGGTCCTTTTCTGCTAGGCAGCTTTCCAGACACTTTCCCCAGCCTGTAGCACTGCATGGGGTTGTTGTCAGCCACATGCAGGACCCAGCACTTGTTGAACCTCATACAATTGGCCTTGGCCCATCAATCCAGCCTGTCCAGATCCCTCTGCAGGGCTTTCCTGTGCTCCAGTAGATCGACGCTTCCATCCATCTTGGTGTCACCTGCAAAGTGACTGAGGGTGCACTCAATGTCCTCGTCCAGACCATCGATAAAGATATTAAACAAAGCTGGCTCCAGCACTGAGCCCTGGGGAACAGCACTTGTGACCAGCCACCAGCTGGCTGTGACTCCATTCACCATCACTCTCTGGGCTTGGCCATCCAGACAGTTTTTTGCCCAGTAAAGAGTGCACCTGTCCAAACCATGAGCAGCCAGTTTCTCCTGGAGGAAATAGTGTCAAAAGCTTTGCTACAGCCCAGGTAGATACATCCACAGCATTTCTGTCATCCACCAAGCAGGTCACCTTGTCACAGAAGAAGATCAGATTTGTTAAGCAGTACCTGCCTTTAATAAACCTGTGGAGGCTGGGCCTGATCCCCTAATTGTCCCATACATGCCACATGGTGGCATTCAAGATGACGTGCTCCATGACCTTCCCTGGTACTCCGATCAGGATGACAGGCCTGTATTTTCCTGTATCACCCCTCTGACCTTTGTGGATGGGTGTCACACTTGCTAACCTTCAGCCATCTGGGACCTCCCTGGTTTACCAGGGCTATGATTCAGGGTCAGTGATTGAGAGTGGCTTGCTGACTTTAGGGCCTGTCTCCCAGGTCTCTTTCTATTACCCTTCAGGCTCCAGGGCATTGGTAAAGCCCTCTGATTCCCTGGCTAACTAAGCACCTGCTCTCCCATTTGCACTCCAGAGCACATTGCTGAGAAGCAGCTAAAAGGAGGTGAAAGACCCCAATTAGTCTCCAAAGAGTCTGCTTGCAGCTTTGAGAGCTGCTCCCGAGATCTTTGGCTACTTGGAGGTAAGGCCAACCTCTTGTACTAATTGACAGCAAGGGAGAGGCACAAGACAGTTCCCCCATCTCTGATCCAAGCTGCACTCCCACCTGCCCCTGGAAAACCACACTTCAGCTGTGTAATAGAAGCTCAGCAGCTGGTGCTCCTCCTGCCCTCCCTTCTTGCAGATTAATGATGTCTAATTGTTCTTTATTTTGCCCTGGCAAAGGTGGAGTCCTTTGCTCCTCACAAGGGAGAGAGAGAGCAGAGGAAAGGCACAGGGGTGTCCCCAGAGAAGCAGGAGCTAATGAGCCATCTGACTACAAGAATTTGCTTTGCTGGTAATACCTGGCAATAGGTATTGCCTTGGAGGCTGGCTCAGGAGAATGAGGCATGAAGAGGGGCTGAGGATATGATCATCTTCTGATTTTGAGCAAGTGCTATTTTTGCAAAAGCAAAGTCACCACCCAGATGAGCATGATGCTTTGCTGAGCAAAAGAAACACAAAAGCCCCAGCCACAGCATGGAGAGGGATGGGTTCAGCCAGAAATGAACCCCTGAGATAAGAGGTGGGTGCATGTCAGTCTATGAAGCAAACCATGAGCTCCGACACAGGCAGGGAACATGCTGGGGGGAGTCTGCCTGTCCTCTGCAAAGAAAACAGCAGCAACAAAGGGGAAAAGAAATCTCCCCACAGCTGGCCATGGGGGTGAAACAAAAGCACTTCCCCTACAAATTGATGCTCTCTGTTCCCCAAACACTGAGTCATGGTGGGGGTTTCCTGTCCTCCTTACTGTCCCCCTGCTCAGGGTGAACTCTCCCCAGACCCCATACACTGCTTCCCCAGAGATGCTGCAGGTCCCTCAGGTCCATGTGGGAGCAACCCTGGCTGCAGCAGAACAGGAGGCAGGCAGCCAGCTCGAAGGAGTTAACAGCTCTTCTCAGCCACTACATCATGATGGATGAGCCCTGCCCCATGGAAATGTCACTGTCTGAACAGATCGTGAGCTCATTGCTTTCTGCCTCCCATCTCAGCTTGGAGCCAGCCAGGACGAAGAGCCCCCTGTCCTCCCAGAGGGGGCAGGCTGGCCTGGCCTCCCACCTTTGGATCACAGTGTTCAGGCATAAGAGACAAAAGGAGACACTAGTTTTCAGGGTGCAACTCCACTTACCCCGAGACCTGATGATTAATAGGAGAGGGGTTCTCCTCCACTCCAAAGGAGAGGAGGAAATGCAAATGGATGAAGGATGATCTGGTCAAGCATTGAACCTTGTTATCTAATTTGAAAAACGGGCAAATGAGGTAATTATGGTGAGATATCGATTCATAGCAACATGCTCCATAAATGCCACAGCAATAACTCAGTGCTGCCACACAACTCCCCCAGCCCCTCCTCAGCTGCAGAAGGCAAGTTCAGGCTTTTCACTTTAGCCTGTACTGGTTTGAGAGATGGACCCAGCCAGTGTAAGCAAGGTCAGGCCACCTTCCATTCCCAGGATGAGCTGATGTGCTGGCCCCCACTGGATAAACCAATCCAGGAGTTTGGCTCTGATGGTCTGCATTTCTTGTGTGTGTTTTAGTCAGGTCCAGTAAAGGCAGTAAGTGAAGAAAGAGGGAATCACGTTGATGGAAAGGGTCAGAAGGTAAGACAGAAGCAAGACAGAGGCTTTACCAACACAGAGGCTTCACTAGCCTCCTGCTAGGTTTTGGGAGTGTTTTGGTTATGGCCAAGCAACTTAACTGTATACTGTCCAATTAGGGTCAGAGCTTTTTCCCACTGCAACAGGAATGCTTTAAACTTCTGTTCTGCATCTGGGGACAACCTTCTCCACAACTGTGGAGAGCTGCCTTTTGAGAAATTGTCTGTTACACTGACAATTACCAGATAAGTTCTTAGTAGGCTTCTTAAAGATATACATAGAGATAGGTTTCCCTATCACATTTCCATTAAAATACATATACTTTGTATGTACTGCACACAGTACAGCAGAAAGTCCCCACACACTGTGTCACCCATAGCTATGTGGACCTGTGCCACTTTTCTTTGGTCTGGTAGCTTAAGAGCCAACCTGAACTTCATTTATAACCAGAGAGAGGTAGCAGACTCCAAATATTCTCCTCACTTTCAGCTCACACCAAACACTCTTGTCTCATGAGTTGCCCACTGTGAGTGGGTGAGAAACCAGCCTGGTACCTGGGAGTGAGGGGAAAGGGTTGGGGTTCACCCATGTGAATCTGTTCCTCAAAAACAGGTCTGCAGTTTGGGCACCTCCAAATGGTGCTGGGATCCAGGCCACAGTAGTCAGAGCACAAGACTGAGCCTGCTCGGTTCTGCCCTCATGGTGCCTGAAGGTGTGTCTTCTCATCACAGTCATGTCAGGAAGGTTCAACAGGTACCCACCCCCTCGGCATGCTCCTTGGGATGCCAGAGCCTTTTCCTGGCAGCTGCTTTTTCCTTCCCAACCACCGGCTTGGGAACTTGATGCTGAGAGAAAACAGTCATGGCTCTATTCACAGCTCAGCTACTTACCCTCTGTTTCACCACCTGCAAAGTGGGTGATCATTATAATCCCTTCCTTCCCTGAGGACACAAAGAGTCAATGAATAAATCACAAAAAGGAGCGCTTTGAGATCTTTGGGTAGGAAATATTCCAGGGCTGTTATTGTTATTGGTAATGGCACATATTTATTCCACTTACCGTACTTCAAGCTACATTAAAGTAATTCCCTAGATGCAGGAGACTTAAAAGAATGATGACCTTCTGTTCAACAAGTACTGGCACGTGCCAGTTGTACTGGAGCAAATATTGCCTTCAGGAGCACTGTCTTGTGTGCCCATTTTTTAGCAGCACCTGGGCTTCATCCTGCCCCTCCAAAGTGTCCTAACCTCTTTTCCATGACCAAATCTGAAAGTCTTTACCCCTTCCACATCCTGCCAGTTTTCTTCACTGTGTCAAATCCTCCAAAGCACTCTCTTTCTCAAGAGCATACCCTCAGCCTTTACCTTGTGCATGTGCCTCTTGACTTCTCTGTTTGCTTCCTCAGGAGCTCCTTTAACATATATTCCTATACTCTACTCCCCTGCCCCTTCTTCTGCAGAGAATGTGGAAATTTCTGAGCTATTTCGTCACAGGAAGATAGCATGACTGGTTCCTGGAGACAGTTTAGGATGCTGCAGGGACACAATATGCTGATTATGCTTTGGAGCTCTAGCATCATGCCCCATCTTCCAGAAGAAAACATAAAAGATTTGTGTTTTATGATTCAAAAGGGTTATCCTTTTGCACAGGAAATTTCCTGAGAGGGCGAGTCCTAAAGGGTCTGTGCTTGTCTGACCCCACTGAAACAGCCAAAGAAAAGCAGATGGATGCACTCCTCCATTGCAGACTCAACTCCTCTGCCAGGGAGGTCTGTCCTAATGATCTCAGATGACCTTCCCTGGACTCAGACCTGTCAGCCACAGACAGTTCTGTGCACTTTTGCTGTCCTGCTGTGCACATGTCTGGCCACTGCAATGTCTTTTCTGTCTTACTGCCCTGTGAACCTCACAGCCATAGCAAACTGCTCAGGATGGACTGCCAGCCTTTCTGCTCACCAAGAGACATGTCCATTTCCCTACCCCACACAGGCATAGCACCTGGATGTAGCTCTGCCTCCAGTTCCTTTGTCCTCATCATCCAGGTCCCAGTTCCCCCAACCCTTGTCCCTCCCTTCTGAGGGAAGGGACACAGTTCTCTACATGGCTAGCACAAGCTCTCCCCACTGGATTCCTGCAACACCATTGCCACCTGGAAATGTCTTCTCCTCCCCAAGAGCTCCCCTGTGGGCCTTGCTCTGATTTCTGTGCGGGGACATGTCAGCAAACTCAACAACTCCACCTCATACTAGCAGGGCTTTCTTGGGGTACAGGGCAAGGAGAGACCTCTCACCTCTCTTTGGATATCTACAATTCAGATATTTAATCTGGGATGGCCACCAAGCTGCTCTGTCTTGATGGAGAAAGAGAGGAATCTTGGGCAGGGGGTTGGCCTCACCTCTTTTAAATGCTACCTGGGAGGGAATGAGCCTACTTTTGCTCCACTGACTACAGCAGGAGTGCTGGTCTAGCCTCTGGGCAGCTGCTGCAAGGGGGAAGGAACCCACACTGGGCACCCAGCAGGTACCCACATCCACTCCACAGCCTAGAAAACCTCGTGCAAATACATTTTCTAGAGTAATTCCCCCTCCCAAAAATTAAACTACCAAAGGACAAAGGCTGGGAACTGGCCCCCTCAACACTACAGGGATGAACACAACAGTTACTCAAATGGTTATGCTCAAATGCCTCTTCAAGCTCTTTAGACACTGGCTGATGTCTGCTATCTGAAATTTTAAACCTCTAAACACTGATTAAAAACTACCCACTGACAGAGAAAATATTTGTTAGTTTACTCCAAGTTTATTAGATGTTAGACCTAATTAAAAGTTCCAATGCATGGTAAATGCTTCTTTAATTACAGCGAGACAGGAACATTAGAATTGTGGTTTTGTAGAGAAAGTACATCTAATTAGCCCAGTTATTTAGGGCATTATTTCTATCTATTTGAAATACATTGCACTACAAGCTGCTTATTCCAGCCAGAGCTTTACGGAAATGTCTTCCAATCAAAAAAACACTTTTAAAGATTTTTGTTCTATAATTTATTTTTTTTGTTATTAATACTTCATTTATTTTTAATGAAAGAAACTAGACTGAGAGTCCCCGGAGGATGAATTCTTTTGTTTATACACAGAATAAATAACAGGCACTGCATGGATCACTACTGGGATCTTTGTTATGAGCAATTTGGGAGCTACAAATCCATCATTCAGTCCTCCACCTTGGCATGTGCGTCAGCAACAGTGGAGGCAAGTTTTTTGGACATAGACACATATTCTGTGACACTGAGATGATCTTACTCTATTCAGCTAAACACATTTCTACATGGTTGTATTGCCAGAGGCACAATCCTCCCCTTCTCCCAACTCTCCCAAAAGCCTTTTCTGACTTCCTGAGTATCCAAGCTCAAACTCCAAGGTTTTGTTTCAAACTCTTTTCATAGAAACAACCTTCACTCCCCTGGCATCCCTGCCCTGCTGCAAACCTTGGAGAGCAGCAGTGTAAAGCTGGCTGGTGTGGTCCCTGAGCTGTGGAACTACATTGTGTAGATAGTGGGGTTACCCTAGCTCCAAACTGTGCTTTTTCTTTGGGGAGGGAAGAGGGGAAGAGAGGGGAGAGAGGCAGTTATAATCTATATGAAGGAGAGAATATGCTGGAGGGACTCTTTTAACCATGTAAGGAATACTTCATGATTTTGTGCTCTGTATTAATGGCAGATATTGCTCATGTAAGGAGGGGTGGTGAAGTCCAGCATGTTTCAGTAACCTCTGTCAGCACATAGCTGCCTTTGCATCATCTGTGGGTTTTCCCAGCCTGATTAGAGGCTTTCTTTTTGTTTAGGAAGCAGCTTAGAAATAAGCATTGCTACCCCTAAAAAACAAACCAAACCAACACTGAAACAAACAAAAAAAAAACCCCACAAACCCCAAACCAACCAACCAACCAACAAACCAACAATGAGTATTGAAGAAAAAATTACATTTAAGTGGGGATAAAGCAGACACAAAACCCCCAAACCTTTGTGGACTGGAAAGCTCCATGCTGACACTGTGAAAGTGTTGATTTAAAGGGAAAGTGCAAGCATTCATGTGGTCTCTGAGTAGGCTTTGCTCACTGCTCTTCATTAGGCAGTATAAGCCACACTCCAAACCAAGTACCAGAAACCACAAAGCTCACATGAACCAAACCAGGAGCCATTAGCAGTTCAAGAAAGATATTCTATTGCTGTCACCTTGAACATAAAAAAGCAGTGTGCAGAGCTGCCACTGCTCCCAGGGAAGGGCAATGTTAACCCATGCAGAGCAGGGTCTTGGGGTCTTGCCCAGGCAGTGCTTTGTGTGCTGGCTCTTGCACAAACACTGGTGCTCTAAAGCAGCTATGGAAGCACAAGTGTGGTGTCCCAGCAGCAAGTAATTCTGAGCCTTAAAAAATCAGGCAGCATAAGCCTAAAAGTGTGAATCATAGCTTTCAAGTGTCCTTACTTACCTCCCTGTGAGCCTGAGAGTTCACGCAAAGGCCAGGAGAAAGAAGAGGGAAAGGGCTGGTACATGGAGACATCATCCCTGGAGAGCTGATGATTTCTCTGCCCATGGATTTTAATGCAGCTGGAGTACCCAGCCAAGTCCCATGTGCTAAAATGCCTATGAATGATCTGCTGTCCTCAGCTGGCCTCACATGCCATGCAGTGACAATGCACAGCTGTGACCCTGTGATGCAGGCAGTCAGGGAGCGAAAGCTGCCTCCTCTGGGGGCTACAGTAGGGCATGGAGGGCAGACTGGAGGTGGGGACAGGCATCCAGAGAGCTGCAGCAGTGAGCAGCCAAGCACTCACCTCTCTGGGGCTCCTGCAGGAGCGGGTACAGCCAGGACAGTGAGATGCAGCCCCTGCCTGGGGCTGTAGTGCTGTGAACTCAGAGGCCAGAGGGACTGGGATCCATGGGCAAGGATGTTACAGTTGGGACATCAAAGAGTAGCAATGAGTTGGTGCAGTGTGTTCCCCAAAATCAGTTCTTTGAGGGAGGGCATGGGGGAATAGAACAAAACCACTTCTGCTGGCTGGGCATGTAATCCCGCAGCTGGGGGAGATCCCAGATTCGAGTACCTGGAAACCACTGGCACTTGTGCACATCTATGTACGTGTGTGCATGCAAGGAACAGGAGGGCCAAAAACAAGGCTCCACACCTCCCAGTGCTATCAGCTGTCTGTCAGAGGAGCTGAACTAGCTGAGAGTCAGGAGGTCCTTTATGCTTTATGCTTTATGCTGCCACTTCTCATGCAGTGCTGAGGAGAGGGAAGGTCTTTCTGAAGGCAGTCCCAGGCCAACATCTAATCACATCCATGGACTCAGAAAATCTATCTGATCAGAGTTTCACCACCTGTGTTTTTGTAGGTGACCACCCAAGCTGCTGAGAAACTGTCCAGAGGAGCATCATGTGCAGAGAGCCAGGAGCAACTCTCATTTACAGCCAAACAAAACTTTTAAAGCCCTTTTATTCCTTTTTATTTTTCTCTTGTTGTTTGGTCTCCTTGTGCTTTGGGTATGAACGGATAGTGTGGGTTTTCCATTAGGAGGTCTGTGTACAATAGGTCTGTAGATTACACTCTGGTATCTCATGGAATGTCATCTTGGGGCCTGTCAAAGATCTCTCGCCACAATGCTGCACTCCATCAAGTTGCTCAGCAATTGCCAATAAATCTCAGATCAGCAATTGTCAGTAAATCCCAGATGCTTGTTATCTGTTCCTGGGATCCTTCCTCAAATTTATTGCCCCTGTTCATCAGTCCTGCCACGTGCAGCATGAAGGCAGCAGACTTAACACCTCAAGCGCCTGGAATTGCTGGTATCCACCCTACAGCTGGGCCATGGAGCATTGTTGGACCTTCCATTACTTCCATGGCAGTGATATGTGGATCACCTGGCTTGTTCTTCACACTCCTGCTAACCCATCCTTCAGGAACAGCCCCCACAGAGGGAAAGAGTGGTGGCATGCTGCCACAAAGTGTTTAAAACAGCGGGATGAAGAATGGGTGAGCCCTCAACGCATGGCAATCAGATGGAGCTGGAAAGGGTATAGTCCAGCCCCACCTTGAGCTGTGCTTGTCTGCAGGAACACAGGGATTAGGGACGCAGCTCATGGGTCTGTGCTTGCCACAAGGGCTGAGAACCCCATTCCATACGCAGAACAGAGCAAATGGGGAAGGAAACCAGCTGGGCA
Source organism: Drymodes brunneopygia (assembly GCA_013400955.1). Classification (NCBI taxonomy): domain Eukaryota; kingdom Metazoa; phylum Chordata; class Aves; order Passeriformes; family Petroicidae; genus Drymodes; species Drymodes brunneopygia. Next base: position 644,789 of record VZTZ01050758.1, read on the forward strand.
AGCAGGCAATGTTAGTGAAAGTCCTTCTGGCTGCAACATCAGCCAGAGCAAAACTGACAAGAGCCCTCAGTCTTCTGATTTCCACACGTAGGCTGATCAGCAAATGGGGCCTGGCAGGAAGAGCCCCTCTGGGGATGCTATCACACCAATGCCCAGATGTGTTGTGGAGATAGTTTTTGCAGCTTTGGCTGGAGCATCTGATATCAGCCACTGTCAGGGTAGAGATAAGGGCCTAAAGGGACATTCATCTTGTGCAGCGCAGCATCTCCTGTGCTCGCAGTGGCCCCCTGTTCTCCCTTTTGTTTACTGCTCGCATTCATGGCTCGTGTGTTTTTCTGTGCAGCAGTTGTCTCTCTGTGTATCTGAGCAAGGCTGGGCACACAGTGAGCTCTGCTGTTGTGTGGCTGCTGCTCACCTGCTCTGTTCACCACCTGCAGAAGGAAGTGCTGCCCTCTCCCACTGCTGTTTCCCTTCCCCCCCAGGGCTCATGAGTCCCAGTGCTCCCAGCAGAACCTGCAAATCTTACTATACCCCATTACCCGTCCCCCACATCTTTAAACACCTTCAGCTGCTTTTTACCTACATCTTCATCCCAGAGTTAATTCCCCAACAGCACAGCTCCTTCCTCAGCTTCCTCAGGCCCATGTTGCCTTCTCTTGCATGCCAGTGCCTATGGCATCACATTCCCAATCCAGCACAGTCCTTTTTATTTCCCCTTTCCTTCCCGACCAAGCCATTTGTACTCATTCAGGCTTTACTGACCTCTGTAGTAAAAAAAAAAAAAAAAAAAAAAAAAAAAAAAAAAAAAAAAACACTANAAAAAAAAAAAAAAAAAAAAAAAGCTAACCCTCTCTTCTGGGGACTGTTGAGTTCCAAATTCTCCAAATTAATCCAAAAATTTTGTTTGCTGGGAAATTTGCTTTGGTTGATGCCATGTTCTGGAGGGATGCCTGGGCTCTGTGAGCTCATTTTCCATCTCGTCTGCACTTCAGGTGAGAGTGCTCAGCCTTCTTGGTATAGTTTTTCTTCCCATGTCAGACATACAACCTCTCTTCTACACCTGTCAGCAGCTCATCCTGGGAGGGTTATCATTTATTTTGAAGACAAGACTCTAAATGGATAATGTCCAGCTTTGATAGTGGTCTCAGTACTTGAATGCACTATAAAACATTCAGCAGGCTCAATAGCTGCCTTTCTGCTCAGCTGCATCATAGCCTGCAAGCTTCCCACAGCTCAGGTGTGCCCAGCTTTAACCCATCTCTCCCAGGACTCCAGGGGCCTGAATGGTTCAGCAGAGAAAACATTACCCAGAGCAGAGAGCTCTCTGGAGGGACACTGGGACTGGGTAAGTGTAACCCCATCACCTCTGTCTGAAGACCAGGGGCTGAGAGATATCAGTGAAGCCCTTCTCCTGCTGCTTCAGTTGTTTCTGCCTGAGACACCACTTGGCCATCCCAATGCTTCCATCTTACAACACAGGAGTGAAGGGATTTTGTGCCCAGCTTCTTGATACTGAACAGTACCATAACTCCTGGCCCCACCCTCTGCACAAGACACTGAGGACTATGCATCTCACATCCACACACTGCTCTGTCCATCCAGCTCCTGCTCCTGTCCCATTGCCTCCATCCACCAAACTGACTGCAAGCTGCAAAAAGCAGAAAGAGAAGAGCTGACCAGGAGAAAAATCTGGCTGGCAGAGGAAGTGGCATGTGGAAACACTGGGATCAGAATGCAGAGAGTTAGGAGATGGTGAGAGGATTCGGAAGCTCTCCTGAAGTTGTTAATTGGCTGAGCACCCTCAGATCCTCATCAGCCAGCCTATAAAATCTAAAGAGGTGGGAAGGTGTCTCCTGGCTAGAGATGTCCAGGCTCACAGAACAGCCACCTACATGGGCCAGCCAGCACCCAGTCTTCAGAAAGAAACCTAGGCCTGGGGAAGGAGGAAGCACATGTAACGCCTCACCTGCTCAGTTTGCAGCCACCCTCTGCTTCAAACATAGTCCAGCTAAGGCAAAAACCTGCACAGAGCCCACCAGGCTGTCATTTTTCCAACACGGAAGTGTCAGCAGCCTGCTAGCAACCTGCCTGCAGACTGGCAGTGTTTGAGCCATGGCAGCTGGGGTCCCAGCCAAGATGAGAGTGCTGGCCTGTGCTGGTTTCAGATAGAGTAAGGTTCATTTTCTTCCCAGGGGCTGGTATGGGGCTATGTTTTGGATTCGTGCTGAACACAGGGCTAATGATACAGAGAAATTTTTGTTATTGTTGAGCAGGGCTTACATAGAGCTGAGGCCTTTTCTGCTTTCCATACTGCCTTGGCTGACAAGGAATTTGGGTGTGCATGTGAGGCTGGGAGGAGACACAGCTGGGACTGGTGACCCCAACTGACCAAAGGGATATTCCAGCCCATATGACATCCTCCTCAGGATATAAAGCAGGGGGGAAAGAGGAGGAAGGGAGGGATATTTGTAGTGAAGGGATTTGTCTTCCCAAGTGACCATTATCATTATGTGTGATGGGGCCCTGCTCTCATGGGGATGGCTGAATACCTGCCTGCCCATGGGAACTGCTGAATTCATTCCCTGTTTTGCTTTGCCTGTGTGTTTGTCTTTTGCTTTCCCTATTAAACTTTTTATCTCAATCCATTAGTTCTCCAACTTTTACCCTTCCATTTCTGTCCCTGACCCTGCTGGTGGTGGAGTGAGTGAGTGAGCAGCTGTGTGGGGCCCGGCTCCTGGCTGGGGTTACACCACAATATGGTCCATGCCATGCAAACCCATTGCAGGAATTGGCAGAGACTCTGCTGTAACTTTCCAAGACAGAGAAGACAGAGGGAGACTTGGGTAGCAGCACAAAAGGTGAGGGCACAGCTCTTCCACCCATATGGGTGCACAAAACTGTCTCTTTGCAAAGCTGATACAAACCAGCCTTCAGGACTTACAGACATTTTCTCCCCATCCATCTTTTTGCAGTTCAGCTCAATCCTGTTTCTGGGCTACTGGTGAATGAGGAGAGCCACAAAACCCACTCATACAGCACAGGGAGCTGCACAGGGCAGGTACAGCAATGTGAGGAATCCACCCATGCAGAGGGTAAGGGAGAAAGAATTAAACATGTTCAGCTCTGGGCAAAACAGGTTTTTTCAGTAGCTTGGGAGAAAACTGCTCACCCTATGCTATGAGAGGAAACAATGCATAACATCTAAAAAAATTCTGGCAGTTTACTCACCATAGTAGTGGCTAAAATTTATAATCTGCTTCATAGTTTAACCGTGTCTATTAAATCTGCAGACAAAGCATTTGGTGAGATTGTGGAAAATTTATAAAATCACCTATCCTCAGAGTCATTGGAGATGATAGAGCAGCTCTGTTTTTATAAAGAGAATCTGAAAGAAAATGAACATTTCTGAAAACGTGGCTGGAATAGAGAAATGGCCAGAGCTTTGCCAGGGTGCAGGGAATATAAATGATGCATGAAGGAACTGGGTACTCTGTGTTCAGGGAAATAAAACAGCCCCCGACCAGTGATTATAGAGTGAGGCTGATTCGACCCCAAACCTGCTCAAGAAATTGGAATATCCCCAGAAACAAGCACTAAAGATGCCAGGGATTTGTGACAGCATTGTATGATCTGTGCAACGCATTAAGCAAGAGTCTTGCAAAAAGCATAGTGTGGACAACTATCAAAGGCAAAGTGCTTTCATTGCAAGAAATGATGCTAGCAGGAATGGCTGGAGACTGTGTCCAGGTGAGTGCTGAAAGCATCCAGTGATAGAAGCAATTGGCTCTGATTGCAGATCCCCAAGCTCCACTTTCAAGTTTCAACCAGTCAAATGAAGGCTCTCAGTGGCAACAGCCTCGCTGTATAGAAGGGAAATATCCCTGGCTTCTTGCTGCTTTAATCCCAAACCTGAAAGTATTGTGAGGAGAAAACAGGTTTTCTGTGGTGCTGGCTGCAGGGAGCAGCAGTTAAGTGCAATGAAGAGGAATCAGACAGATGAGCCATCCTCTTGTCATCTCAGAAAGGGTGCCATGAGAAACGCTGAGGAAGCCAGAGTGGGTTCCTAGCCAGTGCTAGGATGGATGAGATAATGTCTGTGCACTAATGACTGCCTTTGTCTTTGTTTGAAAACAACAGTTAAGTATGTGTCAAGGTTGCCTAATGCACAGTGCCAGAGCACATCACTCTGTAATGCTCCAGCACTGGGTGTCTGTGGGAAGCGCACAGCCAGGTGTTTCGTGTGGTGACCATAGACTGACATGGGAATGGAGAAAATGCCCTGCTGGAGCCTGGTTATCCCTCAAAGTCCCCAGACAGGGGTCCAAGCTCCCATGGCCACCACCAGGACACGTGTCCCCTGCAGCTGGTGGGTGCAGCTGCCTGTGCTTCAGCTAGTTCAGCACAGTGCGTGTCCTGTGGGGATCAGGACCTCCAGAAGAGGGATTCCTTAGAGAGCTGTAGCAAAGTGTAGCAAAGGGACAGGTACTCTCTCATAGCAGCTGACACTGATAGGATGAAGGAGAGGACAGCTTCAGCAGGATGTTTTGTAGCAAGGTCACTATGGAAAAGAAGCTTGAAGGAGCACTGGGGATGCACAAGACTCATGATCTTCCTGCAAGTGACCGTAGAAATACAGAGTAGAAAATTGCTCCTGTAGCAATACTCGAAGAAGGGGAATCTCTTCCAAACACTGCTGCCATGCCTTTAAGATGTTATTGAGGGAGATACTGCACATCTCCCCTCTGAGTGCTTTCATCTTGGACAATTGCTCTGTCCATTATTTTCCTAGGATAGTGGCTGCAGAGGTGAAGTATCTCCCACCATAGCCAGGCCAGCTTCAATGCTCTGCAGCAGTGGCAGGGAACATCAGGGAACCAGAAGTGCTAGGACAAAACACCCTTTCTCCTAGTGTCAGAGACCAAGGCCTGCTCTCTGGTGAGGAAAGCAGACAGCACGGTGTGGTGCTGACATCTGTGCAGCTAAACTCTCCTCCTAAAGCAGGATGGCCTCACACATGCATCCTGCTGGCAGCAGTGCTGGGGCCATGGTGTTCCTTGAACTCAGCACAGAAGTGTTTCAAACCCGTGAGCTCTGCCAAATGAAAATGCAGAAGAGATAATATCTGAGAGATGTTTGGACTTAAGAGGGTAAAAGTCAAAGAGAAAAGGAAAGCAGTGCCTGGAGCTGACACTGCTTTTGGAATTTTACCAGCTTTGGAAGTTTCATTGAATTAGGGATGTTTTTATTTGATAAAATGTATTTGCACGCAGGCTGCATATAGAAACAGACATATGGCAGAGAGGGAGAGCAGCTGGTCCCCAGCAACAGCCCCTCTTGTGCCACCATCAACACACTGCTATGGCATCTCCCCTCCCAAGGGACTCCCAAAAGCAACAGGGTCCCTTTGTGCTGCAGTGCAGCTGCCCCTGGGGTGGACTGTGAGGCAGCACTTGCAGAAATCAAGCAAGGAATAATGCATACCAGCCCCAGTGGGAAGAATGGTGCACAAAGCTGTTTCACAAACTTGTGGTATGGTCATAAGATCAGGGCTAAAAATTGTCAATGCCTTACTGCAGTCTGCACTTCAGGATTTAGCTAGAAGACTGCTCATCCTGCACCTAAGCCTCCTTTCATGTCACACTACGTCAGTGATGCTGAAAACCACTGCTGTTTGTTTTAGCCCTTTGCATGTGCCCTGCAGGCTTCCCACAGGGACACTGACCAGGCAAAATCCTACTTATTTTAGGAAATCTGGTGAAATCCTGACTATGGTAAGACCTTCTGATGAATTCAGAAGGCTAGAAGGATGTAGTTAGCCCCTCAAAGATAGAGAAGGGAGCAAGCATAAGTAGATTCCACATCTATTGCCTGAGTCGAGGAGAACAGATATGCAGTCTCTGTCAACTGTCAGGAAAACAAGTGCTCACCACACAGTGAGGAGATGCCTTGATGAGCAAGGTAGGACTGGCAACAGGCACGCACATGAATTCAGAGCTGTGATCCAGCTGGCTTCCTCAGAGGCAAGGGTAGCAGGGATGGGAGAGCCTGTGCTTCACACCCTCTGCACCCATGGCAGGAAATCCAGCTGTGGACGAGATGTTCTCTTGATTTTCTTGCCTGCACCAAGCAGGCACACACAAGCCACTGCACAGTGGGATCACTCAAATGAACTGAACCACTGAGAAGCTCCTGGAAGACATTTTGAAACTGTCTTGGCTTCCAGTAGAAGCTGGAAGCTCCCAAAGTCTGAACGGGAGCTGGGTCCATTCTGGAAAACACCACTTTGATTCCTGCTTTACAAGGCAGCAAGTAGAAGAGTTGGGTGACAGCTCTCATCTTTGTGATTTGCTTCTGTAACCAGGGGCAAAATCTGCCCCCTCCTGCTCATCCTCTGCATATCTGCTGTGCAAATGCCTCCATGTGAAATATTCACCCCAGAATCCTCTTACAGGAGGAGAGCAATTTTACGGATAAGAGAAATCTTGTTTATTCCAAACAAAGAGAACAGATGAAGCACCCCCTGAAAATGCTCTTCAGTTCAATGAATGGCACACTGTGCTATTGAAACCCTGTGTCTTGGCTTTGTTGTAACATATTTCTTTTTTTTTTCTCCTTTTTCTTGATGCTAAGTGAGGTCTCAGACAATCCTGACAAGCCAAAGAAATACTGCTCCTTCAGATGGAAGGAACCCAAACAAGACTTATATGGAGAAGAAAAAAGAAGAAGTTTGGGAAACAGATGCAAGTTTTGAAGGAGGCTGCAGGAGTTTGAGGTTCCCAGCAGGGAATATCCTGATGTTCCTTCTGGACCCCAAACTTTTGTTCCAAGTGGCTTTTGTTCTTACCTACAGGGAGCTCAGCTGAGGAAAAGGTCTGCAGGAAAATAACACCATTGGGAACATAGTGCAGGTGGCTCTGATATTTTGGAATAATACAATAATGAAGTTTTCTTTTTTGTTGTTGCTGCTTGGGTTTTGTGATCCAGGCCCTTGGTTAGCAAATATAACTCAGGTGATTAATAAGTCAGCACACAGGTATCCAGAGGGACACACAGCTAACAGTCAGTGCATGAGAATAAAGAAGCACAAACTAAGAGTTTGCAACTTATTTGACCTACAGAAAGAAGGGAAGCAGACAAAAAGACATCTGTGGTCCCCAGTGACCCAAAGACAGCTCTGCCACCTGGCGAGGGGGGGTGCTACTAGGTATGGGAATCATTTGGAAAACTGAGAATGGAAATCCTACATGAAACTGCTAGTTAAATATCTGAATTGCCAGATCCTGGGCTGGTGTCTTCAATCTATTCAGGGGTTAGTAGCTGAGCTCTTACCTAAGACTCACACTCTGGTGAGGGGAAGGTATGTGGGGTTGTCACAGATGCACTCCAGCAGAAGAAATGGTCTCCAATCCCAGCCACAGACCACAAAGAGGTCAGGACACACCAGGCATTTATTAACTTGCTCTAACATCACGCTCTGGTTTCTGAGCTCCACCAACACTATTTTCTGTGTTTTTTCCACATGATGTAAAATCTGCTGGTGCTGCTCATGCACCCTTCATTCCCTGGGCTATCTCAAGGCAATCTCTCCTCCTTGCTCCTGGTCTTAAGGCTTTTAAAACCTTAACATAAAATCAGAAGATTTCTTTCCTATTCCCTTGTCTGCTGTGGTATTCACTCCCCTTTGTTCCCTGTTGACCTTGAAAAATGATTCAGACCCACAGTGGACTCTCAGTCCCTGAGCAGACTTTCTGAGCTCTCTTTCCGCATGCCTATTTAAAACTAAAAGCAAAACAAACACACAGAAGTCCACAAAAGCTCTGTGTATACCTTGCTACCTAGAAAGCAATTAAATCCATTATACTTTCTGCATTAGTTTTAACGTGCTACGTCTCAGGGGTTAGTGCAATGAGCATTAGTCATAAGCTAATCAGAAGCAGAGGTGCTTAAATAATTCATAGGCTGCCTTCCTTCACGAAGAACCTCAATCCACAGCCCTGTCATGCCATGAGTGCAGTGCTACCAAAAGGCTGCTCACTTCACAGAGGGTGTCAGTCAGCTCCGAGACGACAGAGGCAGTTCCTGTGAAAAGCCATGCTCAAAGAGGTGTAGAATGACCCAGGAATGCCTGCTTAGGGAAGCACATCTTTCTCCCAGAGGAGCTAGGGGAGACCTCTGCTGCATTCTGCTCTCCCCAGCACTTAAATGCCTCTCTGAAACACAAAAACAGGGTAAAAACCTTTGGGTAAGGACCAAGATTAGAGTCATTCCCAGGCACAGACCCCTACAGAGTCTGCAGGGATCACCTGCACCTTGGGAACTGGGAAGAAAAAGAGGGAGCTGCTCCCAGAGGCAGCACTTAGATGGCACTAGTCCAGGTCTGTGCATGTGTGGAATTTCTTGGGAGGCACAGTCCTAGGGCAGTGCCAGACAGGAAAGGTAGACCCCTCTGCTGCCCAGTGCAGGGCTGGAGAGGGGCCCCCAGCTGTTGTGCATGGGAGTTTTTCCATGCCAGCCTGGCCTAATGACCCTGCATCCCTAATGCCTAATAAAGGGTGCTTGCTTCTGAGAAGCCTGGATTTTATGATGGCAAAATATCTGCTTGCTGCCAAGAGAATAATGTCTCTGACAGGGCAGGGACACTTCTGACCTTATGGGAAGAGTAGCTGTAAGAAAAAGTAATGCTAAAATTAGACACTCAGCCCAAAAGGAGTGGGACTGCCTGTGACTTGCAAGGAGGGGAAGTCTTATGCTGATGGGTGTTCCTTGGACTGTGTAAAGGGAAGGAGAGCAATGTGACTGCTGGAAGTGGCATCTAATGAGGAGAGGCCAGGGAGAAGGCAAGGCGAGAAGGCATCGTGCCATCAGAGAGGTGACAAGGACACAAATGATGTGCAGTGGAGGGGAAGGAAAAGACAAGAGCCCAGCTCACACCAGGGAACACTGCCTTGAATCTGGTGTGCAGCCACAGTGACAGGGATATGAAGGAGGCAGCCGAGCAGGCAGCAAACAGCGTCTGCTTGTTCCAAGTTGATGGACAGTGTCTGACAAGTTCAAAGTTTGGGATGAGGGAGCTGGGGTGTAGACAAAAAAGGACAAGGAGATTCTCCCAGCAGAAGGGTAGAGCATGCTTTCAACTGCCAGGACTGAAGAAGGTCATAAATTCTCCCAAACAACAGACGGGCTGGTTAAGGGGTTTGACCGGTAGGATGGTGTTGTTGGATTTACTGACAGCTCTAGGAAGAAAAGACAATCTCATAGACTCCTGTGAGCTACATTTTTGACTCAGGGTACATCAGTCAAGCAGCATCCTGCAGATTAAAAACATTTGTTACCTCTCTAATCCCCTGCTAAAAAAAATTAGTGCAAAGAGAAGCATGCATATAGAAAAGATGTATTTGTTCAGCAGGCTGAAAAAAAATCTGGGAAAACTCCCCGGACCTAAGAGTTAGAAAATAACCTCCATCTTATGCTGTGGGTCAAAAGATTGTGTTACTACATATGCTGGTTTGCCTATCTGCACGTGTCATCGAGCTTGGTTAAGTTATTCTCACCATTAATTTCTTGTGTCAAGGAGTTCCACAGCTTAGCACATGCTGTGTGCATCAGCACAGCTTGATTTGCTTCGCCTAAAGGAACTGAACTTGCTCTTATTTGCACAGTGAATTCTCCTTGTTCTACACATGCCAAGAATAAAGGTGGATGTGAGACATCCATTAGCCCATGAATCCTGTTGGGCATCACAGTATAATGCCCTCAGATCTGCTTGCTTCCCAGCAGTTGCAGAGCAAGGCCAGCAAGAAGTTTCTGCAGGCCTGCAGATTCTCCTCTCATTACCTGAAGGTGCTTCCTGCAGCTGGAAAAAAGCCTCCATGTGGCATTGTCAGCTAATCACACCAGCCAGCCAGCACTTTACTTAAGAAGCACCTTTCAGGCTGTAGGTTCCAGTGGACTCCTCCATAAATACTGCTCTCTTATCAAGCTCTAGAGTCATCCAGTACTCAGGGACAGGCTGAGTGCAGTCCCCAAGCTTCTCCTGTGCCAGAGCCATGTTAAGTGTCGTTCTAAGTGCTAGCACATGGGCAGAGGGTGCCTGGGCAGTGAGGGCAACCCCATCCCCATGTGCTCATGGTGGGGTCTGAGGCTTCACACACCCCATAGCTTCACACACCACATCACGCTCTCAGGTGGAAGAGGATGGGTTGGGAGGCTGCTTGTGAGCACCCCATGACTACCTGCAGCATCTGAACACGGCCTCAGTTTTGGCACCTGGGGACGCTGTTTGTCCCCTTCTCGCTGAGCCCACCAAAAAACCCAAGCCTGTGCCTTCTCATTACATCATCCTCTCAGGAGTTCAGCTTCTTCTCTGCCTAATGTCAATCAGATTGATATTTCAATCCACACAACCCATAATGGACCTTGGTAAAATCAATCAATACACGTTCCCTCATTTCCCCATGTCCGCTTGCTTAATGGAGGAAATAGCTGCTGCCCAAGACCTTGAAATTCAATGGGTCTTTTGTCCCCCCACAAATGTACTTGACTGTGAGTTTAGAAAAAAGTAAAAGCAGATCCTCATAATGATGGCTTTTTCCTTTCTGTTTTTCAAAGGGAGAATGGAGCAGGCAAAGTATTTTGTAGGGCATGACTATAGATCTTCATTGGAGTAAACCCAACAGGACCACTCAAGGATTTTCCCTGTAGCCATCAGATCATCAACCTGAAATTCCTTGGAATTCAAGAACTAGAAAAGTACAGGAAGCCCAGCAGTTCAGAGGGGTTTGCAGTTTGCCTTATCAGTTGTCACCTATCTCAGAAGGGCGAGCGGCGAGAGGTTCTTCCCCTGCTTTTTCTATGGTGTGGAAGAAACGTGCTCATAGGGATGGAGACAAAGAGAGGTTCACAGCCCTGTCACTTTGGTGTTTCTTATCCTCTGCCACTTAATTGCTAGGACCATGATAGAGATCCCTTCTCTCCTTTGTAGAAACACAGCTTGATGCCAACTCACTGGCACGAGTGAATAAACAAGAACAAACCACAGGCCAAGGACATTAGTCTGTGCTTTGCTGGGAAAGTCTTACACTGAACAGTAGGATATGCAGTAGGATGGGATAGGATGGGATAGGATAGAATAGGATAGGATAGGATAGGATGATAGGATAGGATAGGATAGGATAGGATAGGATAGGATAGGATAGGATAGGATAGGATAGGATAGGATAGGATAGGATAGGATAGGATAGGATAGGATAGGATAGGATAGGATAGGATAGGATAGGATAGGATAGGATAGGATAGGATAGGATAGAAGAGAATCTGTCAGATCAGGTAAAGCAATAGCGTTAAATTCTGAAATGTTTAGAAGATTCAAAAAAAATCCATGGAAGGCAAATGCTTAGCCAAAATGCTGGCTCACACTGGACCTCACAGCAGGCAATACAGCAGATAATACAAAATCAGTATCTGTGAATTAATAAAACAGCAGAAGAAAAAGAAAAGAAATATGTTTAAAAAAACTTGGTAAGCAGCTGGGACTCACAGAGGGGAACCACATCAGAAGAATGTGATGTGCTCCTGTAGGGGTCAGAGGATGATGGGATCACCAGTACCAGCTCAGCCAGTTGCCTGCTGAGGCTGCATGTGCAGCCATGGCAGCAGGATTGTGCAGATGATGTGCACTGAATGCAGTGGCCCTCGAGTTCTTTATTTGCACAGTTCCCGATTTTCCTGTGCCTTTTCATCTCCGCCCACAGGGTGACCTCTCTTACCATCCCCTTTCGAGGCCAAGAAATGCTTTATTTATCCAGGGCCATTTGATGCCTCTGTCCACATAAATTCAGCTTCCCTTTATTCTCTTGCACTTCTTCATATTCCCATTAGCACAGGTTTGAAGCAGAACATCAGCTCTTATAGCTCTTTACCAGGTTGTTTACTGCAGAATCTCTCTGAAGCCAGAGAAACGGCAGCCCTGGTGCCAAATTCCATTTTAACTACACAATCAGTTATCAGGCCATTACCATAATAAGGAGATTAAAAGCGCAGAGAAATGCACAGTTTACTCATGGCTGGGGACTTTGCTGCTGTCTGCCTGAGTCCCACAGGTTCCATTTTGTTCTGCTTGTCACTTTCCTCCAGGATCCCTGGGGAGGGAAGCAGGGGCTGGAGGTGACGAGCAACACCACGTCCCAGCCAAGGCTGTGGCAGGGGATTCCTCACACCCAGAACCTCTCAGGTGAACTAAATCAGACCAGGTCACCTTTCCTGGGCCCTTGAACTTTTCCTTCCTTCTTTGAGTGTCTAACTTGAAACATTTCTCCACTGGCAAGGTTTCAGACATCTGTTCCCCCTGCATTCATTTTTTCTGCCTATCATTCTTCTGGGACCAGACTGGGGATCGTTTCAGCCATCCAGAGTAATCCTGTCTGGATCCAACCCCATTTCTGCCTCGTATCTGCAGAGGGCAGAAGATAGGGTTTCAACAGCATATACCAATTCCCATGTATTTCTATTTCTAAGAGGCTCAAAGGATATTTCTGAAATAACAGATGTGCTCCATCACAACAGGGGGAAGGCAGGCAGAGACCAGGATGCTGATGGATGCCTCCTGTGAGCACTCCTCAGGAGTCTGCAAGTCAGACCTGCCTCCAGACTGCAGCAGCTGAGTGCAAGCACAGTGCAGAGTGTTACTTGCAATTGTGAGTCACCTGCCACCAAAAGCAAACATCTCATTGAGACGAAAGCAGTACCTGCATCGACTCCAAATTTATTCATATGGCATCACCAGGAAACCTTCAACCATTACATTGAAATCCAAGCGTTTTACAAAAGCAATTATCTAACTACCAGGTTGCTGATATTTTATGTAAGATCAGTAAAAGCCGGATTTACTTCCTCTCCCCAGAGTCTCTGGTTTTATTTTCTGATCAGCTGTTGTCTTTCATTCCCACCACCCAGACCAATTGCTAATGACTTCAGCTTCTTGCTCCAGGAGGCAGGGAGCCCTCTCTTCAGGGATGGGAGACTGAATCAGGGCAGGAAGGATGGACACTTTTCCCTGTTTGGGGGCTAGTAAAGCTACTCAGGTAAAGCTAATCCCTGCCCAGGTTATTGACACAAGCAAGTCAGGTGAGCTGGCAGCAAAGGCTCTGTGAGTTTCTGCCCCTGAGGTGTCTGAGCTTAGGAACAGAGGCTGTGGGTAGCGGGAACTTGGGGAGGCGAGGGCATTTATAAAGCAAACACACAGCTGCTGTAACTATAGCAATGGGAACATACTGGGAGCAATATTGACTTTGTGTGTTGAATTTTTTGTGGCCTGCAGACCCAGAATACATTTGTTGCTACAGCATGAGAAAGGACAGCATGGTCTCAGGATCCAGATCCCGAGCCAGGATGGGAATTTACATTATATTGCATGGACAAGAGGAAGTGTTGTAACTCTGCTATACTGCTAGAGGAAGCACAGAACTCCAGCTGTTGGTGATCACTAAGTACCCCTCCCCAGTTTTACAGTATTTTGCTTCACTTCCTGCCCTGCTACCCCCTGTCCTGTCCTGTCCTGTCCTTCCAATTAGCTGCTGTGCTTCAGGCTGGGGTCAGCTGCATTTCAATAGCTAGAATAGCAACCCATAAACACAATCACACGCGATTGTTGTGCTGACCCAGAAACTTCTAACTTTTCTTGCTAGCAGGGTTTGAACCTGTCAGCACTAGTCATACAGTGCATTTCTGTCACTCCCAGAGGTGATGGTAGTAGGAGACTCTTACACTAATGAGTGGTGCAGGAACTAGATATGATCCAGGAGAGGTTACACCAGAAAGTAAAGCTGCACCCAGCCAGGCAGTCAAGATGCAAGCAGGTTGCAGGCCCTTAGCCAGGGGCTTCACCAGCCTCAGCTACATTACCCTTACACACACACTGTAAGTTTTGACTCTAAACTCACCCCCAGCAATGTTTGTCTTTCACTACCTCTGTGAATGCAGTTTCTTCCCCCAAAAATCCTGCAGTGGCTTGGGGCTAGGAGCATTCCTATGAGACTGCAAATACCATCTGAAAGCAATGTGATAGGGTATCACCCTAGTGAGAAGAGTCTCCGGGTGAAAGACATTGCAGGAAAAAGCACCGGGTATGGATGACCTGTTTGTGGCTGTGCATGTAATTGATATGAGACAGCAACAAGTCAGAGGAAGGGGAAAATATTTCCAGGGTCCCTGAAGAACATGGCATCTGCTGCATGTCTCCTTCTGTATGGATTAACTGCTGCCTAGTCCCAGCAAAGGCTTAAAGCTGGGGGATGGGGTGTTGGTGTTCCCTGGAGATGTTTTCCTCCTGCACCTCTCTAGTTAAGATATCAGAAGTGAGATTTGTCACTTAACCATCTGGAATAGGAGATCACAGGAGGCTGCTGCTCCTCAGTCTGTCACACTCTTAAACTGTGCTAATGTCATTCAGATGTTTCACAAAGCAGCCCTGACAAGCAGGCATGAAATTAAGATGTTTGTGGAGCCAGCCAACTGGGAAATGACAATGGCAGACTGGGGAAAGGCAGAGGAGGGGGGCACATTCAGAAGGAAGAAGCTGTGCTGGAAACTATTTGCTTCCCCTCTCTCCCATGGATCTGCCACAGCTTGGACCAGCCCAGACAGGAGGGCTGATGCAGGGGCATCTCCATGCCAGGGAAAGCCTGGGAGCAGCTCCCCTGCTTGCCCCTTGATGCTCTCCTGTTGTCCAGCCTCAAGACTGAACCCTAGACAACCACTCATGTCCTCACTGAACTGGGATTTCTAATAGGAGAATTTCTTTCCCAGGGAAGCACACATATCCTGTGGGTCAGCTCTGTTTGGAAGCAGGCTGAGGGAAGATGAGTTGACCTGAAGCAGAGACACCCTTGAACCCCACAGCACCGCAGCCCTGTGGGGTTTCTGGGCAGGGAGAGGACTGGGCATCCTGTGCTCCTGCCTCGGTCCTAGCAGTGCTGCAAGGTGCAGCTGGATCTCATTTCATACTGCAAAGCAGTTTTGTCTGCAGGGAGTTGACATGGGGCTTTAAAACACTTTCTAATTAAGGAGCAGGCCAGCCTGGAGAGCAATTAGTTTTGACACATCCCGTATTTGAAGAAGTCTGTGTTGCAAGCTCTGGGAAACATACTAAGCTTCAGCAATTAAATCTTCTTCCCATTCCTCCCTGGCCTCCTCATTTGCAGAAACATCCTTGTTGGACAGCTCTCAACCAGTGTGCCCACTGCCCTGAGGGCAAGGGTGCAGCTGGCACTGGGGTGGGACGCAGCTGGAGCAGGTGAGGTCAGACGTACTGAGTGTGGTGGGGAAAAAGCACAGTGCAATTTAGCCTGGAAGGAGGTAACCGTTTGTAAGGCAGCTAGGCACAGCTGCCTGCTTTAATCCAGCCCCTCTCCCATCCCTCCATCCTCAGGGCAACCAAAGCTGTGGTTCCCTCTACCTCCTGGGCTTCACAGAGATGTTGAGCTGCTAAGATGCACAGGATTCACGGCCAGCAGGAAGTCATTTCAAGTGTGGCACTGCCTGCAAGCCAGGAATGATGCTTCACTGTCCTAGAGATTCACAGCTTGCCTTTGAGTCAGCCCACAGAGGTGTCCATGTCTCAGTTACCTCTGTTTAAAAGACACAGCTATTTCACAGACAGTGAAATAGCCACAGTGAGGTTGTTTTGCTTTGTCTATTCAGAATGACAGCAGAAATCATTAAAGCTATCTTTTTATTTTTCTTTTGCTCTACAACCAAAAAAAGATTACTTTATTCAAAATAATCCATGAAAATACTTCACTTTTTCAGACATGTCATTTTTCCCTATGTGGAAAAAGAGGAAGACAAGAGAGTAGATATTTGTTATATAAACTTGTGATTTTTCCTCCATCTACAAAGCTAATGTTTGATAGAAAAAAAAAACAGTCTCCTACTTCTTCAGAAATGTGTATGGGAAAGAGTTTGGTTTTTTTTTTCATGAGAAAGTGTTTCCAAAGAAAACAAGCTAATTATTTCCAATTAGAAGCTCATGAGAGTAGAGCCTGTGATGCTAAGCTCACTCCCCTGCTGGTCAGCTCCTTTCCTTGCTCTGCAAGCAGCTGCCTGATTCCCTCCTTTAAGGGTAGGGAAGCAGGGGATGGAAAAGACCTTAGGACTTCCAAAGCAGGGAGAGACATAGAAAGGTGGAAGGGCAGAGAAGGAAAGACGAAAGGAAGGAAGAAAAATGAAAAGGAAAAAGAAAAGAGAGAGAGGGGGAAGGGATTAAAAAGAAAATAAAGAAAGAAGGAAAATAAAGAGTGAGTGAATGAGACCATGCTGTTCTCACTGCTGTTAGAAATTTAAATAAAAAAATGTCCAAGGTTAAAAATCTGCCTGATGCTGGCCAGTTCAGGGGAGGGAGATGGCTGCAGAGCGCTGAGGAGAGAAAACTGGGAAGGTATCACAAAGAGCAGGGTAAAAGGTGGGGAAGAGGGGTGGCCACAGGACCTGGACACACACCAGGGAAAAGACTGCAGTGCTCCTGCTCCTGGTACTTTGGTAAGTACCAGGTCTTTTTTCTCATCCTCTGACATGGGGGCGTTCTTCCTCCATCACACACGCCCCAACTCCCTTGCCCACACATCTTTCTCTCTACTCTTCTTTCTTCTTTTTCTACTTTCCAGATACTTCACCATATTTCCATCCTGTTTTGCCCACACCTTCCTTCATTCCTTCCTTTTCTCCTCCTCTCCCTCTCTCTCCCCTACCATACCTCTCACTTTGTCTCTCCTCCAGCTCCCTGAGGAGTTCTCTAATGACTTAAATGAAACGCCAGCCTTCTCTATCTTCAATAACCCTCCTTGCTGGATCCCCAAGAGGACCCTGCCATGCACAGCAATTAGGAAACCAATGCCTGGGGCTGCTGCATTTTCAGTGTCAGCATGGAGATCCTCTCTGCCCTCTTCAGGAAGAGAAGGTCTCCATAAAGCTTTTAGCACGGGGACAGAGGCTACTGCAGAGTCTCAGGAAGGCTTTGCTAAGCCATCCAGGTCCCTTTCCCTCTCTTCCTGCCCTCCCTCAGGCTACCAGCATGTCTCAGCCCAGCAGCAGTATGGCACTTTTTGTGTTCCTCACACCCAAAGTGCCCCACCAGTCAGTGACCCATGAGGGGATCCAAAGGCTCTGGTCCCACTTTGGATGGAAAGGGTAAGATAATGCTCTTCTTCTGTCCTTAGAGATGTGGGTGGCCTGAATACAAGTCCCTAGGGCCTTCCCAGACATGCATGAGATTTCTCCCTAAAGTCTCTGGTTCCCTTACACCTCCTCCTTTCACCCAAGCTATCAAAACCACCAGCAATGGAGCTGAGGGGGCCTCAGCATCACTTCTGAATTTCCAGAGAACTCAGCTCCACTTTCAGCTGTGGTTCTCTCCAAAATCTCATCTCTTTGTGCCCTCATTCCTCTTGGTAAAGTGTCCCAGACAAAGGCAGACAAAGCTAATGCCTCTCCTGTGTGCTGATGAAAAGCGTCTTTCAACAAGCCTCTTGGGAAATGCTTCCCATTAGAGTTAATTCTGTTGTTCTTTAATACTATCTGCCCCTCTCCTCTGCTTTGTCTTGGTTACCCTCTGTTTGTGGGAAAACAAGATCTCAGAACAGGATTCATTTCACTGTTGTTTCTCTTATCTCAGCAAGTAACCCTGGGGTCTCTGCTTGGTCAGGTGAGGAAAACAGACTCTTCCATGACGTCATTTGTCTCATACTAAGGCCAGTGCTTCAACTAAGTCAGACAAAGCAGGTCCTAAAAGCACCTTGTCCTCTGCCCTAGGGAGAAGGGGAGCAAGGGACTCAGAGACAAATAGGCTGAGGCAGGCAGTGGGTCCCAGCAAAGTCTCCTGAGGATCTGCCCCAGGGACTGTACCCCACTCACCCTGCTCCTGAGAGCCTGTGGATGCTTGTGGGGGGAGAATGGATCTGCAAGGAAGGGGCCAGAGTGAGACAGGGGGTGCACATGAGCACAAAATGCAGGGATCACTGGTTGTAAAAAATCTCAGGAGCAGAAAATGAGAACACGTGTTCCCAAACCTTGGGTCCCCAGGAGCTGGCAACCCCTCTCCACAGGCTCAGCCTGTGCAGGGCTGGGGAAGGCAGCCGTGGTTTTACTGTAACAACAAGGCTGTCTTTCACAGGGCACCATCTGGTTCTTTTTTCTCTTTTTTTTCTCCCCTGCCACTAGTGGGTTATTTCTGAGGAATTTAAGACTTGTGAGCCCTCTTTAAAACTGGTTTTTATCTCATGCCTGCCTTGGTGAATGCAGGCAGCAGCCTCACTGCATGCAGGCACTCCCTGAGCAGCCCGGGGATAAGCAATTAAGCAGCCACACGCCAGATCGGGATTAACCACTTTCCTGTTTGTCGTGAGACCTTTCTAATTGCTCTTCATGATGCCTCTCTCCAGCCTCCCTTCATCCAAGCCCTCCCATCCCATCATTCTTCTCACCTCAGGCAAGCCCCCGGCTGCCTGGACAAGGAGCTGAGAAGCACAGGTGACACCGCAGTGCCTGCCTTGCAGAATCTGCCCCACGTGACAGGGGTGCCTCTGGTGACAGGTGTCACTCACTTGTCCCCAGCTCAGCAAAGCGAGTGATTTTGAGGCTGGCTCTGGCATGTGGGCACTCAGGTATTCACCAACAGAAAGGTGCTGGTTTCATCTGAAGGAGAGCAGAGAGGGGGAATGAAATCCTTATTTCAGAAGCTCATTGTAGGGTAATTATCAAACAGCAGCAGTAGGCTTGGATGCTTGCTAATTAGGCCAAATTCTTTATGACTAGTTATTCTAAGCTGTAATTTGACAGACTTGGGGGGGGAGGGACGTGCACATAAATTTGTTTTTAATTACATTTGGTATGCTAATTTCTGATATAAAATAAATATTTACCAGAAGCAATATTTCTTCATTTCACGCTAGCTGCACTCTGGCATTTATCGAGGGTTACAAACAGACTGCTATCACCCGGCCCTCCTTGCTGGCAGATCTTCCCCTCTCTCCTTCCCTCCACTCAGCCTGAGAGGGAGAGGGATGGATCCAGCTGGGGCTTGGGAGGGGAAAGCAGCAGGGAGAGGGAGACACAGTGTCTTTCCCTTTGTCCAGTGGCAAGGTGTCCTTTTATTGCCAAATGGTCCTTTGGACAAAGAGTGCCCTTGGCCAGCTGCTGGCCACCACTCCAAGGCTGAGAGCTGCCCAGGCACTCCTCTGAAGAGATGGGAGATATTGTTCTCCTGACAGACAGCCTGGCTCCTGTGTGGCAAGGGTGCCTCTCCAGCAGCTCCAAGGCTACAGACCTCTATTAATGCAGCCTCTTCAACCTTTACAGCTTTCAAGGCTTTTTTTTTTCCTCTTCTATGTATGAATTAACTAACATCTCAAGAATAGAAAGCTGCTGCAAACCGAAAGCTACGAATATTTCATCATGGTTTTGACAGTTTGGGAACTTTTCCTTCCCTACAAATGTATATTCTTGCACATAATTTTTTTCCCCATCACTGAAGTCAGCTCTTATTGCTACACACTCTGGATTTCAATAAACTGGAGCTTTCCAGTGGAAAACACCATTGCTGTGGCACTTCTTGATCAAATATGAGCTCAAACTGCACAGGTTACTGCAAAGTATACTTCTATCCCAGGCAGGTAACTTCTGACCTGGTGCAAAGTAGCATCTCACTGCTTCACCTGACCTAGGCTGTCCACCTGGAACCAAGATAGACAAGAGACACTTGCAGATCAATGTCCTGATGTTCTGGTGATATACCATGGAATAAGTTGGAGTCATCAGGGTTTCAGACACCTGGATCACCTGGGGATGTGTATTACCTCCATCAATCCTCCTGATGGATTATTCCCATCACTTAGATCACTTTGACTTTTTTGATAAGTTATGGACTTCAGTGGGGTAGAGGGAGTTCATACTACCACTGTGCCATGAGAAGAAGTATGTCAGGTGCTGTGAATTGCCCAGCAACTGGAGAACCACCCCGTCATAGCCCCGTCAAATAACTCTATTTTTTTTTGTGTGTGAGTATATGTGAGCCACCTCTCAGAAAGGTCTTGCCCTTTAGTAGTGCTAATATTTGAAATTAAACCCTTCAATAACTTAGCATCTCAAGGCACTAAGGGAAAAGACACAGAGTTTGGAGGTTGAGAAACAACTGTGGGGCCAGAAACAGCAGGAGGAAGGCCATCTGAGGAGCAGAGCTCTGGTTTTGCCATGCACTGTGTGCACAAGCATTTAATCCACTCCGTTGACACAAACTACCACTTGGGAGATCACCCACTAATTAGCAGTTACATGGGTTCGTATACCCAAGCTGAAATTTTTCAGAAGTTCTTAAAGGCTGTGCAGTATTTAATATTTAACACGTTCTTCCTTCCCTTACAGGTTAGTTACATTTGGGCTGATGGCACAAGCCTGGCTGCATGGTGGGCAAGGAGCAGGAGAGATGAAGGCCAGCAGCATGGAGACAGGTAAGTTAGCTGGCATTGTCCTGCCTTGCAGCTTGGCACACAGAGTAGAGCCAGGGCTTGGTGGAGTTCCTCTTTAATAACACATTCCCACAAGGACAGCCATTTGTCTCTTCTCTTCAGCTTGGTTCTTCTTTATGGGTGGGAATTGCATGATGGAATTCTGTAATGGAGATGACCCACTTATTCCATCTGAGGATCCCATTCCCAAGCATGGTTGTTCCTTAGCATTTCCAATCCTATCACCAAGCACCCCAAGACAAGTATCCCCATGTCTTCTCCCCTCAGAGGAACCAGGGAGGTTTCCAGACTGAGGGACCACAATGACAGTCATTTTTTCTCTGCTCATGGTGACTCCCACTGCTCCAATCCTCTCAGTTTTGCCTCTGCCTTTCTTGCTCCAGCTCATTCACAGCCTTCAGCAGAGTCAAGATCTTCCTCAAAGCCCTTCCCAAGTTCTGCTCATGACAGCATTTGAGTGCCACAGGTATTAATAAATTATTCATCAGCACTTTCCCTGCTGAATCGGGTGGCTTTATTATCTTCACACCTGATGAACTGCGGGACAGAAAAAAAGCCGAATTCATTCAAAATTATCATTAATTTGGGATGCTAGATTTGCAAAGATCTTGAAGTCTGATTTTTCAGGACTTACATGGGATTTTATGTGTTTGAAGCATGAATCCATCTGGTTATAATAAGGAACAGCACAAATCAGGCTCATTATTCAGGAAAGGAAGAATTAGTTGCTCTCAATGATCGTCTTACCTTATGCCATCTTTCCCTGACAGCAAAGAGTGCAGTGACAGCGGAAGACAGCAAGCCAGTCTCTTGGAGTGGGCAGCATGAGATCATTCTCCTGCATTTTGCATTTCCCTCATTTAGTCCTTCCTAATATTCACCATGAGCAGTAGCTAGGGCAGCACTTGGAGGGGGAGCCTCCTCCAGCCTTTTCCTCACCTGCATCCGTGGGAATATTCCTCTAGAAAACAGGGAAGTGACGAGACAGCTTTCAGCAGTAGTGCTGTAGGATGCTTTGTGGATTGAAAACTTTGACACAATAGAGCAACAGCAGCACCAGAAAAATCACCATCTAGAAGTGCTGTCAAATTAGGCTGCAGGAGCTACAGGAAGGCAGAGCAAGCTCAGCAAACACAGGTGCTTCTGAGGACAGAGCAGTCCAGATACAGCCAGTCTCTACAGAAAATAGATGGGCGTGGAGTTTACAAAGATGCATGGCTTTTCACTGGGGCAGTTTTAGTTGGGTTGAGTGGAATTTTACAAACATCAATTCCCATCTCCAACATGTAGGCTTGCACTTCCCAAACACCCATCTGTCAGAATTTTGCTCAGTGTGGTCAGAGCAGTGGTGTTTGTTTTTTCCCTAATCTTCTCTTCAGAAATGAATGACCAAATTTAGATGAAACATTAAAACAGCCCAAGGCATATTTTCAGCTTTGAAAACCCCAGCTTGCACAGTTAACATATGGATCAACTTTGGAGCAGGCACAGAGGAATCAAGGCTTTGAAACTAGTGGTTCTAGTGCAGCAATGAGTCTGGATGTAAGGAAAAGATAGCAGAGCCAGGCTAGTGATCAAGCCACAGGATTTCTAGCTTCTCTTTTTGCTTTGAGTACCACAGATGTGCCATAGTGCTGTTTTTGGAAATCACAACGATGACACAAGACCTGTACCACACCAGAAGGCTTCACTGGCAGACTGTGGAGATCCCTGAATAGTATTCCCTCCCTCCCTCCCTCTCCCAAGGCCAAACAAAGCTCCAGCTCTCTTGTGCTTCAGCTATGGACTAATTTTCTCTCTTTCCTCTGAAGAAGACTTCAATATGCAGGAGAAACCTTACCATACAGGTCTCACACTCATCCCTATTTTCAAATTTCACCCCTTACTCCTTATAAAAGCCCCTTAATCTGAGTCAGAAAGCAAGCCTTTATCAGAAAGCACCTACTTTCACCAGGCTCCCCAGCAGAACTGTAAGGCCCCAGAAAGCCTCTTAACACATCAGCTCTGGCTGTACCAATCTTAACACTTTGAGCACATTCTGAGGGTCCACACCAAGATGTTTGCTGTTGTAGGGTAGTAAATGTGTGACCAAACCTGTGACTCAGTGACAAAGTGGCCAAATGTGTGTTAACCTCTGGGAGGGAAATCTGAGTCTTGCCACGTGCTTCATTGTTTGGGAGGAGGAAAGAGATCTAATCCTGCTGACAAGCTTTCTCCATGCTCCTGGAATTATTTCCCTTGGTTTGCAGATTCTCCATTCCCCACATTTTTCTTGCACTTCAAAGTCTGCCAAGTCTCACTCCATTTGAATTAATTTTAAAGGCACTTTTTAAAGCCTCTCACAAAGGATTTCATAATGTGTTCCAACAGGAGCCATTGGATAAAAAGAATCCCCTCCTTTATTATCCCAGCTGGAGAATGCTGTTTCAGTGCTGTATAAAATGGTTGTGTATCATGCCCAGAGGGTCTTTGCTGCGATTTAAAGCTCAGGGTGGGTGAAATGTCAGCTACAGTTCAGCCAAGATGGGATCCCTTAGGCTTTGAAATGCGGTCTGCGGCTCCCTTAATGCCACCCTGTCCTCCTAATGGATATGAAAAGGACACAGAGGGCACCAAATGATGAGAAATTAACATCAGAAGCTGTGTTCACTCTTCCTCAGTCTGGAACATTATCACTCCTCAAACATTACAAACTGGCACAGAGATATGGGGGCCAGCTCTGTTGGTAGAAGCATGAAAGGACATGGAGAGGACACATCATTGCCCCATATATGCTGGAGGCTGATTTCTTAGTAAATCTCATAGAATTTTACAGGTACTGGCTGGTTAAACCAAAAGGATGATGACTGGGACCAATCCCCCTCCAGCTCTTCTATTCATAGACCTCAGCCACTCTTCTCCCCAAACAGGATTGTTCCAGAGAAACAATACGGAGAACACAAAGCTCATTGAGGAGAGGGAACTCGCCTGTAACAGCCAAGATGAAGGCAAGAAAAGCCAGGAGTGATGAGAGCTGAGCTCCTGTCCTCAGCACTAGACTGTGGCCAAATGAGAGCCCAGGCACTCACTCCCTTGAGCCCAGCTCTGACATTTCCCTGTCTGACACCTTGCCCAGTGCATTGCCTTGGATGTATGCCTGGCTAATGAGATGACAGGAGACAGACATGAGGAATGAACCTCACATGGCTAATCCTCTACCTTTCAAGTGAACAAAAAGCTCTGTCAACAGCCCTCAAACAAAAAGAAAAAATAAAAGGATGGTTTATATTTAGCTGATGCTGTGGAACCTGCAGGCTGCATGCTAATTAGCTGGGAAAAGTAATGAGCTCAACCTGAGGCATGGGGAAGAAGAGAAGGTCTAAATACAAAGATTTTATCCTAACTGTTGGGACTGCAGAAAATTATTTCTTCTGGGTTGTTTCTTTCCTTGTTTTTATAAGGCAAAAATTCTAAAGGACTTCAGTGGATAGTGACAGTCTGGTAAAGACCTGGTCTCCAAAAAGCATGTTAAATGTTCCATTTAACAATTACTGTTCCTGATTGGGATTGCTGTTGGATTCCTTGTTGAGTGGACAGCAGCAAGGCCATGAGTTGGTGCTGCTGACTGTGATCCTGTGGCACAGGCACAAGGACAGGCACAAAGCTTCCTTATCCCTGCATTTAGATCACAGCTATGTGTCACCCCCAGGCAGGAGGAAACCCAGGTTAGCATCTGGTGTTAGCCACAGCAGAAGGGTCATAGTCAGTGCTGTGATAAGAATGGATACCATTTCCCATGTTCTTCCCAGAGATTCCTAAGGAGGCATATACTGGGTAAGGATGATTCTCTGCTCTCATTTGGCTTTTACTATGGATAGAAAAGACATCCCTTCTGAAATACTGTGGCAAGTTCTCCAGGCAACTCTCTCACCTTAGGGAGCTCTGCACCTGAGCAGAAGGCCCACTTATCAGGGGAAAGCAGAGCAGAGCTTTTCCTGGAGTCAGTAGAAGCAGGAAAGAAAATGCCTTTCTGCCCAAGAGCCTTTCTATTCCCCCTGACTCAAATACTAATTCAATTAGGTTTGGCCAAGTTAAGGTAGGTCTCTGGTTTGGTCTGATTGGGGCTGATCTGATGGGTCTTTTTGAATCTGGTCTGGTTTGGCCAAAGCTTAGCTTTTTTGGATTTCACATAGCTTGGTTTAGTTTGATTTGCTTCAGCAACTCTCAGCAACTCATGATCAAAGGTTTTTCACCAGGTTGGCAGGTTCTGCCACATGAAATCCCAATGAACACAAAATGAAAAAGAAGTTATTTTCCAAGCAGACTCAAAATTGTAAGAAGGAAAAAACAAAAACCCTTAGGATAAATTTAGATCGTTGCAACCAGCCAAACTAACAATGGGCTCAGTGGCAGCCTTGGAAAACTCAGGCTGATCTGCTAGGAATGGCAATAAGATCAGCTACTGCTTTAATCAACAGACTGAACACAGTAGGGGGGTTCTTCCAATTTGCTTTAGGCTGACAGCTTCCAGAGGCTTTTCCTCAGGGCACAGTGAAGCCTAATCCCTCTGTTGCCTGGCAGAGGATGATGGACACACCATGAGGGTGCCAGTGTGGGATTGTCCACAGTTCAGGGGGAGAAACCCCTTGTTGCAAAGGCTGGGGTGAGACCATGGAGAACAGCACAAAGTGTTGAAAAACCCAGTCTGGCTTGGCCATACAATGGGCTATGTCAGAGTGCAGCAAGGAAGAAGATCACCACGTATCTGTGATCTACCACACACTCAAGTCTTACATCACCAGTCACCCTTACCAGGTTCCTGCCTTATCCCAGGTCTCCACCATTTGCTGTTTTCTCCTACACCTTTTTCTCACCTGCCACAGAAGCAGGAAGGAGTCTCTCCTCTGAACATTATGGAGGAAATAAATGATGCAATAATAATGATAATAAAACCAAGTCTGCCAAAGAAATGATGCAGTGTGGGGGTGCTTGAATGTACCAGTTTAAGGACTCAGACAGCTCTGAAGTTTGCAGAGTTGCCTTTTGCACTGTGTGAACGTGGGCTGCCTCATATACACACAGGCTTAGGAACTCCTTGGATTGCAATGACCTTGCTGTCTGTGAGGCAACAGTCCCAGCTCAATTTGAGATGTTCTGGCACTTTGTACACCGGACCAAGGCAAAGGGAATTGCAGTCTAATGAGATGCTGGTCCCAACTGGCATTCTGCTCAAGGAGGGAGCGGGCAAAGGAAGCTCTGACAGTAAAAGGCAGAGAAATTAATAGGAAGAACAGAAAGGCTAAGTGACAGACCTGTTGCCTCCCCAGATAACAAGGGGGCAAGGAATGGAAATGAGGAATGGAAGGGATGATGTGATCAAGGTTAATGTAGACGGGATGCTGCACTGAACAGATAGCACAGTTAAAACCAGGTGAGCAGCTGGTGCTCTCTAGAAATCTCCATGACTGCTAAAACAAGAGATACTGTAGTGCTGGAGAGGCCACCAGGAACCCCAGGTCATGGGCTAGAAAACAAGAGCCCCTGTGGGTGGGAAACTGCAGCCCTGTCACTGGGCACTCTGAGTCACACCCCTGTGGGGCTGATTGCTTGTCCAGACACACAATCTCAGCTGGATACTCTGCCACAGCTCGGGAGATCTGCATAGGAGACACTGGTGGGCAAAGGGGCCAGAGGAGAGTGGGCAGTGAGTCTAGTATGCAAGCTCCCTGATTCCATCCAGAGGGATGCAGCAGAGCAGGGGCTGGGAGTAGGGGCATTGCTCAGGACCTGGTGACCATCAGGACAGTGTGGCTGGTGCAGAGATCAGATCACACCACCTGCATAAAGAACAGAGGTTTGGACAGAGAGACCTGGGTGAGGCAAGGGAAAACCATGACTGGGACAAGGGTCACACTCACTGAACCAGCTCTGATCCACTCCCTGTTGCCAGCTCTGGCTCCCACACTCTGAAAGTCTTCTTCCCCCGGGATCCTGGGCCAGCAGGGTCCAGAGGAGCATTTTACACCTTGCAGACCTTGTCTGCAACAGTGACTGACTGTGCAGAGCTGTATCCAAGCCATGACTCCCCCTGCAGCCTTTCTTCTTCCCTCCACACCATCCCTTCCACTTTGCACTTGGTGCCTGGCTCCTTTCCTGCACAAATAATTTTCCTGAGCAAACACAATTTACAGGGATGGCAAGCAGGGGCTACAGAAAGGAAGGCTATTATTGTTCTCTCTGGCTAAAGTGGGCTCATTATGAGCTGGTCAATACTGCTTCCCCAGAGGCTGAGGGACATTTCATTATTCTTCACATTACTTTGTTCACCTCCTCCACTTTTTGGGGGTATTTATTGAACACTTTGTATAAGCAGCTTTGGAGCAGAACATTACACAGGAAGCATGGATGGAAAATACTCTTGATTAACATGGAATAAGCAAGTGGGGTCTCCCAGCACTGTCCTCCCTGGCCAGCAGCTGCCACAGTCTGCTGTGGGTGGTGTCGCCATCCTTCTCCTACACTGCGGGAGAAACCAAGTTCTTCCTCCTGCTCTGCCCCAACACTGAATGTGGAGACAGAAGTGGCAGTGTGGATGGGGGAGCAGAGTCTGTTTCTGGCTTCAGTTCCAAGCCCCAGAAAAAGTGTTTTGTCTACATCATAGACACACCATAAGCCCCAAGATGGGGCTGAACATGAACTCATAAAGCACCTTCTGTTCAGATTACAATAAAATGTGTTAAACTGCTGCTCACCATGATTATTTTCCAATTACATTTCAGTTTAGCTCAATTACTTTCCCATACTGCTCAGTGAATCTTCTTCATTCTTTCTTTTAACTGGCTGCTCCATATTTTTTACCCCCTGAGGCCAGCTCTGCTGTCTGACCCTCGGACAGAGCAGCAGAGACCAGGTCTCAAGCATCCCATGCATCTTCAGCTCAGCACTTGATCCTGGAGGGGCTGCAATACCACACGGGCTGCCTCTCTGGATTGGGAGCTTCCTTTATTCACCCTTAGACTCTGGGAGCTTTCTTTTTCCCCCACTCCTGATCCCACATGTCTCCTTTCTCTGCCATTGGATCCAAGGCCCTTGGTGCAGAACTGCCACCTGTCTGGGAAGCTCACGAGACCCAAGGGCTCAGAGCAGCCTTTCCCTTTGCAAGGCAACAACAGAGCTCAGGGGGCATTTTAATCCCTCTTTCTTTTTGTTCCATAATCCACATCCCTCCCTCTCCCTGTCTTTGCACAGGAGACATAGGGATCTCTCCCTGTTTTGGATACACCCCTATTTAGGAGGTTAATTACAAAAACTGTAATTCTGTGGCCCTCCTAATGTTCAATGGAACAGAGGTTAATTGATGTGATTACAGCTCATAAACTGAATCGCAGTCCTCAGTGGGATGGATGATTTCAGGCATATGGGCTGCAATTATTTCTCCCTCTTGGCTCATCGGGGTTCTGCTAAACCCATAGTAGGGACCTAATGATACTTAATGGTATGAAGATAAAGCAGTTAATAGTCACATAACTTTCTGAAGTTGAGTGGTCTTAGAGCTGAACTGACTACCACAAGGTGTTATTTGAGCAATGGACATAGAAGTGCAATAATGATCATATTGGGTAATTCCACAGACCCATCTCACGTGACAGCAGCAGGTGAGGGCACAAGCCTGCCACAGGATTTACCCAGATCACTCTGCCTGCCACCTTTGGCTTCCAGACATACTAAGTCACATGTGACATTCCTGTCTTTAATACTTCCTGGATTTTTTGCCACAGAGCTGTCTACTCACATTTGGAATGCTCCAGATGTCTGCTGCCCAGGCATTTCACAACTCATCAACACCCCTGCTATGGAGTCACATCCTCCGGTCTCTTCTGAAACGCCACTTGGCCTGTTCCGTCCGACCTGTCCTGTTGCTGGGACAGAACAATTGCTTTTTGTTCTCCTTCTCCGTGGTACTCACACTTTCATACCTCCTCGTCAGACTCTTCCAGACAGGGGAGTCCTAGCCCAGTTAATCATTTTTCACACCCAGGTCACTTCCCACCTTTAGTGATCTTTGCTGCTCTGAGCTGTTTTTAGCTCTATTATATAAAAGGCATTTGAGCTGGAGAAGCCAGAGCTATATACCCTACTCAGCACGCGGGCAGTGGCACAATGACATTCTCTGCTTTGCTTTATTTTCCTTCCTGTGGCTGGGCTAGCAGGAGCTCCCTCCACCTCTGAACCCTCTTATTGAACTGCCACACAACAGGCTCAAAAGTGTGATACCAAGTTTACAGCAGATACACGACCTTCTATGGTGCAAGATTCAGATGAAGAGCTTAATGAAACATAACAGACCCTCTTAGCACTCAGATTCAAAAAGAAAATCCTGCGCTCAGGTCTTCCAAATCAATTGTGTCCTCACAAACAGCTCTTTCATTGCAGTCAGTTCTCCATAAGACCTATAAAACAGGGGAATTAGAGCAAAAGATACCTGACTGGTGCCGAGTAACACCCAGATATAATTCTTACAATGTACGCAAAGCACAGTTATAGAAAAACCAATAGCTTTTCCTTGTCCCTTTTACTCTCTGCTTTAAAATCCTCTCTAGGCAGAGAACAAGCACAGGAGGTACTCTAAGCCTAAAAGGAATCAATATGCAAGGAGTAAGAAAAGCTGAGAAACTGCACTTTCTCTCACAGTGAGCACATTTCTGCATTACAATTGCCATCATTCTGGATATACAAATATTGAAATCCAACACAGTATTTCCGTGGGTTGCTGGAAAGACCATTTCCTCCAACCATGCAGTAGGATTTCAGATGTGTTCTCTGAATTTCAATGATGACCATGCAGATGAACAAAATAATGCACATTTTTGATGGCACATTTGGCGAGAATGACATATTAAATTTACAAGAATAAATTCAATTAGTAGAACCATTCATTCCCCAGCATTTAACTTATTTACACTGAATAAACACATCAGACAAGCCACTCTCTAGAGATTGTGTGCAAATGCCTGGCAATGGGAATGTACTCCTTGGTGCGTTTGAGTATAATGGAAGGAAATTAATAATTTTTTAAAAATAATAATTATTTTGCAGTTATATCAAACGTTGCATTCAGTGATCTCAAAGCACTTAACAGATGGAGAGTGATACAATGCTGCCTTTTTGGAATCTTGAGCATTTGCTTATACGAAATTATATCTATAGCATCCCAGTATTTTAGTGGCTGCAGTGCACAAGCCCAGAACACAGAGCTCCAGCCATCCTGCAGGCACCCTCTCTCTGCCCAAGCAAAGGCACTCCGTGATCACAGATGCCACAGAAAGAGCAAAAAGACCTGCAGGCACACACTGGGCTGTATTTAGGGCAGAGCTTTGTGCAGGGAAACTGCTCAGATGGTGCTGGGGAAACAGCCAGGCTTCACTGCTACAGAAAGAAAACTGTAAACTCAGAAGATCCTCCTAAGCAGTCCCGACAGAAGCTGTCCCTAAATCCGGACATCATTTTAACCTCAAAGGGCTTTAGCACAGAGAGGCAGAACGTCCAATCCAATCTTATTTTCCATTCTTATACGCAGACCGTTTTTGTCACTGAAAACAGTGACCACGAGTCAAGAGAGCTTCACATGCAGCCCCTAATATGTCAACAAGGCAATGTGGTGTTGTTGGGACAATACAGTCATTGTCACCTTTTTCCTAACATTCTAAAAGAGCCAGGAGCTTGCCAGCCTCTGCAGTCACCTCTAGATTTCTCTTAGGTCTCTTCTCATGCTTACACACCTTCCTCTCACCTCCTGGTGAGAGTTAGTCTCCTCCAGAGGAACAGAAACTCCAGCAGATACTCATGCTTCACAGATTGGGGCTGGAGGGAGGGGGTTGTGATGCAGTTAGGGCTCTGTGAGTCTCTGCCTTCATTAGGGAATGCAGATGGGAATGCTTGAACTCTTCACGAATGGCTGTCACAGTGTGGCTGAGTGATGCCTGGTGAGGGGGGTCACTCTAACTTGGCAGTGGAGAAGAGCTGTATTATACAGACCAGCTCTTCCCTCCCCGCCCTCCACCACAGGCCTCCGCTTTTCTTCCAGCTAATGGCTCCTCCAGCAAGTCCCTTCAATAGACTGCTTGAAAGGCACAGCTCCACTGCACAGGGAGGTTGAGATCAAACAGGAGGGAGAGACAGGAAGGAGGATGAGGAAGGCAGGTAGAGATCAGGAAGGAAAGATGGAAGTTTGAGAAAGCAGGGTGCAGTAGGCAGTGAGGGAGAGACAGAAGGAGTGATGGAAGGTTTATTTTCAAGTTGTAAATAGCATGGTCCCGAGCATACCTTCCTAAGTACAGCCAGAGACACTGGGGTCTTCAGCCATGAGCAGAGAGGGAAGCAGAGAAGAGGGGCAGATGAGCAAGCTGTAGTCTCAGCAGCTGGACAAAGGATACCTCCCAAAGAAACTCCGTTCTTGATCTTGTAAGGGAGATGCTGATCACTCAGTGCTCTGGTTCCCCAAATGAGCACTCCCTTCACTCCTCCCCACCCCAGAAAGCTGTTCCTGCCCTCCCAGCCCCCCAGCAGGAAAGGTGCCCAGGGCACTCCTCTCCTTCAGGTCCCAGCAGTGTT
Organism: Drymodes brunneopygia; assembly: GCA_013400955.1. Classification (NCBI taxonomy): domain Eukaryota; kingdom Metazoa; phylum Chordata; class Aves; order Passeriformes; family Petroicidae; genus Drymodes; species Drymodes brunneopygia. The sequence continues at coordinate 675,892 of VZTZ01050758.1, forward strand.
TGATGGGGAGGACAGCCAAGGCAGAGCAAATCCATGCCATTTTCTGTCCTCTGTCTGCAGGTTCATTTGCTCTATCGAGCCTTGGCCATGGTTTAGCAGAGATGCCCAGGGTCACTTTATCTTGCCTGTTTGTTTGGGCAGCCAGTCAAGCAGCTAGCAGCAGAAACAACAGGAATTTCTCTTTTGTGCGTGTGGGCAAAATTAAATGAGATTTGAACTCGCTGCTGGATCTGCACCAAATGAGCCCCCCAGGGCATGAGCTGTCAGGCCGTGAGGAGGGGCTGCCAGCACAGTGAGAACTTTCCCTGCCAGAGCAGCACAAGCAGCACAGCCAGCAGATCGCCCCCACTCCTTCGCATCACTGCTTGCACTGCCTGCCACTGAACAGACTGGCGGTATCTGTCTCTGTCCTGCTGCCACATCTGCAGGTGTTGAGAATGAGGGGCATGGGACATGCACCTCTGCATGCCTAGGGACACATCTCCAGCCCACCCACTCCCCAGACTTCCAAGGGAACTTGGGTGTCCCCCAAAAAACTCACTGGACTCAGGCCCCTCTCATGACTTCTGCTTTGAGCAAGCTTCAGGACTACAAGGGTCTCCTTGTCCAGCTCCAGAAGAAATGTTCAGCATTGTTCAGCCACTAAGTTTGTCTTGCAAAGATGCTGGCAGTGGCTGCCAGGGGTCCAAGACACCCTCCTCTCAGCTGACTGCCCTAGGAAATCCAGTTCCTGGCTATCTCAGCAGACAACTGATACCTTTCTATGCTGTGCCTTGAAATCTGCAGTGAAGGAGAGGTTCTAAAAATGGATCTGCTCTGCAGACATGACTGACAATCCAGCAGGGTCACCCTGCTCAGGACTTGCTTTTCTTAGCCCATTGTTTTCCCCTGCTACTGCCCTTCCTATCCACCCACCCTTCTACCAGGCCTGCCTAATAAGAGCATGAAGATAATGAAAGCTGTTTCAATTCTTAAAAGCACTGCTCGTGCACAGATTTCCTGTCTGAACCACTTCCAGCAGGTGCCACAACCTGCAGCTCCTGCCTTTTCCCATCCAGACTTGGTCCAGCAGGCAGTTGAACCTAACCTTTTCTCTTGCCTGCTCTTCTGGCTCCAGCTGAGGTGCAGAATGCCAAGACTAACACCCCCAGCTCTGGGCTACCCATGTGCAGGTGAAGAGAAAAGGCAGGAGAAGTCCTCTACGAGTAGGGCTGTTCCCCTAATGTAGCTGGAGCACTTATGAACATGGGTTTAGCAGTGGACTTGGCAGTGCTGTATTAGTGGTTGGACTTGGTGATCTTAAAGGTCTTTTCCAACCTAAATGATTCTATGATTCTAACAGTCTGGACAGGCTGTATCAGCCTCTTCTGAAGACGCTTGCTCCTTAATCCCAGCCTCGTGACAGTCTCACAGCTGTGAGGTTGCTCTGTGGAGCAGCTGGCTGGGAACAGTCTCCTCCTCCAGCCTCCCGTGCTGGCTGCTGGCTGAGATCTCCGTCTCTGGGAGTGCTCACACAGAAATCAAAGACTGACCGAGTTGCCAGGCTTGGCTGGAAAAGGAGCATGGTTTGCCAGCATCATTGCCTGGAGAAGCAGTCCCTCGTTCCCTAGGCCCAGAGAAAGAAGGGATGAGAAATACCTGGCTGAGCCCTCTCTTGCCCACCTCCCCACCTCACAGCACAGTGCCACAACAGTCACGAGGCAAGCTAAATAGACCAGGGCTTTTCTTTCAGGCACACACCACATTTCCAGGGCAGGAAGGCTGCAAGCCTCTTAGAAAGGGCTACAGATACATCCTAATGCAAAGCCCCCTAGGTCACCCTCCCTGGGCTCTGAGGATCCTGCCCTGTTTCCAGGGGCATCTGTGGAAGAAGTTTTGTTGGAGAGAGCAGCACTTCGGAGGAGAGAGGCATCGAGAGAACTCGTTAGGGGGGAAAATCAAAGCGGTGTGTATGCTAATGGAACGATGAGGTGAGGAAAGACAGCATTCCAGAGTGGCAGGAAGGTCCCCTCCCTCCTCCTCCCTCGGGGGTTCATTACAGGCTGGTATTTCCGAAAAGGCACAGCCATCCGATCCGATGTCACCCCGCATATCAACAAATCCCTTCCCACGGGATCCTAGTTAATTTGCTTCCCATCTATTGATCCCTGTGGCAAGTCACCATTAGCGGCAGCTCCGCCTGCCTCTTCCTCCTCGCTCCGCTCGGCGCTGCGGAGGAAAGGGAGCGCCGGGCTCATTACTGGAGAGAGGCGTTTAGGGGAGACTGGAGATGAAAGGTGCCGAATTGCTCCCTGGGCCCGCTCCCCATGACAGACTCCCTCCTTATTTATAAGGCCGGCAGCATCCCCCTGATTAGCGAATGCTTTCAGGCTCCCTCTCCCCTGCACTCAGCATATTGATTAGCCTTTGTTCGCTGCTTTATGAACCCGTTCGGTAATGGGCTGGGAGCTTGTAAACGGCATTGGATTTCCTTTTACATCCGCCTGAACGAAGGAACCGCTGAGTGTTTACAAGAGGGAAAGTTACAGCCCTGCTGCCACTGGCAGCACACTTCACTGATGGCTGAGATTGGGGTCACCCCTTCCCCACATCACATCCCTATCCTGCTCCACCTTAGCACTTCTTGGAGAGGGAATGCTCTGCTGAGGGAAAAAAGGTGATGGACCAAGGAGATTTGGGTGGCTCCTGCCCTTGGTGCCTTACCCCACAGCATGGTCTCTCCCAAGTTGCAGCAGCCAGGGCTACAAAGGGGACCAGGGAACACCCCAGCTTCCTCCCCAGGCACAGATGACACCTTTCTGCTCTCCCTGTCTGGCCTTGCTCTGATGACTCTGCCTGTTGGTGTCAGCTCTGTGGTGGCTCCCGTGGGATGTTCCTCCACCTCTTGCTGACTCGTCCCCATGGCTCTGTGAAGTACCAGCAGCATCCCCACCCTCTGCTCCATCCCTGATACTAGAAGGAAGGAGAAGGCACCAGTCCCCAGGGGGGCAGATGGACAGGTTATTTAAGCAGGCAATTTTCTAAGTAGCCAACAGAAGTGAAGCAGAGACTACATGGGTCTAAGGGAGGGTTCCTCCAGTGCCATACTCGACACTCTCGTAGGCATGGCAGGGAGTTTACAGAGTCTTGGCACAAGCCATGGCAGATCAGACCCTGGCACTTGATCCTTTTGCTGTCACTTACAAAAAACGCGATTATTTCCCCACTCTGCAAGCCATTCCCACTATTTTGTATGCTAAGAGGATTTAGTGAAATAGCAGATGACTGGCACTCCCCCCAGGACTAAAAGAGGCTGACTTGCCTGATATGTATTGCATGTTCAGTTCTATTTGCTCAGCTGTAGATCTGCCTGTCCTGGACTGTACCAGGCTCTCCGTCCTCTAACTATCAGATACAGCCAGGACACTATTGCTTCTAAAAATTTGCTAAACTGACTCCAAGCATTATGGCTCAAGGTGCTCCTTCCACTGGTTATACCCTCCAGACTCAGACTGCAGGACCTCTACTTCCTTTCCTCACCACAGTTTGATTTATGAAGCTGTAAGGCTTCTTTTAAACGTCACTGAAGTGGGTATTTCAGGGTCATTTTGACTGCAGATTTTCCAGTTTGGAAGTGTTGGAGTGTCCCTCACAGAGCTCACAGCAGCCTCTGGTACAAGGGAACCTCCTTTGGCCACAGACACATCTCTGTTGTTCAAGCCAAGAGTCATTCTTTCAGCAGAAAGTCAGTGGAAAGCTATTAGAGCCACTTGAGCTGGCTATTGCAGCGAAACATTTACTTGTACAGAGCTAATATATTGCTTTTTCTTGCAATGCTCTGATGCATTGCTATGGCTTGCACTTCACTAGGGCTTTCCAGGGAGCCACAAGCCTAAACTAATATTGCAGATGTGTTTTCCAGGTACACTGCACTGTTACCCACATCCATTTTCCAGAAGGCAGGAATGTAAAAACAATAGGTTTGATGCAAAATTCTTGGCACAGTGAAGCAATAATCCAACTAGGACTCTCCAGCCTACACATTGCTGGGAAAGTGGAAATCTGATTTGTACAATTTAAAGTGGAAAAGGTTCAGGATGTATAGCACTTTGGGATATGTCTTGGGACTCTTGTCTTTGAGACCGGGGAAACATTCCGGGTGTGAAAGACATGGGAACAGCATCCCTGTTAGCTAGCACAGCCTCACCTCCTAATCTGCAGTCTCTTCTAGTGCAATGGGCCCCAGTTTGCTACAAGTATTCACTGGAAACTTTCTGCCTTTCAGGCATCAGAGACCTTCACCCTCATACATTTTGCTCAAATGCTGCAAGACACAGCACATGGCAAAGAGCAGAAATCCCACCTGAAGGGACAGAAATATCCACAGTCATGTCATTCTTTTCCCCACCAGTTGCCATATACGCAGCACACACCAAAAGCAGAGCCATTTTATCCAGGCATTTCTTCCCAGCTTGCACCCACCTTCATTACTGTGGCAAGACACAATTCCAAAGGAGTTTCACAGAGCAGAGCCTCTTGTCTGGCTCTTCTGTCTTAAAAATCCTGCTTTGGAAGTAACTAGAGTTGATATTTTCTCCAAGATTGCATCTACTTGCTGTTCTCACTGAAGAAAAAAGCTTGCACTATCCTCTGGACCATGTGTACATGCTGAGGCAATGCTCACATCCTCAGCTAAGTCCTTGGTTGGCTCTGGGACAGGAAACCCTCCAGGAGAATCCAGAAGCACTGGGGACCCAGTAACAGGTATTTCTAGTCTGCCATGAGGCTGCCTTTTGGATCAGTACCAATTTGTGCATCCCAGATCAGCTTTAGAGAGACAACTTTTTCCTGAAGTTATAGTAATGATAGCTGACAATCATCCAGGTTTCCCTGGTGTTTTCTGGAAAAAGGGCCTCAGTGTCCTCATCAAGGTACAAGTGAGGTGTTGACCTCATAGAGTCCTGAGGATTGTCACAAAAGCTGCAATGTTTGCAGGAAGTCCCCTCAAATCAATGCCTCATTATTCATGCATGAGAAACAGCGTATAACTCACACCACTACTAGAGCAAACACAAGCCAAGGCAGAAATCATTCTGTAGCTAAGACAGAAGAGTAACAAGAAGTATTTTACCAGATGACATAGCTATTCTGGGCTTCCAACTCAAATGCTATTAAGATTCCCAACTCACCCTGAAACCCAAAGAGAAAATCTGCTGAAGATGAAGCTTTGATGATCAGCAGAAAACAAAATCTTGTGGGGGGCTTTCTACTAGATCAGCAATGCCCAAGGGGACGTCATGAAGACTGATTCTCCAGAGACAGAAATACAGAGCTGGAGACCTCATTTGGGGATTTTTCATTTTCCCATCTGTAAATATAATGGAGTAGAGAGCCGCAATGCCGATTAATTTAAGGCTGGTATAGAAATTGCCATCCATGTGTAGCAGAACTAGAGAAAACTCATCTGGGGGCTTGTACCAGGGACTCAGAGAATGGACTTGTAGCTCTCTTCAATGAAGTTGCCTATGTTTTTCTTTCAAAAATTCCAGAAGTCATAAAAACAGCTGACACCTAGATTTTCCTTTTCAGGGCAAATGACACAAGGAAAGGATATGTTTGTGCATACAATCCATGGATAACCCAAAGCCCAAAACGTACAGAAACACTCTTTGGAGGGGTTTTGGCTGGAAGCCAATATAGCATTTTTATGGAAGGTTTTATCTCTTGAGACTTTAAAAAACTTGCTGCATTCCCTCAAGAGTAACTCCTTCCCTAGAAGCTGCAGCAAGGTCTCTGGAATAAACCGCACCACAGAAACACTGTAATTTGTCAGTGCCTTCATTTCTGTCTGTACCCTGTCCTGCTGCAGCACCTCAATCCATCCACTCACATATCTAGTCACATTCAGGCAGCGAAAAGATTACACAAGTTCAGGGGACCTTCAGAGCTGACTTTCTGAGGAAACAAGCTTGTACTTTATATCCATTTATTTTTCTTTGCACACATGAGGCACAGAGGCACTTCTGGCCACTGCCCTCTCTGCAGCAGCAGCAGCAGCTGAGAGCAGCACGTTTCGTCTGAAGCCTGTGACTTTGTCCTTCGTGAGAGTGCTTCAGAGTTGTCACCATGGGCAAGGCAAAGATCAAAAACATGTAGGGTGGGGAGGGTGTGACTTGCTCAGCTGCTGTAAACAGTGGGATGGGGAGAGGAGAGAAATACCTTTTCTTCACCAGAAGTGACCCCATTCCCAGCAATCCCATCTCAGAGTACTCTGGCAGCCTGCTCAGGTGCTCTGAGCCTGGCTGGCGCTCTGCCCACATCATCACCTTCAAGGGGAAGAGGCTTAGCTCAGGACTCTGCTGTAGTGTCTGGGGAGACAAATCACCTATCCCTGGTCAGCCTCGAGCCAAAATTAGGAGTTGCTGGTCCTGATGTGAAAAGCAGGCAGTACAGAGACTGCCCTTGCACTGCCTTGGAGATGTCACACAAACACTGCCAGCCTCTCGTGGGACTGCTTCCCACCTGGCATGACCTGTGAGTGATGGAAACACAGCAGGACATGGACCAGGAAGATCTGAAGAGATAAGGGATAGCAAAGGAATCGATGAATAGGATAAAATTAGGGCATAAATTGGATTGGGGTAACACAGAGCTATCCTGAGTGCTATAAAATGCCACAAAAGGAGAGGTAGCCACTAAAATGTAGTGGCAGTGTAAAGATCAAAGTCTGGCACTAACAGCTGTGATCTTTTTTAATCTATTGATTAAACCAGTGATCCTTTCCAGGCCTAAATGCTGCTAATCTGTTGTCCTGGGAATAAACTTGGAGCTGGGAAGGAGAAAGTTGTCCTCTTAGGAACATTTTTCAAGGTTTTAGTGTTTTTATCATGTTGAAATAGGCTTTTGAGCTTTCTCATAAAGGAAAAAAAAAGAAAAAAATCACAGGAAAGGTGACACTCCTCTAATATCAGGGTACATGGAGGGGAACAGTGCCCCCCATGTTTAGTTAGTACCCAGCTGCCAGGTTCAGGCACACTGACTGAGCCCTCACTGTCTCTCCCTGTGGAGCTATCCCACACAGTAACAAGAAATTAAGAGAGACCCAAGTCACATAACACACACACAGAGACAGAGAGACAGCCTGGTGAGACAGACTTGAACTATTGCTGCAACTTTGAGGCATCACGTCTCATTGTAGGTAGAGCTGCCATTTGCAGGTGGCAGCTGGGAGGATTTGTTGTTTCCCAAAATACAGCAGCACTTCAGAGCCACATTGAGCCTGCATTGGAGAGGTGCCTCCCCTCACTGTGGCACCTTGTTCTTTCAATAGGCTGTACATGGAGCAGGGCTTGGGCAGCAGAGCACCAGTGTCAGGCTGAATTGCTAATCTCAGACAGACAAGGTGTAACATCTGCAACAGCAGAGATATCCTGAGAAGCATGAGAAGGACAGACACTGGAGTCAGCTGGGAGTGGAACTAGAACTCCCTTGCTCAGAACTGCATCTCTATTCAGACACATTGGGATCAACCCTCTGGATGTCAGTGTCTCTAGACCCCTCCCAATGGGAAATATGCATGTGCATATGTTGTCCAGCATGAACAGTCCATATTTGTCTCCTCCTCATTCCCTCTGAATCATCCCCCATACAAATAAAGATTTTTCTCTCTCTCCCTCCTCTTGCTCTTGTAGTCTAGAATCGCCCCACCTCCCTCCCTCCCTCCCCCATGCTTGAGCCAATTTAGAGTGTTAATTAGTGATTAATTAGCAGCACAAATCCCATTTGAAGCCCCAGACCCATTATGATGAATTCCTATGAGGGACGTGACAAATCTTATGTTAATGTCTTCCTTTTCTTCATCAAGCAATTACTTCTCACTTCATTTCTCTGCAAAGATTCAGTCCACACCCTCAGCTCGGGTGCTGGCTTGTGCAGTCCAACTTTATCAATTAATTATTGAATGGCTTAGTTCATGCTGTTAGACTATTAAAAAAAAAAGAAAAAGAAAAATTGAAAGCATCTCCTTAATTATTAAATTTCAACATGTTGGGCATTAGAGCTCTTAGAGGGAATGCTGACACCAGCCTTTCCCCTTCTAACACTTCCTGCCATCACCCCTGCATCTGGGTGTTTTAATCACAGTGGCCACGCAGAGACCACAATGAGTCCAGCCCTGATCCAAAGACTGAGGAAGACAAGGAAAATATTTACATCGTTTTCAGAAGGACTTGAGTCTTCCTGATGTGCTTTTACACATCAGTGCTTTGGGGATCTACACCCTTTCTGATAAGAAACATTAGGAGACTAACCAGGGTAGTTGAGACCAAAGATCCTCCTCCATCAAGGTGTTTCACAGAGCTTCAGGGCACAAGAAACTTTTTATTATCTTTGCCTTTCCTAATAGCACGGTTTGTTGAACTGCAGATGGGCTGTCTAGGCTTTTTTTGTTGATCAAAGTGGTAAGTCCTAGACTTAGTCTTAACTGCCCATACCCTAAGGAAAACTAAATCTCTTCCCTGCCAAGTTGCAAAAGTGCAGGATTCAGTGCCAAACAGACCCCTGTTCCCAAACCAGAGACTCCAGCTCCTGCTATGTCTCCCTTGGGCACTTCTGTTCCAAGAGGTGAGCTCTTGGTTTGAGAATTTCTGAGCTTAAAAAGAACAAGGGTTTGAAGCAGATGTTTCACTTTTGCCTGTCAGCTCTGCTCAGCATCCCACTGGGGAGCTGTGGGCAAAGGACTGACTCACTCTGCATGAGCATCAAACAGCTGACCCATCCCTTCGTGCTCTCCAGCTGACTGCCAGAATGACTGGTAGCTTCCAGGGACAGGGTGCCCCAGGAGACTCAGCAATGGTACCCTATCCTACAGCCTCTTTTCCTTGCTTGCTCCCAGGTCAGCAAAGGAGAAAGCTCTCCTGACAACAGAAGCAGCCTATGTGCCTACTACTGAGCTCACTCTCTGGTTTCACCCCTTCTCTCTGGAGGCCTCAGCAGGAGGAGGCATCTCAGGACCCTTGACCACAACGTTCTTGCATGCCCACCTCCCTTTAGCAACAGTGATGCCCACACCACAGCCTCAGGAGTGGGGCAGCTGCTCACACCTTCTGCTGGCATTTGCTCAGTCTTGGCCCAGCTGCTGCATCCATTTTTTACGGGGATTCAGACCATACAAGCTGTTAGGAGGCCTGCCTGGCCCAGCTAAACTCCAGTGAAGGCAGCACTTAGATTCAGAAGAAGGGACTAATATCAGGAAAGGACTGTGGGGATACCTCCAGCCTGGTCCTGGCTAGAGGCATCTCCACAGCCATGCAAGCCCCTGCAGTGCAGCCAGCCGCAGAGCCCAGGGCATCCAGCACCACAAAACTGCAGCCAGCCCCGCACTGCACTTTGGGGTGCCAAAAGCAGCCGTATCATTTGAGAACTGAGAGTGAGAAAAGCAGCAGGACTGTGTCTGGGAGGAAAAGGGTAAAAAGGAGCAAAGGCAGCCTAAGCTTCAGAAAAGCCTCCTTCCCTCTCCCCAGTAGTGGATTAAAGGCTCCAGATCTGTCTGCCTGCCTGGAAGCACAGAGTATCTGGAGCATAGGCACCAGAGACTGCAGGGTCTATAGCAGATAGCAGCTTTGGCTGCTATAGCTGGGGCTTGCCGAGCCTTTCCTTTCACTAACATCCAGTCTGGAGCAATAAAAATGCCCCTCTGTTCCCTCCAGCTGACTCACAAACCACAGCCCAGCACATCAGAGAGAAGTGAGCAATTAAAGAGACAAAGTGCTGAAAAATACATAACAAAAGCCCTACAAATGGGCACTAGGAGCCTGGAGAACAAAGGCAGTGCATGTTAATGATGAACATGATTCTGTTAATTTTTAATGGTCCATAACAGAAGAAATGGATCGGAGAAACAAGCGGGTGTCGGACAGGAAACTTCCTTTCTTCACAACGCCCTGCCCATCGAAGGTGACAGCTTGCCCCCTCTGTTCCCTCCATGCACTGTCTTCACATCTCTGACCCAAGAGGCTTTCAAGAGATGCACTGCAGGTGAGTTTTTAAGTTTTACATATGAGCTCCCTGCACCCAGAAATGCAGCCCAAGAGCACTGAGAAAATCTCAGAGAGAAACCCCGTGATGCTTTCAGGAAGCTTAAACTCAAAGACTCCTTGGCCAGGGATGAAGGTGTGTGTGCCACGAAGGTTGCATGGGCCCCTTGCCTCGCTGTCTCACTGCAGGAGAGGTACCACGGCTGAGCATTTGCTGAGGTACAGGAGCTGGGGATGTGCATGTTGGCTCCTGGCTGGGCAAGTCCATGCCTATCCCTGAGTTTGCATTAGCATATCCCTGAATTTGCATCAGCTTTTCCTTGGTATCCACGAGCACATTAACTGGCATGCATATGCTAAAGCAGCACAGCCCCTCACTCACAGCTCCTACTTTTCACAGACATCAGTAGAACCCTTGCAGCATGCTGGGCTAGGAAAGGAGGGACAAAGTGACTCTGAAGATATCCAGTGCTTTGCACAAGTCCAAAGCTTCTCTCTAAACTTCTCTTCATTCTTCTACCCTTCCCCACTCTGTCAATGCTGTCTGTTTGGTAACAGCTAATGAGGCTCCAAACCCTGATTCCTAACTTGCAAAGCCATTTTTTTGCACACTAAATCCTCTACATGAAAATTCCAGACAAGCTGAAGCAAACTGAGCTGAGGAATTTTGGGCTGAATGCCTCACCCCTCTGCTGGGGAGTGGGTGGTAGGGAGTTGTTGTCCCATGCTGAGCAACATGAACAAGTCTATCTCTCCACACATAGAGTTCACTCTGCTTACAGCACTGCTGAGAGTCCAACACACCTATATCCTCCTAGCAATACCCTATCCCTCATCCCAGCCTCTGCTGCCATACAGGAGAGCAGGGACACAGCAAAATGTGGTTGGGGCAAGAGATGGGCAGCTGGGTGTGTGTTGGACTGTAAGCATGGACCAAGAGTTGCTTTTGGCAGTGGGACAGTCTCATATTGAGGAGACATGAAACTTGGGATCATCATTGAGTCACTTACTCAGGTCAAGCAGGAGTCTGGCATGGTCACCACAGCCACTTCCTGGGAGAGGTAGTCCCAGAGAGAGCCCATCAGCCTGGCACGAGCTCCATGATGGTGTGAAGCAGTCATGGGCCACTCACACAGCCACTGGTGCACCCACACGAGCTGGGGAAGCCCAGAGGAGCTTCAACACATGTTGATGCACCCACCACACTTGTCCCAGCTCTCACCAGGCACCTGAGACTCCAGGAGCACAGGGTCCAGAAGGCAGTGTGGTCATCTCACCTCCCCAAAAGCAGAAACTGGTACTGCAGGTCCCAATTGAGGGGACTGCTTTGGGGACAGGAGAGGGACTGGACACCTCTTCCCAGGAGCTGCAGCCTGGCAAGATGCTGGGGAAAAGACTGTCAAAAACTAATTTAAAAATGTAGCGCTCTGCTTGATTTCGTGTCTGAACATGTCACTTAACAGCAATTTAGTCATTCCCTCCTGCCTTTCACTGAGGCACTGACACTTTTTTAATAAAAACACGTAGAGGAGCTTCAGGCACTTTATTAAGCGCACAGCAGGGGTGCTGGTACCCATGTCTCTGCCCACAATGCTCCCTGTTAGTGTAATGAGAGCTTGCAGGAGCATAGAAGCCAGCAGAGCCCCTTCCCCAGCTCCAGCTGAACACTCACAACCTGATTTCCCAGAGCACATGCTTGGCTTCCTCTAGAAATCACATCCTCAGCTGGTGCCCAGGGGTGGGCCCTGCCTAGGTGGAAGGCGTTCAGCAAACCTGATCTGCCACCATGCTTACAAAATTATTAGAATTTCTAATTGCTTCTCTGTTTATTTTTTGGTCCTTTTTTTTTTTTTTTTTTTTGGGTCCCCAAGCCATGTTGCGATGCAGAAGCTGCTGCTGCTGCCATGGTTACAGTCCCAACCAGCCAATATCCAGCTCCCAGCTACATCTTCTGGAGTGGGCTGAGCCTTGGGAGCCTGTGTGCCATGCTGACCTCTTCCCAGGGGACAGGGCAGCTGGCACCACCTTCCATTGACAACTTCTCTTGCCACCTCTGCATCAGCTCTCTGTATTTGCAGACTCCCTGGCTCTGAAACACATCCCTGTTGCACTGAAGCACTGAGCACATCCCGCTTCAAGGGGAACCCTGCACCCAAGGGAAGCAGCAGTGGGACTGCTGGCAGCCAGAATAAGCAGGTCTGGCTGGTGCTGGGGCTGTCCATCAGGAGACAAGCCCCAAGCTGACATGCTGTGGATGGCCATTGGTAGGCTGGAGTTGAACAGGCACCTTCCAGGGCCCTGTGGTTCATTTTGTAGGCTGCTTGTCTCTTGCATGTGCATCTCTCTCTTTACTCTTTCTAAGAGGAAAAGCCAACTAGTGGCTAATGAGGTGTCACTGCACATCAGCTGATGTGATTGAAAGGCTTTTTCTTGATGGGGAAAAAATTACTGCTCTTTCTCTATAGTCACCTAGTAGCAGGACTCAAGCTTCTGGCTGACTTTTCAGGGGCTCAGGCTCATACTGAGTACAAGTAAAGTGTGCTCCATGGCATGTCATTCCATTGATGGCCCAAAGCATAGCTTGAGTTGGGGCTGCATAATCATCTCTGTGCATCTCAATCATCAATCTGCACAATCATCCTGCATGCACCTCTTCCAGTGGCCCTAAAGAGATCTAAATTCAATCCCCCAACCAGATTGGGAGATGTCAATTATCATGCAAACCCTGACCTGATCCCAAATCAGGAATTTCAAGGAAAGCCCTCTTTTCCCCTCAGTTTCCCAGGCCCATATCCACACCACAGGCATCCCAGCTAAGACTGCAACCAACCTCTGGATGCTCTTTGCACTCTTGCAGCTTTGCCCATCCTTTAGGAAATCCCTGCCCTGCTCGTGCATGCCCAGCTGTGCCCCACTACCCCCAAGGCTGCCCGCTGTAGGGTGCCTGGGACATTTCCCTTGCCCAGGTCAGCACAGGTAAGGGGTTAAGCTCAGGACAAGCAGACTGATGTCCCCCCCATTGGACTCCCACTGCCAGCAGCACCCCTGGGCTGTGGGAGACACCTCTGCTTTGTGTGCCAAAGCAGTGGGCAGCTGCCTGAGCCTCCCTCCTTGCAGGGATGGGGAGTAACTATGGTAACTGTCTCCGGCTGCATCCCAGCTCCATGTTTGCCTCTCCTCAATAGTGCTTGTGTTCATCTTCATTGCTCCATTTGCAGCTTACTCCTTCTTTCTCATGACCAAAGGCAAAAAGTGAGGTCTTGTAACAGCTGCCAGCCTCCTTTCCCAGAGACAGTGTTAACCACAGACAAGCAGATCCCCACAGGTAAAGCATTAACTCATTCAACACCTTCCCTGCTCATCACCTGAGAGTCCCCACAGGTCCACAGCAGAAATGGTTAATCACCAAAGAACAAACGGAGTGTTTGAAGCCTGTCAGGAGCCTGGAGGTGCCAGCAGGCATCAGCAAGTGCCACAGGAGAGGCACGCTGCAAGGGCAGGTGGGGTGGCACACTCACTCTGGCTTGTGCACACACACCAGCCTGGGTGGCTTCCAGAACTACCCAGTAAAGTAACACAGGTGCCACCCTTAATCCCTGCATAACTTAATCCCTCAGATGTAGAACAGGGTGACTGAGTTTCCTCCTGCACGTTCACCAAAACCTTTGGGGCACGGCCACTGTTCCGTGTTGCAGTGCCTGGCACCAGAATTTATGCTCCAGTGTCAGCTGTGACTCCTAAGGTAAAAATTTTCAAAAGCATTTTAATGACTCAGATGTGGAAATCAGATTTGGGTGACACTTCTGAGAATGGATCTTGGGTTCTTGACACTTTTGAAATGTTCCCCACAATAATTTTAGAATGTCTAAACTACCAATTAGTGCTTGATTAACAATGGTAAATAGAAGCCTTGTGTTCTGCTGTCTCCCTTGCTGTTTCAGCTTTTAATGACAACTGCACCAGGAGCTGCCAGGGGAAACATTTAATATGTGAAGCCATGATTTATTTTCCTTCTGTGTTTTTAAGAAAAAGATGATGACATGTCTTTTCCCTTCTTTCTCTCTGCTTTTTTCCCCCCTTTGCTTTGTCATGCCAAGCAGCACGTCTGACACCAGCTGAAAACATCTGGAATGGTTCTGATAGGAGCAGAGCCAGCTGCCTTTTCATATTTCTCTGGGACTGGGAGATATATATCAGATGTGAGTGTGTCTCCTCACTAATAATATGTTATCTGAATAAATAACTGGTGGTGGCTTAGACCTGGCTGAAGTGTTTGCTCTCTGCCTCCTTTTGCAGGATTTGATTTACAATGTCTTCTCTCGCTTCACACTGATTCTTATTTTAGTTTAGGGATTTTTTATTCAATCATTTCTTTTCTTGTCCTCCTCTCCCTCCCTCCCCTCCCCTCCTTAGGCATTCAATCACAGCTGCCTGCAAGGGGGGGTTGCAACCCACATTTTCACCTGCTTGCACTGCAAATGGAGAGAATTTGAGAAGCAACTGTATAAATATTTTCTACCTAGTCCCTGCCCAGATCCATCCTGAGGATCAGGGCTTGTCTGGGAGGCACGGTTTGTACCTGAGCCTGCCAGCACAGGGGGATGTAGGCTGAGGTCTGGCCGTGCCCAGGCACAGAGAGATGACATGGAGATGCAGTGTGGTTACCCATGGGCATCCGGGGTGCATGGGCACTAGCACTGCAGTCCTTCTGGGACTACTTTCCTCAGGGTGGACCTACCTATGACAGGAACCCTCTTTGGTGTCACAGGGGACCCCTGACACCCAGAGGTGACCCCAAAGGAGTCACTGTCATGCTCACAGCACCTGAAGCACGGCCACCACCCCTCCCTGTTAGCAGAGCAGAACTACCCAGCACACAGCTAGCAGGAGGCTGGGCTACTCAAGCACAGAGAGTCCCAAAGGCATTCCCACATATCCCTGGACCACCAAGGTTTCCCATCCCAGCTCCCTTCCCTCTTTTATCAGAGCTATTCAGTCACCCCTGCCTGGACATGCTCAAATCATCCCTTCTTCCCCTGCTGAAAGTAATGCTGCTGCCTCCAGCTGTCAGGAGCAGAGGGCTGTGATGAATCCTCACAAGGCATCCAGGGGCTCTGCAAAACTATAGAGGCTCCAGCAGGCCATCCCTGGCTGGGCACCAGCAAGGGAAAACACCTTGGAATGCCAAGGGCATTTCTGGCAGCAGGAGTGATTTCAGGCAAAGAGGAAAGCAAGTTATATGACAGTGATGAAATGTGAAACCAGCTGCTTTTAAGGCCTTTCATCCATCATCCTTGTGAGCCTGTGACAGTGACAAGAGGAAGGGTGGGATGAGAGGAGAACTGAGAAAGAAGCATAGTGAAGGGAGTTGGCTCTGAAGACTTGGCATAGAATAAAAATAAACAGCTCTTCCCACATGTCTCCACACCTCCATCCACTGCTGTCTGAACAAATAACCCTCTGAGAGTGGCACTTCCAGTGTCAGGGCCCTGCATGGTCAGTGGCAGCAGGGAATGGAGTCTAACAGACTCTCCCACCCACCTCACAGGTCTCCTCTCCTCCTAAGTCACTGCCTTCCCTCACACACATGTCCCAAGATCTCCACGCAGAGAGTCTCTTCTACCGCAGATACCTCTCCAGACCTTAGCCCCATGGGAGCAACCCACACCACGGCAAAACAAACCCCACCACAACATCTCTTAGGAAGCTGAGCCCCCAAGAGCATCAGCTGGGGGCTCTGAGCACCATGACAGCTCAGGCTGCTCCTCATCCCCACCAGAATCTCTGGAGGGTGTGGCTAGCTGTACTGGCACTACAGTATTGGAAGAGGAGCTTGTTCCTCTTGCACTGTATGTCTTCACAGAGGTGGGGCATTCACCTCCAGGACCATCACATTTTCTGTTACTTGATGGGAAATGTGGGTAAAATCAGGTTCCACTTTTTACTGCAGAGGAGGAAGAGTGCCTCCCAGCCTGGAAATGCAGCTGCTCCCAGCTTCTCCCAGTTCAGACTGGGAATCCACTGTGACAGAAACATCTTCTCCTGAGGATCAGAGCACCAAGGACACCCCAGCTGCATAGAGAAAAACACCCTGGGAAGCACCCTGCAGCAGGCAAGGGTGGTGGGGCAGCCAACAGTGGGCATGGCTCACTGGCTGAGATCCTTTTTGTTGCCCCTTAAAAAGCTTTTGCTGGATTAACTGGTGACTTGAGTATGAAAATGTATTGCATCACCTGCCAGAGGACAGTGAAAAGCAAAGCAAGAGGCATGTTCCACCCCAGTAAAAGGCTTCAGATGAAAAGCAACCATGGAGTTGTCATGAGACTGCTTGTTTGTGTTATTTTGGGCTCAGATATTTGCAAATACAACCTGTTCTAAACTGATCTCTCTCTGTTTTTTCAGACGGTGTGTGATAAATGTGTTAATTTTGCATTCATGTCTGGGAAGCGAGAGGGGGCTGAGAAGGAAGAGCAGCTGAGAGAAGGGACTCTGCTTGGGTGGAATGTCGTTTGACAAATGCCTGGATCCCTGTGACCATGGGGGCATTTAAAAGTGACTAATCGGCACCATGCCCTCCCCAGAGCCTTCCCCACAGTCCCCTCTGCACTCCTCGGGGACACTGATGAATTCGGCCTCATAGCCCCCTGGAAAGGGGTTACCCTCCCTGTGCTGCTCAAGGGGATGGAGACAGACTCAGATGGAGGAAATCACTTTCCTGAGGACATGCAATCCCTGTGCAGCAGAGCATGCAAAATCTCACTCCGCCCCAGCTCACCTCCCCATGCCCACCAAGCAGGGCCCACCTTCACCACCTCATGGGCTCCAGTTGGCTGTGTCCCTGCTGACCATGGGCAGGCTTCAAGGATAAGGTACAACCAGGAAGTTTGGGCTGGCATGCAGAGTTAAGCCTTGAGCTACTATGATGACATGGACATACCCAGAAGTCATGTCTGTGCTTGAAATGTTCCTCTGTTGAGAGAACCTCCAAATCCACAGCTCCATGCACCCCACTGCTCCATATCCACCTAGCACTGCAAGATTAAAAACAAATGCTCAGCACGCACTTTGTCCTCTCTTAAAGCAGCTGAACCTGGCTATGGGGATCTACACTGGAGGTCTGCATAAGCATCATGGCATTCTAGGACCTTCAGGCAGATGATGTACCTACTATCACCCCTCCTAAACAACAGGTCTCCACAAAAGTTTTGCAACCTTGGCTGCTTTTGCCTTTTTTGCACTTTCCATGTCAGGCAGAAAAGCAGGGACCATGATAAATGCTGTGTGCTGTCCAGCTGAAAGCACAGCTAAAGCCACCCAGTCACTTCAGGAAAAAAAATTATAAAGACCCTTGAGGAGGAGAAGGCTGAAATGAGGCAGACAACACTGTAACAGCTTATTTTTCAGAAGACCTTCACCAGGGAAGCAGTGTCTCAGGGATATGCCAGAGAGCTGATTAGCGGCAAGGACAGCAGTGAAGCTGCAGCAATTGAAAAACAGTGTGGCAGGAGCAGGAAGACATTTTAAGGGTAGTCCTGAGGAGGAGAAGGAGACAACGTTCAGGGTCACTGTTTCACACTGAAAGATTCTTCTTTGGGTTGGCCAAACCAAGTCATGCATGGCTGCAAAAATCAGTGAATTATTTCAACTGAGGGGAAGAAACTGAGAAGTTCCAAGGCTCCAATTCAACATTTTCTGAATTAGCTGGTTTAGCTCCTTGAAATAACCATTTATTTTTACAGATTTCTAATAGCCCATTAGACCTTTTTTTATATATATCCCTAAGCAGAACATTTGTGTTCAAACTGAGTAATTTACTCAACACAAGATGATTTTTCTGCTTTTCATTTCAGCAGGAAACAGAAAAATAATGAATTTCCCAATGACCCCAAGTCAACAAGTTGTGGGCTTGTTTTGTACAGTTTTTTAAATGCTGCTGTTCCAGTAGCAAGCGAAAGCAGTGCTTATTTGCACAGATATGGTCAAATGTCACAAAATCTTGATAGACCAGGTTAAGAGCCAGAGATTGCACGGCTGCTGGTGGTAGTGGCACACTCTCCCAAGAAACACAGAAGCCCAGGCTGCTCATTGTCTTAGCCAAATGAGTGACAAAAGACAGCAGGCTTTTATTCGCCATTTTGCAATAGAGTCAGCTTTGCCGTGAGGAAAATGCCATCTCCCCACAGAACATCTGTATGGTATCCCACAGGATTCCAGGGTCCTGTCAGGGGCCAGGGGCCAGGGGCCAGGGCAGAGCAAGACAAGCATTTACTAAACTTGCTCCTAATCCCTTTCCACACAGTTTTAACACAAAGACTTGCTGAAACAGAGGCAGTTCTGTCATGCTTAGCAATTAGCTATGGGCTTTCCTCTTTTGGATTTAGTGAAAACTTTATCATAACCTCCTTCAGCAGAGTCAGGCAGAATAATTATCTCTTTTGGGAAGAGATGCTTCTTTTTGCTTCTTTCAAGCAGAGCTCCCACTAGCTTTATTTGATGATGCTTGCTCTTGAATTGGAGGATAGAGGGAACAAGCCAAAATCCGGCAGCACTGTTGTTCCCCCTGAGATTTTAGGGAATGTGTGACCTGATTCCCAGACCTGCAAAGCTCCTTCTGGGACACCTGGTTGAAGTGAGGGAGGTCTTACCTGCAAGAGAGCAAGATGGAGTCTGGGAGACCAAAACTTAGGTAGGGAAGTGTGCCAGCAAGCCTGGGCACTAGGAAGGAAGAAATATCTTCCTTGACTGATTGTGTTTTGTGTAAGGGTGACAGGAGGCAAAAAAAGGGCATAGCTTGAGAAACATACTCTGTCTGGAGATCAAGAGAGGACTGTTATGAGAAGAGCTGGTTATAAAATGTTGCCACCAATAAGTAAAAAAGGTAAGAATTCAGGGTCGATGCCTCTGAAGTCATCTAGTCCAGCCTTCTGTGAGTATCTTCAGGACAGACATCCCACAGATTCTCCAGGCACTTCTTTCAGTGCAGAGACCACTCTCACAGGGAATTTTTTTTTTCCCTTCATATCTGATCAAAAATTTTCTGGGAGCTATTTTTATCCCTCATCCTTTGCTACTTACCTCTGAGAACAACTTGGCTCCATCCTATTTGCAATGGCTCTTTACATAACAAAAGGTAGCAAAGAGCTCCCCAGATCTCCAGGCTCCTCTCACAGGCCAGGTGCTCCAGCCATGAACGCATCCCTCCTCTTGGCTCATTCCACTTTGTTGGTATCTCTTCCCAGGGAGCCCCAAACTGGACCTGGTATTCCAGATGCTCTCTCCAAGTGCCAGACAGAGGACAGCACACTTTCCCTGGGCTTGCAAATATCATCTTTGCGCTTCCAGGAGCTTTCCATCATGATTATTGCAGGTAGCAGTGCAGACTCTGCCAGCCAGCTTTGTCTGCCTGTGTTCTGAGCTCAGCACCAGCCAGCTCTAATCCAGGAGTAGATGGTTTATCAAGTGTAGATGGTTTATCAAGGCATGAGACTTAAATTCCTAAGCCATGCTGAAGAGACAGGCAGGGCAGGTGCAGCTCAGCATCTTTCTAGCAGGGGTTAACAGGAGGGGAGGGCTGGCTCACTGTAACCAAGAGGGGAGAACACAAAGTCTGTGCTCACCTCCATCTGCAAGAAACTGCACAGACACCTCTGTTCTGTGGATGTGCAGTGGGATGAAGATTTTATTCCACCTGACATGAACCTTTCACTCACTCAGTGGTGGAGATCAGAACATAATGCAAGAGCAGAGTTTCTGACAGGGAATGTGGGTGTTTTAATGAATCATTTGAGATGCAGAGCCATGAATGTCCAGACATTCTTGAAGATGTTTTAATAAATAACAATGAAGATAACCATTTAAACATTGTGAGCAGGAAATGCATTATTGAACATGCATAACACAGTACAAACTTAGAGACCTTTCAAGGCCTTCAGAAAACAGCCAGGCAAAATTCAAATGAATGGAAACAGACAGGCACATTTTTGCTTTCACGTCTGTCTGTGGCTTACAGAAAGCGAGTGCTGCAACTTTGACCTGCACCGACTTTACATATTCGTGCACCTGCCTGCTCTTCTCACCCTTCTGCAGGAATGTACTTGCCCCTCAGACGGGCAGAGACACAGGAGGTGGGTACATGCAGCAGTTTTGTGTCTGCAAGGTGGGCATCAGCCCAGCCCACCCATCAGCCAGAGGGAAGAGGTATCAGGACCAACAAGGAGCACAGGTACCCATTGGGAGCTGCCTCTGGGTCCAGTCTCTTTTGGACCCATATAAACTTTGGTGAGAAATTCCTCATCTTCAAAGCTCCACAGATCTTCACTGCATTAGGTCCACTTAGAGAAAAACAGACTATTTTCACATTTCTTTTGACTTTACCATTCTCTGGGTCTCAGATGGTTGATAAAGATCACAGGGGCTCGTTCTTGAGGTGTTTTCAAAGGGAAGGAAGGGTTGATACCAAAAATGCAGGTGTGTAGGGAGGTTACTAATTGCATGCCTACATCTGCAGGGCAGGCTGACTTTGAAGAATGTCACTTTGATTGCATGGTCTCCTAGGGCAGGGCCGGGTGCAGTGGATGAGGTTCAAAAGAGCCACAGCCAAAGCAGAGAGCTCTGCTGTCCCAACAGCCAGTGCAGCATTTAGAAGAAGAATTCAATGTTTGCAAAAATTGCCGAGGGAGCTGTATTACTATGCAACAGTGATGCCAAATTAGAGCATGATCCTTAGCTTAAGGTCTCAGTCTTAACATCCAAAGATCAGTACAAAGTGCAGAGCGAGAAAATTAAAATTTTGCAGTAACACCAAGGAAGGGGAAATCCTGAAAATGGTTTACAATTGCTCACTTTTTATCTTTGGGGTGTTTTTTAAATGACTATAAAACATGACCAAAGTGATTTAACTCAACACCTGTCATCAGCCAAAAGCTCAGAACCTTAATGAAACTGAGCCAACCACACAACCTCTGTAGGCTTTCTTGTTTGTATCTGCTATTTCAAAAAGTCACCTTTCCTTACAGCCTTCTGCTTTTAATCACATCATGCTGCTCCCTCCCTAGAGGAGGTAGAGGCAGAAGGGGACTGTGTTGCTGAGAAGAAGGAAGAGCAATGGACACTGAAGTTTGGAGGTAAGACAAGTGAGCTTGGGCACCAGCTGTTTGCAGGGCCAGGGGAAAGGAGTGAGGTGGGAAACCTGTACACTGCTGGGCAGGACCACAGAGCTGGTATAAAACATCCTCACTGCTGAAATCAGTGTGACAATTTCCTGATGGATAAACACCTCTGAGGTCACAGCTTTGTATCAGCACAGCTCTAGTCTGACTTAATCTGCCAGCGCTGGGTCTCCAAGAGTGGGATCACTACATGGACAAAAATTTAGGATCAGTTTCTAAATGTTCACTGTACTGTTTGATAATGGCAGAGGTGCTGGGGATTGTAGCCCAGGGAAGCTGGTGACCATTAAGCTTGTCCAGCAAAAGGCACAGTGTGCACAAGGTATAGTAGCTGCTTCCCTCACAAGTGCTACCTGAGCTCTCAGTGTTACTGTTTCAGCTTTCATAATGCATCCAGGGAGTTTGTGGAACACTTCCTGTGGCCAGCTGGATGCCTTCTTCTTCCTTTGCTACAGATACACCCTTGTACTCCAGTGGCCAGAGACAGATGGCTTCCAATCACTTCTCTTCCTAGCAGGCAATGAGACCAGACTTCTAAAGACAGAGGTACAAGGTGAAATACCAGGAGCATATTATCCCCCCTGAGTGGGAATTCTAGCACTAAATGAGAGAACCCCAAACTGACTTTGCTCTGAACCAACTTTTCACAGCCCTCTAGACTCCAGCTTCCAGACATTGCTACATTTCTCTGTACTTGTGAGGGCACACAGGTAAAGACTCTGCTGTGGACACATCAAGCATGAAACAACTCAACTCCCAACAGATTTCAGGTGCTGAGATGCCACAAGATGCTCCAATTCAAAGCACCGTGTCTGAGTCACTCGTGACACTGACTCTTTTGAAATAATTTCTCCTTTGCTGGAAGGTTCAGAGCTGCCTGTTTTCAAATTCCACTTGGTGCTCAAGCCAGCCTCAGGATCCCTGGTTTCTCATCAGAGCTGCTTGGTCACACTGAGTCCTCCCCTCAGAGGTAAGCAGATTCCCACAGGGGCTGCCCTTGTATTTTAAGCCTAGCCCTGCCCTAGCCTAGCTTTTCCTGAATAGCTCAGAGAGTTTTTATTTAAACTTGGTTTTTATTGCCAACAGCCCTGCTGTCTGGGTTGACAGAGAATATTCCTCAAGTACCTACTGAAGCAGCAATCTCCAACATGCTCCCAAAGACTTTAACTTTGCCAATTCTTTTTAGAAGGGGCATGATTTTCCTCTCACTTACACCTGCTTCACAGCAGGGTAACTCCATCAAAAAGACTCCTCTTTTACACCTGCGGAAGGAAGAGAAGAATCAAGGCCATCCCCCGCAGGAAGAATGCACATAAAATACCTGCTGCATGGTGTGCTGGAAAAAAACCAATCCCCCAGCTGCTTCCACCATCTCAGCACAGAAACTCTTCTCTCCAATGTTGTTTTTAATAAAAACCTTATGAAAAGGAAACTGCCTTCCCGAGCCATCCTGCACTGACTCAGGAGAACCGTTGGGTTGGATCATGACAGTATAAACTGGTTTATTGCCAGAACAAGCAACAGATGCCAGCACTGTGACACAGAGCGAGGATTTGGCAGTTTGTTCAAACACTCTGACAGCAGCAGGCATTTTAGACTCTGAAAGATAAGAAATTGGCCAGCAAAACGCATTGGTGGAGTATGTGGACTGTGCAGTCTGCCTGCCACCTCCCTGAAACAATGCAGGACTCAGTCCCATGGGAGTGTACATCTTTTGAGGCTAGCAGGACTGCTGCATCCCATACAGCAAATAATTTAGTTTCTGCAAGAAACCTTTGCTTTAAAAGACAGCATCTGTTGTATATTTGTCTGGAGGTTTTGAGAGCTAGAAAATGGTTCATCACCATACTTCACAGGTCAGAGTCTTCTCCAAGACTTGTCTTTTGTAGGTAGGTGATGGCATGATACTGTAATGATTGTTCCTAGAGAAACACTCCTCAGAGAAGGAGATGCTACCATCAAACAGTGTAATGTGGCATTTCTCTATTAGAGAGAGATGGACAGATTGGTGTAACTGTAGAAGAAGGAAGGTTGGAATGAAAAATAGGTAGGTCAGTAGGTCAGGAGAGAAAGAGAGAGAGAGAAGCATTAATTCCACATTTTTTTCTACTGCCTATTTGCCATGCTGGCTGGACAGCAACACCTTGGCAGGATCTGTCTTCTTCTCACAGCCAGGAACCTACTGACAGGGCCGGGAGACAGAGTGCCACCAGTTCATTAGATCTTTCTGGTTTGAGCCCATGCTCATTTGCAAGTGGAGACCCTGGCAGGGTTCATAGTTCATGCTTCAGATTCTCCTTGAGAAGCTGAATCCTCTCTGCTTGGGTTATCCTGTATCTCCTGCAGTGCAACAAGGAGAGCCTGCACGGGTTTACAGGCTCTCATAGGAGGCAGAAGAGCTGGGGTGCATCTAGCTGGGGAGCTGGATCACTAGAGGTAAACAAAGACAGCAGGTTCTTAAACTACTGCTCAAATGGCTTATGAAGCTGGGTGGAAAAATGCAATGTCCTACTGAACAAAATTGTACAGCCTGTCCAGGTGCTTGCCAATTGACAAAAAAAATGGAATAGTAGTTCAAAAGCTTCTCCGCTCCCCTCAAACCTCCCATTTCTACACTCACCTCCACCTAGTGATGTAAGCAACCACTCAAATGTTAGAAGTCCCTGCAGTTATTGGATCCAGGTTTTGCTCAGTGCTGTGTTCTGCTAATGTTGGCAGGAGTTGTTCAGCCCTATAGCACATCTGCACAGTGTTTCCAAGAGAAACCAGCCTCTTCCTGTGGCTGGGAACAGTACCTGAAGCTAGACTAGTCTGAATCCACACCCCTCCCCTTGGTACCAGACTATCACTTTCCAAGTCTTTCTGGAAAAGAAAATTAAAATTTAAAAAATCTTCCTAAAAAAGTCTTCTAGCAGCTCTCTGCAGCAAGCCTCTCACAAGGCCCCTTTCACAGTGCCTCAAACAGCTCCTCCTCATAGCAGGGACTGTATTTTTCCCCTGTGATGCAAGATGCAGAGCAGGAGCAGCCAGGACAACCCTGTCCAGCACATGCAGCCACTGCCCCATCTCTATCATGGCCACCCTGGCACACATGAGAAATCTTCATCCTTTTGCAAGCAGGTTCCTCATCTGTTTCCCAGGCTTTGCTGCAGGGTGAATGGCGTAGCCTGGCACAACAGCAGTGACAGCCAATTACTGGCTTAAAAAATTACCCCCAGTTGAGTGGGTTGCCCAGCTGCTGTCAGACTGATTTCAGGTTAGGCTGGAAATTGTCAGCCAGCTGACAGAGCCCCTGGTTAGTCTCTGCTGCCTGGGAAAGATGTGCCAGCGCTCCCCACGCTATGCTCCACTCAACTTTTATTCCCAAACCTGGCATTTGGAGAAGGTTTTGGAGGGAATCAGAGGGGAAATGCATGACACCTTGTCAGCTACACCAGGGAGAGTTATTGGGCAGGGAGAAAAACCTCCCTTCTGCGAGCAGCCAGGGCCAGATGGTGATGGGAGAGTGCTGGGGAGCCGGAAAACAGAATAGCCAAGGGCTGAAGAAGGGGGCAAGGGCAGAAATGGCACAACAGGCTGTAGCCATGGGCAAGGAGAGGGAAGGGCAGTCAAGCAGCATGGGCAAGGCTGCAGCAGCCACACAGCCAGAGCCCCCAGCAGCCAGACCCAAGGAAAAGGGGACAGAGATATGTTGGCACAAAGCCCCACACAAGCTCTAAAATGCAGGTGGCAGTGGTGTTGTCAAACACTGTGAAAGAAAGCACCAGAAGTACTTCATGAGGCACAAGAGACATTGTGGGAAGGGACTGAAACCACAGATGTGGACAAATGATCCTTGAAGAGCAGAGCTTCCCAGGAGGGAGGTTTGGGGTGCCATGGGAGGGAGGTTCTGTGGCACCAAGGAATTTTGGGATGGAGATGCTGAGGGCTAAAGCCACGGGCAGGATGTCCCACGACATGGAGAGAAGCACCAAGCCTGTTTATCCCCAGTGTTTAGGGTGCCACAGCAGCTGTGGAGGGAGCCCATACAAGGACAGAAACATTCTAGCAGCATCACCCACCGAGGCTGGCCCCTGCCCCAGCCCCAGAAGCAGCCACATGCTGCATTTGCTGTGCAGGGGTTTCTATTTCAGACACTGTGATCCAACTTTTCTCTCCAGATAAAGTTATTAAGGTAAATTTGATCAAAATGACACATGGATTACAGTGTGTGTTGCAGACTCTAATTCTGTTTACTGTTCTGGGGGAATGGGCAATTATTACAAAAGCCGGGACAGAGTGTTTTTAATAACATTTCTTGTTAAGATTTAATTACAGGAAATTGTATTTTCTTAATCAGTGAAAACTCAACTGTCTGGGAAATTTTTTTATATAATTTTGTTTGCAGTTTATTAAATCCTTAGGTTATTCTTTTTCTGAGGCTTTTAGTCACTTACTAAGTGCTTCTTAACATGTAGGAGCAGATTGCTCAGGAGCACAAAGAAACTGAAGGGAGCAGACTCTGGGAGGCAGGGCTGGCCTCTGACAAAGCAGATTTCCATTTAGGATTTAGACATTTTAGGGTATTCTTTAAAAAATTAAAATTTTTTTAAAAAAAAATATATATATATTCCACCACTTTTGGCTGCCAAGACCTGCCTTCCCTTCAGCCTGACTGATGCTGGCACCAGCTGCTCCCCACCTCTCTCACTGCCTGGTACACCTCTCTGAAGCAAGGGTATTCTGGGGGACTATCTAAAATGAGGGCAAACTTCTAAAACATGTCAAAGCAGGGAAATTAATGACTGAAGAGAGTGAATGGAGAACCTGAGATATATGACAGGGAAGAGGAAAGAAGGGGTGAATGACCTTTTGTCCTGAGCACCAGTGCCTGTTGAGCCAAGCTGTCACACTACAGACTGGCCAGGGAGAGGGCTTGGATCACTATTCCCTATCCCTGAAGAGGGAACTGGCACACCAGAGCACCATTCCCAAAGAGGGGTGCCAGATTTTGGTAGCGGGTCAAAGCACTGGGCTTGTCAGGGCAGCAGAGCACCTGTTGCCCTTCTGGGTGCCAGCACAGGGAGGTGCAGGTGACCCCAGCTGCTGGAGTAGCTGTGTCACTGTTTCAGTGATGCAGCTCTTGGTAGAAAGAGCTGCCTATCTGAAAGCAGCCAAGCAGATCCTTCAAATAACCAGGGCAGCAGTTCTCCAGGCCAAGGGCTCCCCATTCCCAAGCTCCCAGTGCCCCAGGGTCTGCTTCCAGCCCCTGAGGGAGTGCAGAGAGGAGCAAGGTAGCTGAAATCAGTGAAAGGACTGATTGTGCTGATCAAAGGTCAGGCTCACTCCTGCTGGCATGCAAAGCAGCCTCCCTTTGTGTGCAGGGGTAATGCTGAAAAGGACAGGAGACCCCGGGAGAGATGAGCTGCTGCTGCTACTGGGTGAACAGGGCAAGGATGTTTTCCACCCAGCTGCAGCCTGTCAGAAAGTGGCTCAGTCCCATCAACTCACTGCCTTATCTCTCCCCTGATGCAAATACTATGAGAATGGGCTTATCTCTGCATCATACTTTGTCTGGGACAAGGTATTCAAGCCCCATGAGTGGCATAGCCAGACTGGGATCCTATCTGCTCCCCAAGTGCCAGTCAGACAGGGAGCCTACAGGGGCAAGGAGGCTGCAACACCAGGAGCTCAGAATAGCTTTGGTCTCACCCTGCCCTCCTTCAAACTCTGCCTGCAGAGCAAGGACCTCTTGAGCAGCCTGTGCCTTGACCATGGCATTTCATGACAGCAGATTTATGTGATGACATCTCCCTTTCCTTGCTAAAGATGAAGCTGTAGGGTGACATCTGAATCCAGTTAATCAAAAATCCTAAAAGTGATGGGCAATCTGCAGCTTGCAAGCTGAATGTAGTCTAAGGCAGCCCTTAGACTTGAAAGGATCTAGGGTAAGCCAGGCAGATTTCAGTGCATCTGGCAAAGGCAGAGATATTTGCTATCTCTTCTGCTACCAGAACAAGGGGGAGCATCAGAGGGAAGGGGTTGGTCCAAAAAAAAAAGAAATGGTGGTTCTTCATGCAGTGCTTTCACAGGCTGTGGGACTCCTTGCCACATGGTGTTGGGGACGCTCAACATGGATATAAATGGCAGCGGACCAAAGTCAAGGACGATAAACCTATTGATGGCTTAACTAAGGAGCTCTGATCAGAGAATCTCTGAATTCAGATCTCTGGGATCTGAGGGAGAGTTTTTGAGAGGCTGCACTGCACAGTCTCTTTCTCACACTTATCCCAAGCACATATGACCAGCTGTGAGATGCCAAGCTGGACAGCCATTTATCTGGATCCTGCACACCTGCCTGGCATGTGAACCCATACATATGTAGGCCATGAACACCCTGTTGCTCCTCCTTCACAGCAGCCATCAGTTCTGCTCTGTTGGTTGCTCCTGCATTCCATCTCCACAGAAGTCACACATCCTCACAAGCCTGGGGCAGGGCAGACAGGACAAACAAATGCTCCAGGATTCGAGTTGAATCAGAAGTGTGTTCTGGTTTCAGCTGGGATAGAGATAGTTTTCTTCCTTGTAGCTGGTACAGGGCTGTGCTTTGGGTTTGGGAAGAGAATAATGGTGATAACACAGTGATGTTTTAGATGTTGCTAAAAGCAGTATTTACACAGAGTAAAGAGCCTTTCAATTTCTCACCACACCAGTAAGGAGATTGCTGGGAGAGGACACAGCCAGGACAGCTCACCCTCACTGTCCAAAGGATGTTCCATACTTTATGACATCATGTTCAGGATATAAACTAGGGGGAAAGCTGGCCAGGGGCCACTGCTCAGGTACTGGCTGGATATCAGTCAATGGGTGGTAAGCAATTGCATTGTGCATCACTTCTTTTGTATATTTTAATTATTTTTCCCTTCTTTCTCTGTCCTGTTAAACAGCCTATACCTCGATGCATGAACTTTACTTTTTTTGTCTAATTCTCTCCCCATCCCACTGAGGGTCTGGGAGTGAGCAAGCAACTGTGTGGTGCTTAGTTGCCAGCTAAGGTCAAACCACAAAAAGTGGCAAGTTTATCAAATCAGCTAGGTTGTGCTCTGGGCAGCCCATTCTGACAGCCCCATGGTCACTGCTGTACTCTTCACAACATCCATGACTTACACCACTGGCAGGGAGCAGAGGACTGAGAGAAGGGGAGGCAGAGGGCTGCATTTCTTCTGTGCCCTGGTTGCTGCAGGTGGCACTGCCCACTCCTTGAGCCTTGTAACTATTTGAACTCCCTTCAACATATTGATTCTTCCTCTCCAGCAGCCAGGGATGGCTGTTTTGACATGTAGAGGTAAGGATAAGGAGGGATAAGGAGGGCTAACCCCTGCGTCCCAACCTTTGCCAGATACTTCACTTACTGCTAGGACCTTTGGCTACCACCATTTTAGGACAGAGCTATAGTTTTATAACAGCATCCCCATTGCAATTGCCTGATTATTCTGAGTACCATCGACCTCCATTCTGGGCTCACAACTCTGTCTCTACTCCAGAACAGTGACAAGTGACTTGTCAGCTTCCCCAAAACACTGTACCTTTCATTTCAGGATATAATTGAAAAGAAACACCACCTACAAACAAACATGCCAAAATCTCATGCCAAGCCTACCATGTACTGTAGATCAGCCCTAGCACATCCTGACGTGAATATCTCAGTTCTCTGTTCCAGCTCTATGTGTTTTTCAGTAAGGGCTGTTTCTTTAAACCCATTACCATGTTTCTGTGTCTGCTTTTTCAAACCAGAGTAATTTCTCCCATGAGAAATTTCTCCTGTGTTTGCAATTTAGAGACTTGCATTAATAAAACAAGGGTGGACTTACTTCAGAGTGGCATAGAAAAAGGAGGCATAGCTCTACCACCTCCATTACCCTGTGCATTGCTTGCCGCAGGTGGTAGGAGGGGAAAAGAGTTGTGCAGCAGCCTATCTCCCCCTCTAGCTGCAAGCCTGCTGTCCCACTCCCTCTTCTCCTCCCCCAACCCACTGTGTCCATCCCATGGAGCTGAGGAGCCCCATGACATGTGGCACTGAGGGCAGTGAGTCTTTCCAGTCACTCTGTGTGTGCCTGGCACAGACCAACATCTCAGGGTAATCATCTTTGAAGGCTCTTGCTTCTAAGGTCTTGCTTCTGTCACAAAGGAGTATTTCCCATCTGCTGGGATTTACTCCAGGTTCCTGGGACCCAGCTGATTCCTGCCTACCTGCCCTCAATCAAGAGCAGTCACATCAATCTCTAGCCTGGTTTCAGCTGATATCCCCAGGGCAGCGGGGAGCACATGGGCTTGCACACCAAGGGTTTCAGCTGGTAACTCTGCACATGACTTTGCAGAGGCCATGGCAGTCTAAGGTTACACCAGGGACTCCCTCTGCTCCCAGACCTCGTGTTTTGGAGCTGGGGGGTTCCAGCTGGGTGGGTACATGCAATGCAGAGAAAGGCCAGGCTCAGAATCATGGGATGCTCTGGGACACATACTGGGAAATGCGATACCTGCAAAGCTTTTGACTCCCCAGGATGCAAGGATGACATTAGGAACAGCCATGTTTCCAGACCAGGCACTACCCACCACTGTGGGGCCAGTGCTGAGGAGCCCAGTGGCACAGGCAATGCAAAGCAGATCAGCAATGATTTTCAGTAAACCGTTAACTCCACCAGGTTTAGCCACAGTGACCTTTCAGCACCCATCCCAATCCATCCTAGCTAGCTGGTTCCTCAAAACTCACTGTCAGCTATCCAAGAGCAGCCTCCACACCCTTATCTTCACTTTCTGGAGCCCAGGGTGGAAACTGAAGGCCCCTCTGAAAATGCAGCTCCCTCCAGCCACTCTGGACTTGTGGGCTTGCTTCCCTCTGTGGAAAGCTTTGCTGGGAGACTGTAGGCATGCAGCGACATCTACAGAAAGTCAGGGTGTACTGCAGGCTCTCAGAGAAGCAGAGCCAGCAGCAACAGGGAGCCAAACCAGCACTCTTTTAATATACATCAGCTTTCCACATCACCACCTTCCCATGGCAGACAGAAATGTGAGAGACACATCTCAAGCACTAAGCAGTAATTAGAAAAGGCGAAGCCTGGATTTGTTTCCATATTTTGCGTATCAAAGCTCTGAAGCGAGGGAGGCTTTGGTGCAATGAGTCTTGAAATATTCTCTACAGTCTCCTGAATCTTAAGAAGCAGCAGCTCAGCCTGCTTCCCTAAGAAAAGAGAAGCTGATGGGCTCAGCGTGACCAGTTCTTGGCACTGGTTGGTGCTGCACTCTTCCAAGGGAAACAGAAAGAAACCTGAAGGTATCACATATCCCTGAGGAGATTTCTCCCACTCCAACCAGTCTGTGTTACATGCTGTGAGAAAAGCAGTTAAGAGATTTGTGAGGGTCATGAGCCCTTAAGGCTCAGTGATCCACATGTTTTTGCTCTCGGTGCTGCTGGTAGTTCAGGCTTAAAACACCTACAGTGCCTGTGGGAGGTACCAAGCTTATGATATTCCTTGTACCAGTATGGGCTCCATTTATCCAGCATATAATAGTAGCCTGTTGCCTATGCTGAGCCAGTCTCCCAGCCCAGGCTGGAGTTTACAGTGCAGACAGGGAGCAAGCCAGGAGTGGCTTTGGGCTACAGCTCAGTGAGGCACAGACAAATTCCAGACTCAGTCCATTGAAACATGATTTGTGTGCGCATGAGAAGCTCAGACACTGCTCCTGTGTGGCTCTAGTGAACACCAGTGAGCCTCAGGGTACATGGGGGAGCTTTTGTTTTTCAGTTAAGTCCCTTCTGGGCTAAGCTAGGAGATACAGCAGCATCACAGGCTGCTTTTCTCATCTGGAAAGTTTTTGTGTGCTCCTAGGCAGCAGCCAAGGATTCAGACAGCTTGCAGAGAAGTGCTGAGTCCATGGCCAGGGCCCTGTTCTGCACCTGTCTTCTAAGGAGCACCCCAAGAAAGTGATAGCCCCCTTACCTCCATGTTGGGTGCCATGCTGCCTCCACATGCTTCTTGGGCCTGTTCAAGGAACACCCCACTGAAGAGGAATCTACAGATTACTGGAGGGCTGTGCTGGGTGACCTTCTACCTGTCACTGTCACTTCCTTGCATTAGGGTAGCACTTTGGACAAGTCAGTCAGCAACACAGGCAGGAGTGAGCTCTGCAAATTGGAAACAGTGGGAGGGAAACAAGAGGTAAATAAAGTATTTGCTAGTGGACTCATTATCCCCTTTTTTCTGAGTGGGGTTCTGGCACAACAAATGTGGCTATCAGACCTTGCTCAGGGAACAAAAATTAGCCCAGAACACAAGACCTCAAAAGCTTTCAGCTTTTTCCAGAAAGCAAACACTGCCAGGCTCTTGGCTTGCTTCCTCTTCATTCTCGTGGTGAACATGAAAGAATAGTAGCTCTCAGCCCCCTCTGCTTCAATTCCAGCTTTGACACAGCTCCCAGAGGAAGGCAAGGCTGGAAAATGCTCTGAGCATTGGCTACAAAGAGGGCTCCATCTTGCAGCATCTCTGACCGATGTGAGCCTGGCCAGGTGGGACTTCGACCACAGTAAAAAATGTCATTAGTGTCAGGAGCAATGCAAGCCAGATCCTTTCTCATTTTTCAGTTTCTATGTGTTCCCAGCAGCACGAGAAAGCTGAACCAAAAGCCAGAATCTCAGCCTCTCTAAGCCTGCCTCGCCAGCTGACCAGGACATGTACCACAGCTGGGAAAGCCTGAATGCACACAGCATATTCGCAGAAAGAAGAATATCTCTGAGCAATAGTTGTGAGTGCAATGGCATCATTAATCTGGGCTGCAGCATCAGGGCTGCTTTTGTGGTAGTGTTTCTGTTTGGCTGTGGAGATGCACTGTGACATTACTGTTATCTACAATGCAGGGAGCAGAGAGGCACAGATCCCCAACACGTCACAGATTATAGTCTTGTAGCACAAACATCTTTCTGCTGTTCTTTTACAGCTGAAACTGTCAGTAAAATACATGCATACATTCCAACAGGAAAAAAAATATATCCTTCTCCACTGACAGATCCATCAGTGTTGTGCTGTTCCCTATGGCTTGCAGTTAAGTCTATGCCGCAGCTCCTCTACTAGCCCAAAAAAAGATGTTATCACTGACCAGCACCTGAGTGCAGGGCTGGGCACTAGGACACACTAATCATATGCTTGCCTGGATCAAGGTATCTGAATTTCATCTCTCTTCTTC
Organism: Drymodes brunneopygia; assembly: GCA_013400955.1. NCBI lineage: Eukaryota > Metazoa > Chordata > Aves > Passeriformes > Petroicidae > Drymodes > Drymodes brunneopygia. The sequence continues at coordinate 708,290 of VZTZ01050758.1, forward strand.
CTGTGTTTAGAAATTTCTAGCAATATGTGGTGGGCTGGCCTAGGGTTCATGGCAGAGGCAGGGGTGGGTATGTGCAGACTTGTCTGGAATCTGCATTTCTCCAGGAAACCTTGTCTCCCAGATGCTCTGAGTACTGTAGCAGGCTGGCTGGTGCTTGGGAGGCCCTGCACTGCAAGGCAAACACCAAGGTTCATGCCAAACATACACAGAGGCACAGCAAGCAGAGGGAGGCACATCAGAGCCCAGACCTGGGAGTCAGCTCACAGAGATGTCCCCGACCCTCCTCTCCCCCAGCTTCTGTCACCTCTAAGTGGCACAGACCTACATGCCTTCACCTCTCTTCCTGCCATCCTAACCCCCCAGCAGGCTAGTGACAACTCCATGAGAGCAGAGGTGGATGCAGAGCAACCCATGAAGGCTGTGAGCCACCATGACTGAGCAGGAAAATTCAGAATGGGAATGCAAACATTTCTTGGTCCAATGTGCAGAATGAGAGCCTTGAGCTCACTGCTCATGCCCTTAGAGTGCTACATTTCTTAGCAGGTGTCCCAGAAATGCGAAACTGCTGAATGAAGTAATTTTCCCAGAATGCACCGTTAAATATATTTGGAATATTATTATAAAAGATGACCCTCCAATAACAGGAAATGCATAAATCTCTTGTGGGGAGCAGGGAGCATCAGGGAGGCAGCCCAGGCCAATTATAGTGACATATTTGACTTCCCAAAGCCTAGGCTTATAACAACCTAGAAAAGCATAGAAGACTGTATTTTAAGTCTGCGATGCCTGTACTTTTTCCCAATTTAGGAAGCCAACAAGAAGAGGTGAACTTTCAGCAAGGGCTTAAAAATTATAATCTAGAAAGTGAAAGAATGTATAACACTGGCCTGCTGATACCAAGAGATCCTCTCTGAAGCTTCAGGTTTGGAGAAATATCCCAAAAGGTGGATTTGCCCTTCTTGGCAGTTTAAAAACAGTCTTGCACTTGCAGTATCTGAGCCAAATCCCCTGTCCCCTCTGGCAAGCAAATGACCATACTACTCTTACCTGTTGACAAAATCCCTCTTGGATTCCCCAGACCTTTTTCTCCCCACTACCCCAGCTGAGAAACCATTCCAGAACCTCACTGCTTTCTGATGCCCATAAAGCCTTTATTCAGCCTCCTCTTATCTGTAAGCAGCCCTTCTGAGAGCAGTAGTAACTCCTACTCTTTGCAGGAAATGCCTTGTTTGAGAGGACTGGCATTTGCCTTTCTCCAGGCTGTATCATTTTCACACAGACACATTGAAAGGTTGAGTTTGGAAGAGTGGCCCTGCTCTGTGTCCAGACAGCTTCTAAACATCTACAAGAATAGAGATTCCACCACATGTCTGGCAATCTGTGCCGCTTCCTGGTCACCCTCACAGCAAAAAGCGTTTCCTGCAGTTCAAGAACCTCCTGTGTTCTAGCTTGTGCCCATTGCCTCACATCCTACCACTGAGCACCACTGAGCACCACTGAGAAGAGCCTGGCTCTGCTTTCTTTGCACCTTCCCTTCAGGTACATATGAGAAACCAGTCTTCATTTTTGCCAGCCAATATGATGCAGTAGCACTCCCAGGATCTCTGTCTTCACTACTCTTTGAAGGATATAGACCCCCAGCCAATAGCTGAGCTTTTCACAACCAGCTTCTCAGACAATCTCACACTGCAATTAGTAGTAGCAGACTGTAAACTTCTCTAGTCTTCAAAGTAACCTAATTTCTTCTGCATGATATTCTGATCCTCTTCTGTCCTGCTGATTCTCCTGTCTTTCCATGAGTATCAAATTCTACCAGAGGACACCTCTGTTTCTGATCATGAAAACATTAGATCAGTCCTAAGATTGATCCCTAAGAAACATCTCTAGACCCTTAACCTGGTCAGTACCCTCTTGTGAAATATGCTCTGCTGTCATCTCCTCTTGATGCTACCTTTTTACCTTAATTGTCAGCTCTACTGATTTCCAAATACTAGTTTCTCAGTGGCATACTATCAAAATTGTATTTGAAGCATAAGTAGATCTCCCACATCTCTTTTGTCTAGAAAATCAGCTGCCTTCTCAAAGAAAGATATCAGACTGCTCTGTCGTGATCTGCCAAGGGCAAAACTCATGTTTTATTGTATGACCTTTTCCATTTACCTCTGCTAATTTGTCCATCCTTCACAAGTGGCTCACAAGCTTTAAATATTGCTGAGGTCAGACATGGCCAAGTACATGCCCAGAGAACACTTATCACCCTTATTAACCAGAGATACTACCTTTGCTGATCTCTAGTCAGGTGTTATTCACCGTTTGAAGGATGTATCAAAGCTCCACGCCAGATGCTTTTCATTTGCATGCAAGTCTTTCAGAGTCTGGAAATGCAAATTACCCAAACTGACCACATCCAGCATTTGAAGTCTGCTTCCACCCTGATGTGATCACTCTGCCTGGTACCTAATGCTCTCACTCAGCTGGCCATCTAAAGAGGGAGAACGTGCTGATGGTGTAATACAGCTGTTTCAAGCTGAAAAGCAAATTGAGAAGGGCCAGAGTGGGAATGAGACGGCAGCAGCCCTCAATGGCTTATGCCCAGAGGGTGCAAGATGCTCAGAGCCTCTTCCAGGTGGCACCAGGGCTGCTTTCCCTACAGGCATCACCCACAGGTTTGGTCTAGGGCTTTTGGGAACTCCAGCACAGAAGGAGATGTTTTGTTTTATTTTATTCCCTGCATTAAGAATGGTTGTGCAGCTGGCAGATGGATAACTGCTGCGGTGAAAGGTTGTGCTAGAAATAAAGTAGGTTAGGAGTAGTAGATGAAATTAAAAGAAAAACATGCTAGTAGCTTGGCTGAGGAACAAATGAGGACAGCATGTAGCATTGACAGTTAAAATTAAACACACTGTCCTCATTTGTCCCTTAGTTACCCAGGCAGGTTTCTTACATGTTGCTGCCAGATTATTTTCTATGCAGACACAGAAAGCCAGTCCATAAAGTATCTGTGCAATAATCCATCTCTCCAGAACCTGTGTCATCAGTGTATGTCCTCAGGACACTGTGTGCAGGAATTAGGTGGATGGGTATAAAAGGGGTATTTGCTGAGGATATCAGAACATTACTTTATTTTATGGCTTTTTTCCCCCCTCTGAACTAGAAATCCTATTGAGAAAAGAAGCAGATTCTGATGCTTGTTTGATGCCTGCAAAAATGGGCGTTTCTATTGGCATTGATAAGGACTCTTTTTTAAGTTTAAGAGCTCCCTAATGTGCATTTTTAAAAATCTTTTTCCTCTCCACATCCAAACCAATTTGACATGATGCAGCAGGGTGAAGATGTTCAGATACCATTGTCTGAGTTGATACCCTGAGATTCTATTAATGCTTTCTGTCATTATATTAGTGCCTATGACAACTCATTTTCCCATTTCAAAATCACTCTGAACCCCACCATAAAAGTTCAAGGTAACATGTTTCCCACACAACTGAGCCATTGGCTACCCTAGCATTATGACTCTGTGGATTTCCAGCCGACCTCAGCAGCTTCTCAGGGTGCTCTGGGTACAGTGAGAACACCTTGGATGCCCCAAGGTGTCCCAAACAGCACAAGGCATCCATCCATATTTCAGTAACTAAATCCTATCTTTGCCTATGCAGCCTGCAGAGATGCATGGCTCACTGTGTGGCATTTCCCTCCAGACTGTGCTGGCTGCCTTTACTCCATTTATTCTGACTGAAATGGGATTGCTGAGCCCCTTCTTGGCACTGAACAGTTGGTGTCTTCTCCATCTCACTGCTAATCATTAGACAATCCAAGCTGGATCAGCAAGTTGCCTCCTGTGGAACACAGCAGATGATATCATTAAACCATTTTGCCCCATCTCCAGACAGCACTGGACACAGAGGTTTGACACTGCTGATGATCATGGTGTGATTTAGATGTGCTATTAGCCACCACAGCTTATCTTGTGTCAGTAAGACTGAGTTTATGCTTAGATGTCATCCTCAGACACACACACACACTCAGGTCTCAGATACATATGCTGAAGTCCCTAGGTGTGACATTACTAGAAAAGCCTAGGAGAAAATTCAGCCAGAGGTCACCTGGGTCACTGTCTATAAATCACCATCACATCTGCGATTTCTGGCACAGCACTTTACAGAAATGGAGAAGGCTGTTGAAAGGCAGATGCATACACACAAAAATCAGTATATTAACAGGCAAAAGACCCATTTGACAGATAGTGAGCATGAGAAAATGAAAAGCAAATGGGATGCTAAAATATTTTATGCTACATACTCATCACAGAGAAAGGGAGTTGTGTTTTTAATGAGCAAAGATGTATCATTTCACTTACTGAGCCTTCCAGCTGATGATAAAGAGACTTGCTTTAGAGCAGCAGGATTAAACAAGGTGCAGATATGGGTTATAAATTGCTATGTACCAAATGTGAACAGATTGCCCTTAAATGTCATTCTTATGTAAATAAATCAATCCTACTTGAAAAGAACAGTTTAGCATGGGAAGAGGTGAAAGAAAAAGCAGTGTACCTGCCTCCCCTTATGCCTCATAAAGGATCCAGTTTTACTAAGAGATGTGCTCAGGTTACTCATAAGGCATGTGTATAATCCCTTTGTGGTGCTGAGGGAAGCTGGACAACAACACTCTGCTAAACACCGACATGGCCCATGCAAAGCTTCTTCAGCCTCTTGCACCTGGGCTTGGAGGTACCATGGACTACCTCGAGCCCCCAGGATGAAAGACTTCTATCTTACCCCACAAGCATTCACAGCACAGCCTTTCCCCCAGCTTAGAACCCCAGCAGCCCTTCACATGATTCAGGCACCAACCCCTGCAGTCCTCAAATCATGAAGATATTTTCTTCTGTAGAGCTCTTCACCTCACCTCACCTCATGAGAACTCAGCACTACTGAAGGAAGCAAGAAACAAGCAGCAGCCTGAAGACCCAGGAAGTGATGAAAGCAGATTATCCTCTCTTTGCTTCCAGGTTCAAAGATGCAGGTCCTGCCTTGGCATCAGCCCACAGCAGTTCTGCTGCCCTGGGAGAGCTGACATGAGGAAATGCTAGCCCCAAAAAGCTGCAGAGAACCACTGAAGTGATAGCAAGCCTTGAAGAAATGAGATTTGCAACATGGCAGTTTCCCCCCACAGCCTTTGTGCCCTCTTTGATGATGTAAAGAGGAGTAAGGAGTGCACACTGGCGACCTGAGGCCTTACATCTGCTGGGTACTGGTCTGTATCACCACTGAGGGACCACAGCTGTCAGTCCATGGATCAAAATGTTTGGGAAATCTCTGTTCAAGGCACTGCCAGGAGCAGGAAGCATTACCAGGAGTCAGCTGCAAAAGACTGAGAGACATTGCTAGAGCAAGGAAAGACACTGCAGGGAAAGAAGGTGAATTCTCCTCAGCATCCCTCCCAGCACACATTTGGAGGACAGGGGAGTAAGAGGATGAGGATCATCATCAGTAAGAGGAGTCCAGGATCACTCTTTTTGAGCAAAATGGAAAAGGGATTGCAAAGGACTGAGAGACTCAGAGAGTAGGTGCCAGAACAACCTAATGTATCCAGAGATCAGGAGCGCACAGAGCCTCAATGCTTTATCCAGCTCTTCCAATGCTTATGATGTTTTATTAAAACAAGCTAATGTATTGAAGGAGGATTAGAGGACAGTAAAAACATACCTATCTTTAAAATTGGCATTAGTGGTGATCCTGGGAATTACAGACCAATGAGCCTTACTCTGAACTAGGCAAATTAGCTGAAAAGATAATTAAAGCTCAAAGAAAAATTCATCCAGATGACAGTGGTTATATAACAGGAACAACCCAACACTGCTTCAGCAAAAGTATTCATGCCTCACACAACTTCTAGAATGCTTAGTGCATGTCAGCAAAACAGCAGATAAAGGAAAAGTGAGGTGGTTCATTTGGACTGTCAAAAAGCCTCCATCTACACTCCTCAAGCTGACTGGCACTATTTGGAAGCCAAGCAGTCAAAAGCAAGATGTAAGCAGCTATTGAAGATCAAAACCAGGTTCAAAGAACTGCTAATTCTGTGATAGTCAGGAAGGGGGTGAGTGATTTCACAGTAGTAGCAGCTGTATGGGCAATAGAATTAACAAATGATCACAGCACAAGGAGTCTTTAGCATTCTCCTCCTCCTTTTGCGTAGCTCTATTACAAGAGCACCCCTGCCACCTCTTCAAGATCACACAAAAGTGTCTGTGTTCACCTGTCCTGGAGGAAATCATGGAAAGCCAGTTGAGCCTATGTTATAAGTCTACCTTTTTTCCATAAATCTTATACTACTCAAAATACAGGAAAAGGGGGAGTCCCAAATCCTCACTTCCTGATGGCATACCATTTCCTGAGCATCTCAGCTTGTCTCATCCCTCTATAGATTTTCAAACCACATGATTACAGAAACAGAAGCTGGAAGTTGCATTTGCTAAGCATTTTAAAAGCCCAGAAACAGGGAAACTCAACAACAACAACAACAACAACAACAACAAAAAGTATTTACAGCAACATGACTTTGAAGCCAACTCATTTTGGACCTGCCTCTTGCCTTGTGAAGTGTTAGAGGGACCACAGCTGTGATGATGCAGGACTCTAATGACAGACACGAGTGAAGCACATCAAGCAATGCTGATAGGACTCACCTTTCCTTGCCAGATGTGGCACCCCAAAGGGTGTTTGTAAGGCAAATGCCCTCTGGGCTGCTTGTTGTCGAGGTCAACACAGCCTTTGGGTGCATAAAGAATGGGATACAAAGAACAAAAACCTGATAGACCCAGACTAGCTCCGTTGGTAGAGCCTGGTACTAGAAACACCAAGGTTGTTGGTACAATCCCCATATGGGCTATTCACTTAAGAGTTGAACTTGATTATCCTCATGGAACTTGGGATTAGTTCCAACTCAGAAGATTCTGTGATTCTGTGATAATGGCCTGTGCCTGCTCTGCCTCTGTGTCACTCAAGTGCAGCCCTATTTGACTCTGGGATTGGAGCATGGGACACAAAAGGGTGAGTCCCATCTTCTGGCTTTGTCTATGATAACTCTGCAAAATGACACAGTAGGAAACAGAGAGCGTAGCAAAAACGATTAGAAGCCAGTAGACTCTTCTGATGGGGAAAGATAGGGAGATTGAGGCGGTGTAATATAGAAAGAAGATGAACACCAGGGATGGGAAAAATAGGTAGAAAATAACCCCTGGACAGGCAGAAGTAAATTGTTCCCTCATATAGACTGCCCAATAATACCCGAACAGAGGACATCCAATTAGAATGAAAGGCAATGAATTTTGAACTGATAAAAGGAAAAACTATTTTTAGACAATGAATACTTAACCTGTAAAGTTCACTGCCATGCGATTTTACTGAGGACAGAGGCTTAGTAGCATTCAGAAGAGAAAAAGCCATTGATATGAATAATGAAAATATTCGCCGTTACACTTGACAGAATAAAATCTCTCTGGAAAGGATTTTAACTCCTCCAGGCCCAGTGAGAACCTCTGCTCCATGACAAGGAGGGGAGACAGGAGTTATCTCCTGGGCATGTTCCCTGTTCTAAATTGTGGATGTCCACCACAGTGGCTGCCACCTTCTCTGCAACTCTCAGTGCTGGGAAGAGAGAGAGGACAGAAACCAGTCAGAGGGGCACCAGAGATGCTCTCGTATGATAATTCCAGCAGCCTGGTAAAAGGGATTTTAATTGCTTTTCAATTCCATCTCTGCATTGTTCAGCCATCTGCCAGTTCCCAAGGCCAAAGAAGCAGCTTACTATCTCTGTAGGAAAGGAGAATTCAGCCTGCTTTCTGTATTCTGCCAGATGAGGTTATTGCTTTATCTCTTGCTAATCTGACCAAAGTATCCCTCCTTGGCAGAAGAGTTGGCTGGTTTTCAGCTAATCATCTTGACATCACCCATAACTTCAGTATTTTCATAGAAAAGCCAAAGTTATAAAATAATTACACCTACCTGAAGCTGGAGGGTAAACACTTAGGTGCTAGTGATTCTTCAAGGGATTTACAGAGGGGACTGGCCTTGTCTCAGTGCCATTTTGCATTCAGTATCTACCCTCACTCAGAAGAGCTCAGCTTCACTTACTGCTGCTCACTGAGATCAGCATTGATGGTTCCCCATAAGACGTTACATTATCCCTTCTTCCCAGAAGATGCGAGAGTGGCAGAGGAATGTGGTTTGCCATCTATCCCAAGGAGAAAACTTGTAACCAATCTCTTAGGCCTTTATTCCAAGGCCACCTTCCCCTGCCAAGGGATGATCATGTTAACTCTTTCCTCCGTGGACCACATTCATCCCAAGAATGCAAAAGATTTCATTAAGATTGCCTCAGCAGCCCAACACACCTAGGAAGCAGGTGGGTGAAAACCGTCTCCATTCGGACCTGAAAAATTAACATGTGAATTAAGCAGCCTGTGTGAGCACAAAATGCAAATCCTGAAAACATCCCTGCAGGGCCTATAAGGCACAATTATTGCTCCTGAGTAGCTAAAAGCATTGCAATACATCAAGCAGGCAACCCTCCACCTGTCTGCTTTCCCTTTGCCTATTCAGAGTATGCTGCCAGAGCCAGCCACTGTGCAGAACACAGCTGGGGGGAAACTGCTGCCACCGTGCCTGCAATGCCTTAGTTCAGCCCAGCTCAGCAGGTACAGGCACAGCCAAGACATGGCAAGCCCACGTCTGGCTGCTTCTTCTCTCTCCAGAGAAGGCCTGGGGAATGACCTATTGCCACCAGCCTTGATGTTCAGCTGAGCGGCTCCTACTGGGATTTGGGCTTGATCACCCCAAGCACACCACCAGGAGCTGAACCCATTTCCCTTTTGGGTCAAGGACTCTAAGATAAACATCCTGAAACTGGCTCAGTCCCACCAAAGCCCATCTAGCCAATTTTCTCCTTAAGATGAGTATAGTTCAAGCATACACAACACCCCATGGCAAGGACTTCTACTGCTTAGCTACATGATGTGTGAAGAACAGGTGGTTCCTCTTTTGAACCTCCTAGTTTTCAACACAGCTTAATGAGCTCCTGGATCTCACACTGGACAAGTGATAAATGAAAAGCTGGTGAGAGGAGAGGCTGTGTTTCAGGCAGTGTTTCCTGACCTCAAGGGGGGATTGCAGAGGCTGAAGTGGATGCACAAGTCCCGAAAGAAGGCTGGGTTAGCTTTGACCTTCTCTCTCCCTATCAGAAAGCCAAGGTGCCTAATCCAGGGCTCTGTGGGTCCAGGTGAGGTACCAGTCAACTTGTCCTTGCAGGTCCAGGTGAGTGGCAGATGCTTGCTCACTGTCATGCACCACACACAACCACACTCAGTAGCCCTTGCTCCCAGGTACTTTTGACAGATACACCAAGTCGCATCCCACGGCCACCCACACGGAATAAATCAAATCTGTGTGATACTAGAGGGAAAAAACAGGAAAGAACTGAGAGCAGAATGCACAGCAAATAGTAAACAACTGTTTGTGATGGAGTGATATTAAAATATTGGAAGTGATGCTGAACTTAGCATCAAAGAACAGTACAATCTATACCAGTCAGGAGGAACAGTCTGGCACCCAGGGGGGTTGTGATAAACTCAGGAAATTATTAATCTGTCTAAAGAAAAAGGAAGAAAGAGATAAAAAAGTTCTTCCTATGGAGGATAAAGTGGATTTTTATTACCCATGCAGACAGGTATCAAGACTGTTTTTGTGAATTACTTTAGGTGATTATGCCCATGGCTAAGTAGGATGAAGTCAGAAGATGGTTGATTGTCTTCTGGGAAGACATGAATTAAAGGGATTTTAGAAGATGAATAAAGAACTCCAGATAAGGCTCTAATGGATCAGAGGATACTGCAGCCATGCTTCTGCTACATTAGGGTAAGAGCTGCCTGGGGGAGGCTTTCCAGCATCAATTAACCCTTAGTCAGTCAAGCTTTCTAAAATGGTAGCAAAGACATGGTGTCAATGAACTGCTTACAGATTGAGCCTGTCAGACCTTGAAATGCCTCTTCTTCGCTTTCTTGTGTAGCCCCAGACAAAGGCAGCCTCCAGAAAGTCTGTGAATTATCTGCAGAGATGCTGAGAAAGAGCACTGTCTGTTTCTCTCCCTCTGCCTTGCCTCACAATTGATTTGGCAGCTCTTAAGGTCCCAGATCCCAAAGGCTGTTGGATTCTTCAGTGGCCACAGCCAGGAAAGAGACAGCTCCTGGTTTCTAACACCTATACTTTACAGTCTAGGATGTCAAATAAGCTTGCCAAACTCATTTCACACAGTAGCTGCCATGCATTCATCAGGCTTTAATAACAATAATTGACAAATATTTTTCTAAGTAGAAAATACACTCTTCCAAGAGAATCTCTTCTCACTTGAATAAAGCAGAGGACAGCTAGCCTTTTCCCTGGATGAAAAGTCACCTTTACTGAGCTTAGGTAAGACTGGAAAAAAGTAAAATAAATAACTTCCCATCTTCCTCCTGTGTTCGAAATCCCACTATCCTTCATAGCAGGGTTTATGCTACATCTTGAGCATACCTGAGCAGAACCCCTGGAGAACAGGTCCCACAGAAGCAGTGCTCATTAAAAGGGCAGGACGGAAACACCAAGCCTGTCAGTGCACAGGCAGGAAAACCAAGAAAAAATGCTGGGAATATTTCTGCAGGAGACACAAATCATCCCAGCTGGCAGTGAGGAACAAAGCTTATTGGAGAGGAGCGGGGGAGTGGACTTCAGTGGCTAATGTGTGTGACTGTGTCCACAGCTGGACACAATACAAGGGACCAGTGTGATGTTCTATAGCCTGATTTATGCAGGTGGGATGAGCTACTGGCTTGCTGGGCCTACAAATTACTGGCTGTGCCTGTAAAGCTCTGAAAGACCAATTTCCAGTGTGGTCACAAAACAGTCATTGCCTGTGACTCTTACATACATCCCTCTCACAGGCTGAAGCACAGGCAGAGACAAACTCAAGCACACCCAACACCATCTAAAGAGCAGTGCCTTGTCACCTGGAGAGCAAAGTTCTTCTCCCAGAACTCTTCCAATTAAAAGCACTCCTTTTGGTATCTTTGCTGGACAAGGAAGATTTGACTGGTGTTTGTCTGCTGTTGAATGTGCTGGGTTTGCAGCCCAGCAAACAGAAGCATGTTGGCAAGTCATGATCTTTTGATGTGAAAAGCTTGTGCAAACCAGCTCTGGAGAGGCACCAGCCACCCCTCACTCCTTTTTTCTTCTTTGACCCTCAGCAGAGAAGCTTCCAAAGCATTCTGGTAGGTACTCAGTTCAGCCTGTCTTTCAAAAGACAGAACAATTTTATTCATTTCTGCTTCCATCTTTCTGCCAGAGCAGGGCAGACAGAGCTACTGCAGTTCAAGCTGAGAGGCAGATGGCAACGGTCAGGATTTCCTACAGTCCTGCTGTGTCAGGTGATGGCTGCAGATTGCCCTGTGCTGTCTGTCCTGTGCTCCCACATTGGTCTGCTCTGAGCAAACAGGGCTGGTTTTACATGCACACAGATACAGACCCCCCCACACACTGTGTCTCCAACCCAGTCATCTACTGCTTTGTACTCTCCTGGGCTCATGTAGGAAATGCCTTCTTGCTCAGTCTCCCCAGGTATAAAAGATTAAGTTTTTGCTGTGTTTTCCCAAGGAGTTGCAACCCATTACTAATTAGTGCCTGCAAAATGCTTTCAAGCTCCTCAAAGGGAAGGTGCAAAAGAAGGACTAAATATCATTAACAGCTTTATTTTACACACAGCAGAAAATTAATGAGGGGTTGGCTCCTCATGAACTGCAACTACCATCCTGCTGAGCAAATTTTTCTTTCATAGCAGGTATTGTGCACACTGTGTTCCTGGAGCACTCCCGTATGGAATATTAACCTCTGAACCAAATGGCTACCAGCTTGCTCCTGGTGTCTGCTCTCTCACCAAGCCTGTCGATCTGCCATGCACAGCTTTTCTGTTCACTTCCATAGAGGTGCCTGGGATGCTGGTGACAGGAGATGGAAACAAGAGGGGGAGAGCCAGGAGACATTTCAAAGGGGTGAGTTGTCTGCTTCCAGGCTCCTAATAAAGGGCACAGGAAAGCAGAAATTAGCTAATACCAGTCTCTGAACTGAATTGCTCTGAGGGTTTCTCCAAGAAGCTCATCCAGAGTGCTTCTGTTACCACTTTGCCATTGTCAGGGCTCTCAAATGACAGCCTGGGGTCCCTGCTGCTTGCAGGGCTGGCAGCCACTCAGGGACTGTGAGAGAAGTAATAAAAACACCGTTCGTGCTAATTTAAAAGTCAGGTCTCCTGTTGAGCATGTTTGAAGCTGGAAGGAACATTGCCTCAATGCAGTTCACGGAATGGGTCTTAGTTGGTGTACCTGCTGCCTTCATATGCCAAAAAAAAAAAAAAAACCTCAGCAGAGACAAGGACACAGAAGGTCCCAACCAAACCCTGGGCTCTTCCAGGCACCTGGCACTGTGTGTTATGGACTCCTGCAGCTAGGGTGTTAGGCTCTGCAGCACGCTCTGTTCCATAGGGATCCTCTGCCCCCGTGGTGGGGAAGCACAGAGCCAAGGGGTTCACAGCCACTGCTTCCCCTCTCCCTCTCTTTCACCCCGACATCACTTGCATTCTCTGCTACTCCCCACAGTCCCTCAGGACAGTCAGGTAAAAACATAAAGGCTCAGCACAGAATTAGGGCTGCCAAAAACTGCATTTTCTGTCACACTGTCTCTTTCTTGCCCACAAACTGGGTTACCAGTGGACACAGAGCTCTTGAACAAAGCTGTCAGCTGCCAGGGCTGTCCAAAGTCAGGACAATCTGCACAGGAAAGTGCTGCCTTCAGCACAATCCCATGGGAAGTGTAGGAAATGCATGTGGGATATCCCAGGTGAAAGGGGATCCCTTCCCAGGCTCCTTGTCTCTAGTCCTTTAAAAACTCTGCTGCTGGCAGAGACCTTCAGAGTCCAAAATGTGAAGCAGGGGAACAGCATGTTTTTTCAGTGAAGGAACCACATGACCTCCATCTTCAAGTTTCCTCACACGGGAAGCAACTCATCTCACAGAAGCAATGTGGCAAGAGTGCTCTGGGGTGTCACATTTTCATGGTATTTCAACATCTCCAGTCCCAGCATGGGTCCTTCTTTAAAGGAAATTACAGCAACCTTAATACATCAGAGACTGGTGTTCCAGGCCAAGGTCTCAATATGTTCCAGTAAGATACAGGTCAATTTATCCATAAAGCCTTCAAAAGAGCATTTGCCAGTGTGAGTGATGTCGGTAAGGCATGGTATTTGCTGGGCTGCAAGTCAGCTGAGACAAAGGACTCCCTTCTGAGTTAAACTGTAGAGACGAACATGTGTGGAAAACACCTGAGTCCTCTCTACCTTGGAGCAAAATATGGCTAAGCTATGTTTGTCAGTCTTAGCAGCAGCTGGTACACAAAACAGCTTTGTCTGTCTACTTGTTTCCCCTACAGATGTCTCACTGTTTCATGACACTTCAACATCCTCTTCCAAACCCTGACTGTACCTCTGAAGCAACATGCTTGATGTCATTTTAAGGACTGGACATTGGAGACTGGAACTAAGTAGTTTGGCTAATTTCTTTCTCTTTCCTGGTTGTGAAATCTAGGAACAGTGGAGTCCTTTTGTAAAGTTATCAAAAAGCATTCAAATCCCACCTGCATGTGCCACACACATTTCAAATTTCAAGTTAGAAAAGAAAATACATACCTTGTGCTGCGGCCGTTTTCTCCCATGCCCTGGTCTCCCTCCTGCCTGCCAATGCCACATTCACAGCCAAGGCAAAGGCTGTGAGACACAACCTGGTGCAGCACAGACAGCTCTATCTGGCCTCATCTCAATGTGCAAGCTGCCCAGGTTCAGAGCCATCAGAAGAGCATGAAGGTGCCACATTTTTCTTGGGAGAGGAATCAGCCCAACTAAGACAGCTGCTTTATCCCTAATAAGTGAGGCTGGAGAATCAGTTTTCCAACTGCTCTAACTGGAAAAGACAGATGAGATTTTGGACACTTAAAGCTTTTCTCAGGTCTGAGACACAAGCAGATAATGTCAGATGAAGGATGGGACTGAGAAAATGGTGCTGATGTTTCACTTCTTTACATTCATCAGACGGGCAGTCTGAGAGGGGAAGGTAATAAGGTTATTAGTCTGCTTCACACAGCCACAGCCTCTGCTGCACCCAGAAGGAAAACGTCACAGCAAACGGAAGTCCCTTTTCACACCAGCATCCTGATGGTTGAAGCGTCACCCTTGAAACAAGGCAGGAACACATCAAACTGTTCCTCAACCACCTCCCAGCTGAGCTAAAAAGTCTCTTGGACTATATCCAGATTGCTCTGCCAGACCAGCCTCCAGAACCAGCAACAAAAAGGATGCTCCTGCATTCCTCCAGCACAGCTTGTAGACAGGACCCCATCCAAAATTCAGACTGTATTTAACCTATATGCACAGGTTCAACTCATCTCCTAGGGATTCCCATAATTGAACACATTTTGACTGGGCTAAAAAATATACTGTCAACCTGGAACAACTGCTGAGAGGCTGGCTGGAATGGGCTCTCAGCAAGGGAGCTGTCAGTATCTCATCCAAGTGTGGGTTCAATTCCTGTTCCCATAGTCAGAACTGTTCAGGCCCCAGGAAGGGCAACATTGCCCAGCACAGCCCACTGCTGGTGGCCTGAGCCCAGCTCCCTACAAGGGACAGGAAGACAAATGAAGTTTTGTGTTTCAGAAGCACAGTCTTTGGGGTTCACTCAGAACTGGTTGATCTCAGCAGGGAAAGGGAAAACACTCAGTTCTCAGCACTGATTTCAGGAAGACACTTAATTAGGGTGGCCCACCCTGCAGTCTTGCTTGTTGAAGAGAGAGGGCTAGGGACACTCCTCCATGGGCTGCTTTGATGCTCCCACTGCAGGTGCCTGCAAAAGCTGAAGGTGGTGCAAGGCATCTCTAAAGTGGGGATAGTATTGCATTGCCAGGAAAAGGAAGGAAGTAGGAGCCTCAGCCTCATGGAAACATAGCCATCTCTTGCTAGCAATTTCACAAGAAGTGTCTTCATGCTGTGTAGGAACCATCCCTGCAGCAATTGACAGGAAGAATTTCAATCAGAAATACATCTCCTGTAAGGACTGCTTTGGGGGCCAAACAGAGGGAGCAACCTGCAATCTGCTTTGTATCGCTGAGCAATAATGGGACCAGGTGAGATGGAAAGCAGATAGAAAGAAAGTGAATAAGGCTCCAGTCACTGGGGAGAGTGGAAACAATCAGAACAGTGACTGCCACAATACAGGATGATGCTGTTTCAACCAGCTCTGCACTAATCAGAGCCCCAGCTCTCTCTCCCCTCCAAATCTGCCTCAAGACATTCAAACAGTAAGCAAACTCCTGACCACAGACTAGATTTAAAAACACTTTGTCTGCAGTTTATCTCAACCAATAGCAGACCAGGAGCTCATCTGAGTGCATGACTCAACTCAGTTCTTCCTTCAGGCAGCTTGTGCAGAGTTCTTTTCACTCTCCCTGCAGGATTAGCACCCAGTGTAGTCACAACCTGATGGATAGGGTGCTGTCTGACCATTGCTCTGTGTAGTGCCTAAACCAGAGACACAATAAGCTGGTCAGGCTGTTGCTGCCAGCTGATGAGAGGGAAATGAAGGGAACACCTGCAGGGAAGAAGAGCAACAAGTGGGCCACCATGTACATCCCACCTCTTCTCACCAAGTGAAAACAGCAAACCCCCTTATCACAGGCTCACCCTTTCTAGGCTGGCCTTGGCTCTGCCACACACTCCTGCCTTCCTGCCAGGATTTGGCCAGTTCTGCCTTGTCACCTCCACCAGCTGTTTACACTACAGGGAAGCCTGGAGCTGCCTCTCAGCAGGTCAGCCAGGGGCAACATCACCCAGCCAGCTCCACCCAGGCACGTTCCAAAAGCTGCCTGGCAGACAGACTCTTGCCCTGGAATGAAGCCCGAAGGACACAGCAGCCAATGCAGGGCAGCAAAACCTGATTTTCTCAGTCTGTCAAAGCAGAGAAAGCAGTTTTTGGATGATCTCTGCACTAAATGGAAACCTTCTGAAGCTGATTTTATTCCCCAGATCCCTGCCCCAGTAGGTTCAAGGTTCAAAAGGACAACCTGGAGGGAATACAAACCATGGTTAGGTTGAAGAAAGGCTAGAACATATCAACTGGAGTAACATAGGAATGGCTTCTTAGTGCCCAGAAGGATTTCTGACCAAAACAGAAGAAACACAGAGCAACTTAAGGCCCTGGAGTATCCCATGAGGAGAGGAGCAGCATCCTGTTCTCCTCACTATGTGCTTTTCATTCTTCTTCCCCATCAGGCACAGCACTTGCCATGGGATCCTCCTGAAGCCAGGGCACTGGCCAGACTGGACTTCCCATCTGCCCTAGAACCTCTGTTCTTCCTAAAGAACTTTGGGAGGACACAGACCCCTCCGTGAAGAGAGCAAAAGGCACTGCAAAATTTCAGAAAGTTTTACATAACAGTGAAACCATTTCCCAGGAAGCTGTATTTGTGCCATCTTTTTATATTTCAAGTCTGTTCCTGTTCTCTTTTTTTTTCCCCCCACAGTAGCAGCAGCAGTGTACTTAGCCTAGTAAATAATGCATACTGCTCTCACTGCTATGCAGACAGACAAAGGCAGGTAGTGTATCAAAGAATAAAATTGTACAGCGAATTGCAGTGTAATAGCTGTAATTTAGTGCCCTGTGGGCGATCCAGAGATTCAGAAAGTATCAGAGACCCATGCTCGGCGCTGACTGACAAGGTGACTGGAGATACAGCACAGTGTTTGACCTTTGGATTGTTTCCAACCTAAGCAGAGACATAAAAAATTCAGGAGACCACGCTGTCTCCCAGCAAAATGGTTTGTAGGGTGGATAAATAGATGGATTTTGTGTGAACACACACGCGGTATATTTATGTGGGTGCACCGAGATAATTAAAGAAACACTGATCAAGACCCAGACTACTTATATAACAGAAATTGCTGGGGATGCTGGGGTTATATCAGGGGTTTTTTTTATTGTCTGCTTGCAAGAACAAGGGGAAGTCTCCATTAGGGCGCCAGTTGGATCCCAGCTCAGGAAATCTCAATTGATTTCACATGCAGGCTAGCAGCTAATGATATGTGTGTGTGTCTGTCTGTCTGATTTCAGCTCTTTGGTCATCTCAGACTTCGGGGCATTCAGATTCCTTGCCAGGTTCCCATTTCTGGAGCATTTGTCTCCACCAATCAGCCAGTAAGTCATATGAGAAAGCAGAAAAGATAGCATGAAAAATAATGCTATTTTCAGACTCCCTACTAGCCTCTTGATCAGAAGCAGTGAGCCGCACGTTCCCTTGGAGCTCAGCAAAGACCTGGAAGGATCTAATCACTCTCTTTCTACCTAAACAAGACAAGAGCATGCAGGGATGCACAGGGCTGTCACCTCCCATTTGCAGACATCTTCATGTAGGAGTAAACTCCTCTCTTCTCCCTCCTCAGAAAGCCCAAAGCATCCCCTGTTCTTACAAGCCTCTCTCCCATTACCCCAGGGAAAACAAGAAGCAAAGGGTCAACCCATGTTCTCCTAGGAGTACAGGGGCCTGATGACCACCAGGATGAACAAGAGGGGCTTTGAAGCAGAAGGCTGACTGGGAAGGACAGTGCTTAGCATAAATATTAGGCACTTTCTTTTCAAAGAGTATCTCACTGTCCAGAAAACCACAGGACACATTAGAGGACAAGTCCATCACTGTCCCTGCAGAGGAGGATGGACTCAATCTAACTGCACAGCAAAGTTCATGAGCCAGGGAATACATTTACATATCTGTCGTCTTTCATATCAACTGACAGCTCTGTTAGGATCGGCCACGGCACTCAGCAGCCTCTCTGCCACATGACAGGCCTGCAGAAGAGATGATGTAGGAAGAGGTACAGATTTGGTTTCTCCTGCCTCTATCAGTAAGACTACAGAATCCTTGAACACTTCACTACTCTAACAGCACCTGGAACCTTGTAGGACAAGTTCCCCATGGGATTTGGATAGAGAATCTGGTGCTTTTGACAAACAGCAGATGTGATTCAGCTTCCTCATGCCTTTTACACCACTGTCAACTGAAACCGGAGATCTTAATGCCCCTGGGACAAGGAGATGGGGGAATGCCACACATAAATTGAGCAGAAAAGTCAAGATGGGAACAGAAGAGAATTTGCCACCTGCCCATTATCTCCTAACAGCCAGGCAAGGAAGTAGAGCAGGTGAGAATGGGGTGACGAGGGCAGGAAGACTCTGTGCACCAGATGACTGAGCTAGAAACCAGACACCGAGCACAGGACCACAAACACAGTGTGACCTCTGTATCACCAGACCAACCTTGCCACGCTAAATCTCTGCAGCCTATTTGCCAAGTAAGTACTTTCTGGTTCCCTGGAGCCTATTCAAGGGGATAAATCTCCAAGAAAGGGCTCAGGTCCTGAACATAGCTGAGGGACCCCAAGTTAAAAACATTATTATAAAGCCATGTCACCCACTTTTTAACTGGCAGGGGAGCCCAGGGGGTTCTCCCCAAGAGACTCCTCAAGATCCCTCAAGCACATCAGAAGCAAACTTTTGTGGGGCACTGATGGCCACATTTGCTCTTCCCTGATACTCGGTGAATGTTAAAACCAGGGCATACTGTTCTACTCAGCCATGCTCTGATTCAGAAACACGCAGCTCCCCGTGACTTCCCAGGCAACCAGCAGGACCCTGTACTGCCTCTGCATCACACTGCCTGTCTCTGTGATGGATGCACCTCTGCTGGCTGCAGAATAAACTTAGCCACAGGGTTGTGGCCCCAATAACACAGCACTTCATAAAGCTGCTTGGGTCTCTCTCTCTGTTCTCAGATATTTATAAAGGACCCATCCTCACAATATATCTGACCACTTCACACTCCAACAGATATTTTTTCTTGTAACTGCACTCTTACCCTTGCTCAACAGGTAGAAACCATGCCCACACAATTTCTTAGACCCTCAAGATGATGCAGTGTGGTTTGGGGAGGACAGCAATCCTGTCATAAAGCATAGAACATAAATGACTGTGACAGACTCAAAAGAATGCCTCCAAACTGGCACCTGATATAAGAACACTTGGGCTGACATGTGCCAGGGGAATGGGCAGAGATTAAAGCTGGTGAGAATCTCCAATTTCAGTAATTCATTTGGGCAAACCTGTACCTCTGCTTCCAGGTCTGCAGAGTGGGGCACATCCACTGGACCCATGGAATCCTCCAGTTCTCCTGCTTCCTCTGCACTAACATAGCACAGTTTGGAGTTCAGCTTCATTCAGCATCAAAGCAAGATCTGTGATTACACACTGTGCCTAGCTCTGTGAAAAGCAGGACTCCATCTGTTCCCACCACAATTACTGCACTGCATGGACAGACGTGATCTTGTATGAGGCACACAACTCCTCAGAGCCCCTCACGTTTGACCAAGTTGTATATGACATGGGCTTTCATCCAAACAGAATCTATTGATGAGGGCAAGCATTAGTCCGAACTACAGAATTCCTTCTTGGTCCAACTCTGCATTTCACCGATGCCAGTTTTGTCTCCGGTAGGTTGTTTTGATTAATTTCATTTAATTAATTCCATCATCTCAAGCTGTTCCCAGAATCTGTGTGAAGCCCATCAAGGTGGAAGCAGAGAACATGATCCACACAAACTGAAGATGCAGTCCATTGGATTCTCAGGATTTATCTTCCCAGAAGAAAAAAACACCTCACACTACAGGAGCATCTTTCAGACAACTGAAATTTGACAGTGCTTTTTGTTCCTCTTCTGCTCCCTAGTGGCATTTAATTCTGCTGTCTCTGCTGGTAGGGGCAGACATGTCTGCACTGGAATTTTTGTCCCCAGGTCATCATCATTTGCAATTTCATCCCTGCTTATGGAACTTGGGGAGAAGGTAGGGAATTAATATGCTGGTCCTACAAGAGGGAAGTGGGAGAATAATTAAGCTCTGCAGGCCAGTTCTAGCTCACAGCACATCTCAGCTTGTTGTCTGCCTGCTTGCACTTAGTTTCTGTTTCCCCCAGGCGGTCAACACACAACCTCTGCCCCAGAGACATTTTCTACTTACTCCAATGTGTTACAAGTCATCATGTCCCAGGGACTCCCCATTTCTGGCTGCCTTCAGCATCAAGATGCTTCCCTCCATGTCTTCACGGGTGCAATTATATGGAGCGTAACCCCAACCCTAGGCGGAGCCTTAAAGGCCGCATGGAGTAAGGCTGGTGCCAATGAGGAAAGTGTGGAGAGAGCCAAGTTGGGGCAGTCCCGCACTCCCCTTGGCATGGCTTTTGCAGCTGCAGTGTGCCTGGAGCTCTGGGCTTTCTGATTTTCTGAACCATAACCCTGCGCGTAACCCTAACCCTAGGCAGAGCATTAAAAGCTGCAGGCTCACCATTCCTGCTCTCACCTCTGCTTTTCCCTGCAAAGCGGCTTCTCCATGGACACAGCACGGTGATTTCCTTCCTTCTGTGTTCCCAGTGACCAGCTGCATGTGGTACAGCAGGGCTGGGAGGGGAGAGGAGACATAGCATTGGGCTAGAGCTGGACACTCGCGATGCTGGGGGAAACCCATTCTCAGAAGGTCCCTGGAAGGTCCCCTCTGGTCTCATGGTCCATTGAGACAATGCCTAACAAGCTGGGGAAGGATGTGTTGGGGACACAAGGGCTGCTCCCCATGGTACAGCCAAGCATAAGAGGTCAGGCCCCTGATTCAGTGCTAGCCCAGCTACTTCAGTGCTGTGAAGACTGAGTCAGATACTGCCTCACATCTATAAAGTGAGACATCTGGCCTCAGCTTCCTCTCAGACTTGTCAGAGACTGATTCATTTATCCTTACAAAGCACAGTGAATCTTGCAGATGGAGAATGCAAAAACAGGTAGGAAGGTAGTAAATCAGGAGTGCCCAGGAACATTCTCCTAGACTCATCCTGTAAACTAGCACCAAATGGCTCACATCCATATTATTAAACTCTCTTCACCTCTGAAACCATGACCTCATGAAAAAGCCCATTGGGAGTGGTCCTCTGCCTATAACTCCCAAATCACGCCTGGAAATTGCCTGGGACACTCCTAGCGAGACTAAATTAAATCATGCCAAGGCTATGCTGACACTTAAATCTGATGATTGAGTTTGTATTCTAGGAATGTTTCCTGATGTTGCTTAATTTACTAGTAAAGACTTAATTACTAGTGAAGACTTAATGTCTGTTCTATTAAATTACCCTCAAAGTCAGCACTGCCCTGATAAAAATCAGCAAGTGTCCCTAAACCTTTCTGAAAACTTTTGATTCCTTAGTCATTACCTTCCCATCTCCTCAATAAATGTGGAAGAAATTATTAAATAATCAATTTGTTATCACTTAAAGATAATCAGGTAATACAAAAAAGCCAGCAGACAAAAAGCCAAGAACAAATCATGTAAACTGTTCAGCTTTCTTTGTCACAGTAACTGAAACAGTGGAGAGAGCAAGCCCAGCAACACAGGCTATCCTGATGTGTAGTAAGGCTTTTTGAAACAATATTTGTCAGAGGTATGCACTCTGAAACTAGTTATCAGCCGTTTGTCATCAGACCAGGAGGACTTACATAGAACAGATCTATCAACTGGTTTCCCCAGTGACTTGGATAATCAAATAAAGCATGTTTATAAAATGCATAGTTCACCCTGAGTCTGGAAGATCATGCAAGACTGAAGGCACAATAGGGGGAAAAAAAGATTTTAGCAAATTGGAGAAATAGCTCACATTCAGCCAGCTAAAATTTCATTAAACTGGTGCAAAATACTGAACTGAGAAGGGGAAGAAATTAAATGCACCAATAAAGAAATGGGGAACACCTACTTAGACGTCAGCACTGAGGAAACATTGAGGAGTTACAGGGCTGTGAACCAAATATGAATTGCCATTGGGAAAGTATAGCATTAAAAGACAAATTTCCTTCTTGGCTGCATTAGTAGGGCACACTTTTGGCAAAAAGACAAAGGGGATCATTTTTTGCTTTCTCAATACTCCCAAGTTAGATAGGATTAGTCTAGGTTTGGACCGGAGAAAGGTAACAAACAGTATAAAAGGTGCAAAATGCATAGGATTGAAAGAACAGGACTGCTTGATATGGAGTAGTTCAAATTTATACTCATGACCATGGATATTCTAAAACACAGAAGCTGATGTCATTGCATGTGAAAAACTTCCAGATCTGTTCTTCAGATTTCAAGAAGGAAAATACTATAAATTTGCAGAGGAAAAGAAACAGTTTTTCTTTCATGCATTAGCATGTAGGTGACATGAATGACATTATATAGGAAATGAAGATGTAACGGGGATGGATGAAGAGAAGGTGTCAGCTGAGGGCAGAACCCGGAAACACAAGATCAGGTAACAGGCATAATGAGGTTATCAGCTTGATGGATTCAGGAGTGCCAGGAGGAGTAATACACAAAACTGCTGCTTGCAATGGTGGGAATGGTGGCTTGCTTGTGAGGGAGGAACCAGTTCCCTTTTTCTGTCTTCCCAAAAGATGTGACAACAAAGGTCACAGTCACCTGCCCACAAAATGGTGCATGTTTGTCTCTCTGTGGAGAAGTGTATGTGAAAATTGACAGTCCTCCCTGAATCAATACTCACCTTTGTGAAGGAGAAAATGCTTTCTGTTGAGCTAATGGCTATTTCAGCCCATTGTAAACCATAACAGATGGGTTTCTTCAAACCTCTATGCATTTTTAGATTGTATTTACACTCACTAATCAAGTCTTCTGTCTAAGAGGGGAAAAAATAACATTCTCCCACTTTTTCATTTTCTCCCTCCCCCCGACACTGTGCTTCCCCAGGGCTGCTGGCTGGGTCCTACTCAGTTTCTTTACTGCCTTCTGACTGAGCTGCTTCTGCTTGGAAAGCAGTTATCTCACAGTGTCTCTCAGCTTGGAGGTGGGAGTTCTGGCTCCTTTGGGTTCAGAAGTATACACTCTGTTACAAAGAGTCAAGTACCACATTGGGAAGCAGAAAAGAGTACAGCTGTCCCTCATTTTCTGCAGATATAAAATGAGAGTGACGCTGTTACCAACACATGCCACCTCACATAGTAAAAATTAAGGAAGGGGGGGTGTTCAAAAGAAAAACGAAGCACACTAATTAGGTATCAGTATTATCACTGCTTGTGTGGCAGGCATCTGCACTCCTGCCATTCTAGCAAAATTTCAGTCAGCAGAGGGTATTTAGTCAAAATGAAAATTCAGTCTGTATGTCTAATAAATGTTGCTGCTGCCCAGCCTTCCTTTTTTGCCAGCAAATAGCTCTGCTGCTCTCTGTCATGTAGCAGCAATGTCCTACCCTGAAGACATATGCATTTCAGCGGTGTTGAGCTTTTTAATACAAGACAGCAGTGTTTCATAAAAAGCTTTCTTGGTCAGAACAAGCGTTGTCATGCATATGTAACATCATGATTAGCATCCTGCACTGAACTGGCTGGCATGCACAAAGTGCTATCTCCAGGTAGATCACACAGCTGGCTTCTCCTCAGCTGCTTCAGCACGAAGCTAGCGCTTGAGCAGGAAGCCCCAAGGACAATCTGAGTAACACAATCACAGAATCGATTAGGTTGGAAAAGACCTCTGAGACGATTGAGTCCAAGCTGTGATGGAACACCCCCAGGTCAACTAGACCATGACACTGTGTTCCAGTCATCTTTTCCTAAACACCTCCAGGGATAGCGACTTCACCACCTCCCTAGGCAGCCTGTTCCAATGTTTGACAACCTTTTCAGTGGAGAAATTCCTCCTGGTGCCCCAAAAAATTGTCATTTATCTAATACGCCACAAAGCAGCCGTCCTGGGCTAGCCTTGCGTTTCCGAGGTTGCCTTCTTCCTGAGTGATTCCGACCCCAAGCAGTACAAGACCCGGTCTGGACTTGCCAGGAACGCGCTGGTTCCACTTGCGGGAAACCCAACTGATCACTTCGGATCTGCCGGGACAGACAGCACCCGAGGGAGCCGCGGTCCCTGAGGGGTGGGGAGGCCGGACGAGGCATGACCAAGAAGCCCCACATCAGCTTCCCATGGCCGGACTGGCGGGGGCTTGGAGTCACAGCCTTAGTGCCGGGCTTCGGCGACGGCATGTGGTGTCCTTGCTCCCGCCGGGCCTTTCAGCCAGTGCCGTGAGGGGCGGTGGGTGTGTGTGCCCGTGGGTGCTGCGGCGG
>VZTZ01050758.1:732613-771713 GCA_013400955.1 Drymodes brunneopygia
CGGGCCGGGGCCGCCAGCCCGGTGTGTGCGTACGGCGCTGGACGTCAGCTGTGTGCTGCTGCTTCTTGAGAGGAGCCCAGTGGGAAAGCAGCATGTCAGGGGCCTGTTAAATCACAGCGAGGAGAAAGGGTAGAGGCTGGGTTTTAAAAATACGCCTCCCTCTAAAGCTGCCCTTTTATTGTTGCGCTTCGGTGTTTTGTCTCCCTCACTGGAGATCCCATGTGCTTGAGGATGACTCTTCTTGAGCAGGGANTGTGGGAACCACGCCGAGAGGGCTCGCGGGGCCAGACCGAAGGCCGGGAACACTGGCCCGGCCGAAGCGGGCGGGGAGCGCAGCCCGGGCCAAGATGGCACCTCCCCCCCCCTCCCCCGCAGAGCGGCTCCTCACCACGGGACACGCGAGGGACGGCCCTGCGCATGCGCGGCCGGGCGGGGCCGGANGTGGTAGGAGAGCTGCTGCTGGTAAGCTCTGTTGAAGCTTTGTATTCCTGTTAACAAGCTGAGTTGTGTTAGTTAAGGTCTCCCTGTAGCATATGTGTTTCTGGCTCCTGCACTGATCAGTGCTGTCTGGACTGACTTGGAGGAGACAGTGGAGAGCCCATAGTTCAGGTCTGTGGGTTGTGGATACTGTGGGGACAGCAAATCCTGAACGTTGCTCACAAATGGCTGAAATGGAGCAGAATTAATTCAGTGAATCTCACTGGTCACCTGTCTGTTCTGAAGTCTTTTCCGGTGAGCATGTGCACAACAGACCGAGGTAACCAGAACAGAAAGGCCAGGGATATGGCAGGGCTTGTCATATATGTGTCATCAGCTTGTAACATAAAGGCAAGTGTCACAGAATCCTTAGGGCTGGAACGGACCTCTGGATATCATCTCATCCAACCCCCTTGTCAAGGCAGGGTCGCCTGGAGCAGATCACACAGGAGCATGACCAGGTAGATTTTGAATGTCTCCAGAGAGAGAAACCCCACAACTTGCCTGAGCAGCCTGTTCCAGTGCTCTGCCACCTTCAATGTAAAAAAGTTTTGGCTCATGTTGAGATGGAACTTCCTGTGTTTCAATTTACAGCCATTGCTCCTCATCCTGGCACTGGGCACCACTGAAAAGAATCTGATACCAACCTCTTGGCACCTTCTTTTAAGATACTTATGAGTATTGATGAGTTCCCCTCTCATCCTGCTGTGTCGAACGGGAGTTCGGTTTATGGTTTTCTGGTGTGTTTCATTGGTTAGGCTTTCATTAGAGAGAGTTCTGGGCACTCTAACTCAAATATAACCAGCAAAGGGAGTCCAGAGGTGTTTTCTGACTGTCCAGGCTTCCTTTGGTGAGCCTACCAGGGAAAGCTGAACAGTGATTTCTTTTTGTGGTTGTGGTTTGAAAGGTGGCAGATAAGAAGAGTTGAGATGGTTTGGTCTACCTTACAAAAAGAGACATGGCAAAAAGGCTTAGCCTGTTAGCGGCCTGCTGTTCACAGAATGAAAATTTTAGCTGCCACAGAAAATTCTTGCAAAGTGTTTGAGGACTTGTAGTAGCTTTAGATTAGTTTTGGGGTTTTTTTTTAGATATTTTCATGATGGAACATACTAGTTTTGAAAGGATACTACTCTTTTCTTGGTGTGTTACAGGTGAAAATCTCTCAGTGCAAAGATACTACTACAAGATAAAATTCTTTCCATTTGCAGTGATGAGAACAGTACTGAAGAGAAGGGATGAAGAGGAAAAAATCCCTTTAAGCCAGAGGAGGAGGGGGCTGTGTTTCAGTTTGCATGACAACCAAGATACTTGTTTCATAATTTAAACTTTTATTCTGTTCAATGCTACCTTCTGAGCTGTTATGATTGTAAAGAAAACTTTTCAAATTAGTCTTAATATGACGTGATGCATGACTGGCTTTGAAAAGCCTCATCTAGATAGAGTCATGCTTGTTTAACTGAAGTCATGATGCTAAAGGAATGCAATTTTCTATATGGACACTTATCAGATTAGCTTGCACTTACAAATTGCAGATGTAATTGATATGATCTGGTTTAAACAGATATAAATGTGTCTCCATAATGTTGTGGTGGTTTAAATTCATGCTACTTCTTTCATATAGCTCCAGTCTTTTGACAGGCAGCCCTATTGACAATGCTGAGCTGCATAGGGCTTGCTTGAGGAAACTCATCAGGAAAATGAAGCTTGCAAGACTGGTCTATTTTGTACCAAAATAGTGAAAATGGAATTAACTCAAAAGAGTGACACAGATGGCCAGAGGTGTGGAATACTTCTATGCAAGAAACTACCAAGCATTCCAGGTCCTTTTGAGCTGGAAGACTTGATGGCAAGGGACCCAATATAGGTCTATGTCCTCTGCTTCCTATTTGTAGCTTTAAATGAAGAATGAACATACACTGTCAATACAGTTAGGGCTATCAAATGAAACTAGCAGCTGGCAAGCTCAGAACAAACAGGAGGGCTTGGTTCTTCCCATAACCTGCTGTGAAACTTCTTGCCAGAGGATGTTGTAACCATTGAAAATATACTGGTGGCTCAGGCAGCAACTGAAAAAAAAATCACAGAAGCAGAAAAGTGCATTAAATGCAAAGAGAACACACTGCACTCAGGCAATGCCTGGGCTGCAAAATGTCAAGTGTGTGTTTGTAGAAAGTACTGTTACATGTGTTGCTGCTCCTGATAGGGCAATAGCTGATCAGTGTCTATGAAGGAGCATAAAGAATCAGGAAAAGGCTGACACAGTTTACACTCAGTAAAGCTGTTCTTGCAGAAGTTTTGGAAAATCTGGGTCACATGTTCTGTGGTCACATCCGTGTGTGGCCCTGCAAAGCCGCTGGGCTGGGCTGAGGCAGGATGCACTAATGAGATGGTCCCTGCAAGGCTGAAAGAGGTGGTGTAGATAGGATCCAGCCTTTTCTTTTAGCAACACACAGGGTTGTTCTGCAGAAGTCTTCTTAGACTTTGCTGGTGGATCATCCTCTGCTGGGAATAGTTTATCTGGTAAATATTTCCAAGCATGCTGTGGGCAGAATGTCTGTGAAATGATTTTCCAGCATGCAAAATGATTCCAGGAGCATGGAGAAATTGGAAGTGTGTCCGTGAACTGCAAATTAGCACTTGAGTTTAAACAAAATTTGTCTCTGCTGGACTGATTTTAATAATCCAGCCAAATTTGTGGATGCAGGAACCATTAATTCTTCTGTGAAAGAATGGCTCAAGTGTGCTGGCAAGTGACAAGGCATGTAAAGACTGCTCGGGGAGGGGTTTTTTTCTTCGCCCCCACCTCTTCAGTTGCCTTTGAGCTGTTTTATGAGGGTCAGAAGATGAAAACCTCATTACCTAATGCTGTTGGATGTCGAAGTGTGTGTGATATGGCCCTTTGCCAGTATCTTAATTAGGGAATTCATAAAAGCGGAGGGTGGATGCCAGTTCTTGAAAAGCGCTTTTAGCCTTTCTGCTGGAAAGAAAACTCATTGATTCGCTACAAAATGTATTAAATGGGATCCAGCTCAATTCTATAAGCAAAGCTGCTTCTTTTTCACCTCTCTCTTTGTCTCTGCCTTTATGTGAGCCATTTTGGGCTCCCTGCCCAAGATGGTCTCAACAAATGGAATTTGTAATAAGCATGTATGTCTTCTGGATTGAAATGTATTCCAGGTCTCTCTGGTTTTAAAAGGTTTCCAGATCATGAGCCAGTGTTGCCAGAAATCAGCAAAAATAGCTGATACCTGTAGAACAAAGGAGGCATCTGGTCTGAGATTCCTGTGTGCATTCAAAGCTGCTGGGGCTTGACTTTCTGGAGTGTCTCTTGAGGAGCTTCAGAAGGGCAGCTCTGTGTGCCCAGATCTGCTGCCTGGATGTGAAGCACATGTTTCACTCCCCATTTTTAACTGGAACTACTTAAAGATGTTGCTGTGAGTGAAGTCCTGTGTCCCTGCTACCCTCTGTATGAACCTGAGTTGTCATGGGAGCTTTCTGCATGCTGCATTTCAGCTCTGTCCCAGAGGATCCCTTCAAGGAGAGGAGAGCTAAAGGGAGGAAGGGTTCATTTTTGCACTGTGCTGAGATTGCCACTAAAGAGAGAAGGCAGTGTGAAGTGCAGGGGTGATTCAGCTAAGCAGTCTCGGCTCTTTGTTTTCCTGTGGACTTCCAGTGTGCCTAGGTACATACCCCAACTAATCTCATGTATTATTTAGTAGGGAAAGCTTTCCATCCACAGTAAGCTCAGGTGAGTACCTGCTTCTAGCATTGCTCTCCTGAAGAGCTAGGTGCAGCAGGGAATTATGGCAAAGCCCTACAGATTTTTTTGTGCTACAGTTTTACAGACTATGGCCCCCCCAGGAGTTTCCTCAGCCACCCAGAGAGTAACCAGTAGTTCCCAGGCATTACTCTGATTTTTCCCTGTGCTTATTTTCTATTTCTATTTTTCTTTTGTCCTGCAGTGAAGAGTTACTCGGATGGCTGAGTTGCCAGGAGACTCGTGGCTTGCAGGAGCAGATCCTAAATGCCAGGCAAGCCAATGGCATTGACATACCAAGATAGTACTCTGCCCATAGTTTGGGTCAGTGTCTGAGGCTCCTTACTTAAATAAGCTGCCTTCAGGAGGCAGGTTATATTGTCTTAATTTATAAGTGGGAAAACTGAGGCATAGTGAATGGATAACATCTGTGAAATCTCACTCTTGTCCTTCTTTACAACCCCTAATAACCCAGACTAACCAGAAGAAAAGAAGTAGTGAGATTCTGAAAGAAGTATTTTGTTCATTCAGCAATCTGTTCCTACTTCCTTGCTTTTTTTTTTTCTGATTATTTTTTGTCCCTTGCGCCCCCAGCTCTGCACAGCTGATGGTGCAGTTCTAGGGCATGTGGTTTATTAGCAAATTATTGCTCTCCAGCAGGGGACCCAAACTTGGGTTTTGATTTAAGAGCAGTAAAACCAGCTGAAACTTTAAAGTATTATGTGGAATCTAGAGATTTTTAGTCAGCAGAAAGCAAAAGCACTGACAAAGTTGGGCAGAGTATACTCTTGTTAACTCTCATGAAATGCGGGAAGTATGGGCAGAGAATGTACTAGTGAGAGCAACTGCCAGCTGAGCAGGAGGAACAGGCATGGAGGAGAGGATTGGAGTGCAGTGGCATGGATAATTTAGTGGTGGGGTTGGCAGCTGACTAGCTAAATTTTTAAATGTATTTCCAGAGAAGCCAAGGTGCACTGCAATAAGTTAACTGGCTAAGGAGGAGCCAGGTAACACATGCTGAAGTATCTTTTGCTGTGTATGCACATAAGGGTTTCCAGCAGCTAAGGGAGCAGAAACAGCCATTTGCAAATGGTAGGAACTGGTGAGGGAGATGATAATTCTTAAATTTTACTGGACCAACACCCCACCTCTGCTCTACTGCATTCTGCTGTTAAATTAACTTGCTGATAAGTGTGTTCAGAGCTGGCCTCAGTGAAGTCCTTTCTTGGCCCTGAAGCAGACTGGGGCAATGCATTATGCTGACTGAGTTGGAGTGGATGACATAGAGATGAGCATCTGGAGTTAACATTCTTAACTGGCACAGCTGGCAATGGAGGAGGACAATCATCCTCATCCAGGCAAACCAAAACATTGCCAAACACAGAAGTCCTATTCCCTGAGCTTTGGGATCAGGTGATGTGCCTTGGTGCTCTCCATGGACTCAGGAAGCTGTGCACGTGCCTCTGGGGAGTTTAGCATCTCAACAGCACTGGCAGAGTTGCCTAATAACCTAGGACTTTGAAATTGCTATCTGATAAATCAAAGATTTATTTGAGCCTTGTTACATGTGTCCCCCTCCACAGCTCTGCTGTGCTCCTTCCAGACTATTTAACTGACTGGTAAAACTTCTTTTCATGGTCTGCTTTATGTCAAGCCTCTCCTGTCCTGCTTAGTTATAATGCTTGCCTGCCTTTCCTGAGCAGAAGGTGTGAGATTGTTAATGAGCTCATTAACAGGAGCTGATAAGAACAGAGCCAATCCCAAAGCAGCAATAATTAGGGATCACTAGCTTTGATTTTGTTTCCCTTATTACTGTTTATGAGTGTGTTTGTGCTCTGGGCTGCCTCTGAGGCTGGTGTCCAGGCAGCTCATTCCGCCTTTACACTGGACTGTGCTGCCTCTTAGCGTCTGGTGAAGGCTCCCACCACAGAGAGGTCGTGCTGCCAGCCTTGGCCTTCCCTGGAGAACCAGGCACAGCAGGAGTGTTCCACTAAATACCTCAAAAGAGAGGTCATTGCCACCTTAGTGCACCAAGGCTGCTTTCTTCCAGACTAGGTTGTTGTGTTCATATTATCTGATTAGTCCCACTGTTTCCTGGCTGGAAGCAAGCTTGAAAGACAAAGTTTTCCTCAATATATCTATGCTGTGGTTGCCAGGCAGAAAAGAATGATTCCTAGAACTGTTGCTCATGGTAGGATTCCCTCCTGGGCAGTCTGTTCGCACACAAGGAAATCAACCCTCCTGTGCTTAGCCATGGTTACTTCCCTCCACAGGAAGACACAGGAGGGTGGCTGTTGGGATACTTGATGAAGAGGCACAAGGAGATAAACAATGTTTTTCTGCACAGAAACACGTTGCTGCCAACATGTGGTACAGGTTGAAGGAGGCAGTGGCAAATTGAGCATACTGTGCAGGCTCCTGTTGCTGTTGTAGATTTAGTTGGGTAAAAGACTGTAGGTATCCCTTAGTTCCCTCTTCACCCAATGAGACAGCTGAGGGTGCTTTGTAGTCACATCCCAAGAATTTCTGCATCCATTCACAGTGCTAAATCAAGACCTTGTCCCTTTGGTTTAGGCCAGTGTCTCTCTTTTTATCCTCTAATTGCATAAAGATACCTTAGATTACACCTTTCCTTGTGGACCCACATGCAAAGAAACTAGAACAGGCCGGAACAGGATCAGATCCTGGCAAAAGGGTGCTGGCCAGCCACACAGTAGGCAGTGTCAGGGCTGGCTTGGCTGTGTCTAGGATGATGATGTTACAGTTGTCTGGGCTAGAATACAGGCTGATCTGGGAGATGGTGAGCTCTGTGCTGTGATCTCTACACAGATCTGGGGTTCTTCCCTTGATTTGGGGAGGAAGAAGGTGGAGTGGCTGAGCTGCCACCATCTGAGTGGGAATGAGTCTTTGTAAGCTGGGAGAAGAAATGATGATGACTGGTGTGGTGTTTTTCAGATTGATGGATTGGAGGAGAAGCTGGCACGCTGCAGACAGAGCATGGAAGAGGTGGATCTTAAGCTGCGCAAGGAGAAGCTCAGCCCTGAAGGAAGGTATTGCTGACCAGCTCCTTTCACAGTTGTGGGTGCACTTCAGCTTTGCTGTCATCCTGCAGGAGGACTGAGCAAGGGCTCTTGAAGGGGTGGGAATGTGTGATTCCACACAAGACCTTTCCCACAGCTTGGAGCTTTCTTGGGGAAATTGCCTCTGTGAGAAGTGCAGTGATATAGAGAGCAAGCTGTATCTTAATAACAGCCTGACTCCAACCTGTGCCACAACCAGACAAGTAGTGCCTGAAACTTGCCAGTTCATTTACAGATCTGGCTCCTGGCCTGTTATGACCCTGCTCTGTGAGTCTGGCAAAGCTTTTCTGCACGCTGCTGCTTAAGCCTTGCTGAAGCCACCTGAGTTCAATCAGGGGCATGTGCAGTGACTACTACTGAGGGCCAAACCAGGCTGGGATCCAGCTGCAAAAGTGGCTGAGGGAAAATATCTGTGCCTGTGTTGCTAATGTGTCTGGATGTAGGGATGCACTGATACACTGGCTTTTCAAGAGGGACAATTTCCCCAAAATCTGTGGCTGCTATAGAGGCAGCAACTGTTGGCTTCTAGAGCTGGGACTCAAGCAAGGACTTTGGCCTGGATTTTGTAGCAGACACAGGCAGAACCTGCTATTTCTCTTGAGTGTGAAGCAAGAGATCTTAGATCTCCCGGCTGATTCTCAGATCTCTCTGCTTGAGGACATATTTTCAGTCACTAGCATCCTACTGCTCTGCTCCTAGTAAAAAAAGGTTGGGAAGCTCAATCATAGGCCCAGGGAGTGGTCCTGATGATCCTGGTGTTTGCTCTATAGTACTGTCCTGTAGAACCCCATTAGAAACGATCATAGCAATTGTGATGTCTCCATCCCCTGATACTTACCAGGCTCAGTTTAACTTCTTTGTTAAACTGTCCTTTGCACTCCCCCCTCCTCCTTTACTGGAGTTTTATATCCCCATCCATATTTAGACAGGTCCTCTCTCTTCCTATCCCTCATCTCTTTAGCTCCTCATCTCAACAATCCTTTTCTGGCCTAAATTCTCCTTGTTTACTGTCTGTATTCTTTAACTGGTACTTAAGTGGCCAACAACCAAACCTACAGTTGTGATATAACTTGACAGGATGGGATATATGATGG
This sequence comes from Drymodes brunneopygia, assembly GCA_013400955.1. Taxonomy (NCBI): domain Eukaryota; kingdom Metazoa; phylum Chordata; class Aves; order Passeriformes; family Petroicidae; genus Drymodes; species Drymodes brunneopygia. The sequence goes on from VZTZ01050758.1 coordinate 741,022, forward strand.
TTTTTGTCTGAAATATAGGGCCTAGAGCAGAGAACTACAAACTGGGATTCTTGGGGCCTTCTATGAATTTTACAGCTTGTATGGAAATAGAACTTCCATTGTCCTATTCCAGACCCTTTGAAAAACCCTGGAGGAAAGGTACTGAGATCAAAATTATTGATTCAGTGCATAGCATACAAAGAGGAGCTCTGCTTTTCCACTTTGAAGTTCAGTTGTCATGGTTTCTTAATGTCTCATTCTCAAATCTTCCCTTGACTCTCTTCACAAGGCAAATTTCTAAGTAGCAGCTCAGTCATGTTGGTAAATCTGTCTTCTCACTTCCTCCTGGCTGCTCTCCACCTTGCCTTTCCCCAGTTTTCTTTAAGAGCCCATTCCTCTCCTGCTGCTCCTGACATAGCTTGCTTGCACTCCCTTACACTTAACTAGCTGTACACATAGATTTGGATTTCCTTCCTCCTACAGGCTTTTCTTGCTGTGCCCCAAGGGGAACAACAAATTCTGTTACACTTGCTGCCTTCTCTGAACCAGGAGATAATTTGTTAGTGCATGTTTATTTATGTGCAAGTCTGAAAGGACTGACCGTGTCCTCATTGCCATAATGGAAACACTGCTGCTTTCAGGAATTTTATTTTAGGTTTATGATTTAAACTGTGTATAATTAATCCTCTTGTGCAGTTTAAGACGAGGGCTGGGTTGGCCTGACTTAGTCTTTACTGTTATTATGAGTCTTCAGTCTAATGAAAGATTGTTTAACTGGTTGGTACTGGGCTTGGACTCAGCTTGTTTCCTTGAGTTCACCAATTTCTACAAATTAGATACCTCTGACAAAGGGATCCCAGCTCCAAATGGTGAGAAGAATTACTGTTCCAGCACTAAGCCACATGTGGTGGAGGGGCGGGATCCTCCAGAGAGCATATAGGGATCCTGGCCCATCCCGTAGCTGTGTCAGAACTTCCTGCCTCACCTGGGGGGAACTAGACTAGGGGACTGACCCAAGAGCCCTTTCTAGCTGTTTGCCTACACTGCTCTCCTGAAAGGAGAGATAGGAAGCAATTTGGGGGAAAGAATAAATAATCTAAAACGCTGCATCTCTTCTCTTGCACAGCTGGGTATTTCTAAACTGTCACCCTTCCACAGGGAGGGGTGAGGGGCTCATCCTCTGAGTAGATATCCCCAGCAGTGGGGACAGTCTCTCTTCCATCATGTAAGAAAAGAAATAGGCTGTGTTGTGCCTCGCAGGTAATGAACTCCTCTTCTCATTACAGAAAGTCACTGGAGAGGGAGCGAAACTTACTAATGACCAAAGCTGACAACTATGGTAAGAGCTTCATTAAAAATGGTCCCTCTGGGCAGGATGGGATCAGTGCTGCAGCTTAGCTTTGTCTTCAAGCTCCTGCCACCTCTGACTTGTGCCTTTGAATTTAGCTTTAACCAAAGGGAGCTAGACTAATGGAAATGTAGTCAGCATATTATAATAGGAGTCTGCATCCTCCTACTTGAGCTGTACTACCATAGGGAAAAAAATAAGCATCAGCTAACGAAGGGGAGAAAATGTCCCTTCCACATACCCCAAATTACCAGTCTTTACATAATCATAGCTAACAGATTGGCTCGAGTAGCTTTTAACATTCCTCTCCCCAACTTTTTTTTTTTTTTTTCTAGTAGAGGCTTGCTAGGCAAGAAGGCAAGTGCTATCAGGAGTGTAGCAAAGCATACCTTCCTTATGGAAGGTTCTTACTGCATCAATTTATGAGGCCACTCAGCACAAGAGCATAGCAATTCACACTGATCTGCTACCTGGAGTTCTAGAGAGCCAGGGGCTTTCCTTGGTGCAAGTCCTGCTGGAGACAGAATGAAAGTCCCTCTGAGAGACCACCCTTGGCAGCACTTCCATTCCACTAGAGGTGCTGCTTGGCACATCCTCAGGGTCCTGGTATTGATCAGTGAGTTACCTGCTTAGCAGTGCTCTGCAGCTGTGCAAGCACCAGAGCTCACACAAGGGAAAGAGGCACAAGTATTCTTCTAGGTCTGAAGGGTTGAAAGCTGGGGTATGGCCAGCAAATTTGTAATTGTAACTCACATTAGAGGACTGTTTCCTTAAGACTAACAGTTACTTTAAACAGACTGAAAGCTGTTCCCTAAGGGCCTACCACTAGAGACAGCAGAAGACTGAAAGTTGCTGCCACCCTGTTTACCAGCCAGCAGTCAGCCATCCCTGCTGGCATCAGCAGAGCAGTCTGACAGCAGCTCAGACAGCAGCAACAGCCTCACCTAATGGTGACATCACTGCTATGGCCTCTGATTAAATCTTTTCCTTTCTCCAGCTGATGCACTTGAGGCCATGAACTGCAGATGCTGACAATGGCATTGTCAGCATCAGTTTAAGCTGCGCTGCTGTGCATAAGGTTATGTGACCGTGTCACCTCTGTGTCCTTGCAGATTCAAGCAGATTGCTCTGTGGTTGCATGAGAATGCTTGTAGTAGGTGAAGAACAGGGCAGAAAGAATAACTGAAAGTCTCTTGATTACCAACACCACTTGGGGAACTGCTGGAGGCTGCTTGTGCAAACTGTATAGGCAGTAACCTATGTGTCTCTGCAGATGAACTTGGCAACAAAAGCAGTCTGTCTCTGGAGACAGTCCACACCCAGCTGTGCCTGCTAAACACTTACTGCTGTTTGGCAGTGCAGTGTGTAAGGCTGGAGGCCTCATTGCTTGCTTGTACCAGGCAGCAAAGTTTTGTGGAACAGCACTAGGAAGAGTGGGGTTCTCATCTTTGGTAAAGGGAACCAAACAGAAATGGAGATCGGCAAAACTCCATACTTCAAGTGGCCACTGTCTTCTGCTCTCTGCATCTGTGGTTCTTAGGTAAACCAGGGTGAGGGAAAGCACACTATCTCTAAAAAGGCTTCAGACCCTAACAGAATAAGAGTGTCCAGGTTCAGACCTTTTCCACACTGATCCTTCTGAGGTGTAAGGAAACACAGATTCTGCAATATTCAAAGGTGGCCACGGTTGTATTTAAATTTTAACTAGAAAGAGTAACCAGACTGTTACATCTAGAAGATAGTTGAAATAGCTCTCTGCCCTCCTGTCTCTTTCATTCTCTTAGGGAACAAGCAATTATTCTAATGACACAATCTGTCCTTAGTAGAGGCCTACAGCAATGTCATTTACCAAGAGGAACTGGTCTAGCACTGAAGTATTCCCAAGCACAGCTACCACGAGTGTCAGGAGGAGAGCAAATGAAAGGGTTTCGGCTAGTTTGGGTAGTTAGTTCCCATTCAACATATCCTATAATTGGCAGCTTTGCATTTGCATACTGCTCCCAAAATTTTTGCCTGTGGCCAAGGTAGCTTTGTGCTTCTAAGAGAGTTTTGAAAGGAGGTGTAACTACAACATGAAGAACCTTCCTTCACAGGCAAGTCTTTTTTTGTTTTCCAGAGAAAGAACTGAGTGTGCTTCGTAAGGAGAATCGCAAGAATGCTGCCCTTGCTGTGGCCATGGCATTGCTGATTGCTCTTATTTACGCCTGCTGGACAATGTGATTGCACTCAAGCATTCTCCCTGCTGAACAAATGACTCTTGCAAGGAGCTCTTCCTCCTCCTCACCATTGTGCCTCCCCCAAGGGTGAGGATCAGCATTTCAAATTACTGTTCTTGTTTACTGTCTCCAAGCCTTGTTGTAGGGAATGTTTTTCTCTGCAAATTGAGGAGGACAGGAGACAAACCAGAAATCACAGCACACTTGTGCTTGGAAATCAGGTCAAGCAGAGCTCAAGGTGGTGCCATCTTACCCAAACCATAGTCAGGACCAGCCAGCCTGATCCAGGAAGGCAATACATTCTCCCTTTTGAAGAGGATCTTTGTGATTGCAGACAGGTGCTTTCTGCCCAGCCTAGGTAGAATACACACCTTGGCTCCTGTGACACAGTCATAAACTGAAGGGACCAAGCTCTTGATTAAAAGTGTTATCTGCAGGTATTGCAATTTTTTATGTTCTTGGAGCTGAGCTAAAGATGTTTCCTCCTTCATCCTGACTTCCTGGACCAAAGGAATCCTACCTCCACAAAAGCAGATGGGATGTAGGTATCTCTGCAAGCAGGTACCATCTACATTGAGATCTGGGTGCTTGGGCTGTGAGAAGATCTGCCTACCTCTCCAGTGCATCAAAGCTTGGTAGCCATTTTGTGCCTTTGAGAATCAGTGCTTGCAGAAGACAGTTACTATCAACCCCCAGAGCTGGAAGTGATTCTGTAGAGGTTTAAATAAAGTAATTTTACCTTTTAATTTCCTGTTTTGTGTATTTGGTTGTTTCCTTTTTTTCCCATTCTGTCCTATTTCTCAGCCACTGCTTTATTCTTATCCTGCTATCTCCCTATTGGCACAGATTACACCATGGTAAACCTAGACTGGGTTAGGCACTTAACACTTAACCCCCTGGTCAGTGAGGTCTCAGCATTGGGTTACTGGTCTGTTATGGCCTGGAATATACTTCCTTTGGGTGGAACAGGAGCCTACCCATGCTGCAGGAGTACCAGAGACTGTCCCCTGTAGTGCCCTCTCATTCCAATGCTCTGAACTTGCCACAAAAACCTTTAAAAGGGACTGCCTTGAAAATTTAACTCTGCTGGCATGTCTCTGTTGCCACACTGATGGCCCAAATTTTGCGGGAAGCAAAGGAAGGAAGCACTGCTGTGGACTAAAGGGGCTGTATTGGTAATAGAACATGAAAGCATAGAAGTCAACACAAAATGATACAAAGCCTAATAACAATACATTGTGCAATTAACATACAAAAACACTCCCTTCAGCAAGACCTTCCTCACCCACCCTTCCCAACATAATCCCTCAGCAGGGAAGCAAGTAGCTTGGTGGCTCATGCTTGCCTTCTTGAAGGGAGATTTAGAATCAAGATTCAGTGCATCAAAAATAAAAATAAAAATAAAAGCAAATTAAAATGAGGAACTAGAGACAACTGAGTAAACAAAATATCCATTCATAAAAGCTAGCCTGCAGACTGACCAGGTTTTTTGTACCCCTGGAGCCTTACATTGATCCTAGTTTGCTTCCTAGTCACTCCTCTGTCTGTCAGCCCACAGGAGTGAAAGCTCTGAGCTGAGGACACAACACTCCAAAAGGAGCCTGGCAGAGGGAGCAGCACGCGTTGCTGGCACTGGAACAGCCTCAAGGCAGTCCAAAGGGGTCCTCAGAACTCAAACTGCTGGTTGGTTTGAAAAGCCAACTGTACACAGGCCTGGACACCAGAGGCTGCGGTGCTTTATTGCCCACTGGGAGAGATTCCTCCTCATCCCTCACGGAAGTGCCTTTGACAAGATGAAGCTACCAATGACACACATCTTGTTGTTTAGGGGGAAAAGCCACCATTTCTTTCACACATGTTTTACCAATGTTTGAGAGGAGGGTCTACAGATCAGCCAAGAAGATGCATTAACAGCCTGCAGTCCTTCAACTGCTTCGACAGACCTGTGTCTAAGTGAAAATTTCTATGTTTTGCTGTGCAGACTTGTTCAAATCATACATATGGATGTGGAGAAAAAGACAGTCTAAACAACTGCTATAGATTCTAGAACTATAGCTTTCCTTAAGGCACAGTTCAGACAAACCCCTAAATTACTTTTCTCCCTACTGCCAATCGGTGTTTAAAAACAAGCCAAGAACAAACAAAAAAAAAAAAGGGGGGGGAGCTATCTTGCTGCTTGTCCAAAAGCATTCAACTATGTGTTATCTTCTGATTTATGTGGAAGACTTGGCAAAGTGCCATGGAAGCCAGAAGTGAAGGTAAAACATGCAACAGAAGCCAACTTTGAGCCTGGCACAGAAGTGCATGGAGAAGTCTTGACACAAATGCCATACTGAGAGTTTCCCAGCTTTGTGCCTTTGCCTCAGATGCAGTTCCAGAGCCAAATGAGATACAGAGGATTTCAAAGCCACTCTGATATTTAAAAAGGAAAGTCTGGTAACTTTTCCAGTGGGCACACTCAGGGGACAAGATTTCTTCTGATTAACCAACATGGTTAAAGTCAAAATATCTTTCTACTGAAGCCCTGGGTCTTTTTAACTAAGTTAGATATTCCCATCATTTCTTCCAGAGACTTCAGCATCCTAGCTTTTCTGTGTCTTCCCTCCCACATCCACCTTCCTCCCTGAAAGGTTTAGGTAATAATGTTGAGTACCAAGAACTAAAGCACCTTGGTCTCAGAAGTACCATGAAGCATGTACACCAGCCATGGTACATTTTCACAAATTAGCCCCAGGCTGCTGGCTTGGCATCAGTCACTAACCTAGAGAGGGGAAATCCTTGCCACAGTAGCTTGCAGAGCTGTGAGCACATCAGATCCGTGCCAGGAACTGTACTCATCACCTGCACTGGCCTTTGTCCAACAGGGAACCATCACATAAGAATTGCCAGTGGCTAGCTGAGTGCCTTGATAAACAGAAGTGTTGGAGACACTGATAAGAATACGTTAACTTTTGCCCACAGCTTGTCAAAGACTTAACACCCTCCACTGGATAGTGTAGCCTTTGACAAGGCCAAGGAGACAGCTGCCAGGAACAATGCAGGGCTGCCTCAATGTGCTGTCGCCCAGCTCTGCCATCAAAACATCTCTGCTCCTTCCCACACTGCAAGAGAAGCAGAAGCCTGGGGAGTTCTGACACACACAGAGCTCCACAAACCTTGCTGAATGTTTGAACAGGAGCAAAGAAAGCTGCCAGCCCCTTGGTCTCATGCATGCAGTAGGTCAGGACAAAAGGACATTAGGCCTTGGCTCCAGGAGTCACCTTGGATACTCTGGCACCAGGTGCCACCTGGGCTGTACTCTTATATACACTACCAGGGTAAAGCCTCATCCTGTGCCTTCTGCATACCACCCTCTGGTTCAATCACCTCCAGGAAATCAGCTCTGGAGAATACCAGGATAGAGCCTTCCCAGTCCCATCAGTCCCTGAAGAATCCAAGCTGGGCTCAGCCCCCTCCCTGCACCCACAAGAGAGCAGGGTTAGGGGTAGTGTGCTTGGATGAAAGACAGGACAGCCTCCTTTGATAGCTTCTCTGGATCTTGTCTTTTCTGAGAGTCATGCACTTTGACACCTTCCCCCCATTCCCAGAAGAGGCGGCTGTAATGGCAGACACTGTGGGCAGAGAGGAGAGCAAGATTAGTTTGGCAGGGAAGGGAAAGGAAAGCACTTTCATCCCAGCCAGAGACAGCTGCCCCTGCAATGGGAGCCACACAGAAATACTCAGAACAGGTGCCTTAGAAAAGACCAGTGCATTCATTCATTCACCTTACAAACTCTACAGCCCTCAAAGTACAGCAACAGCCAAGCCTAGAGATTTCCATGGAAACAAACTTGTTAATTCTAGCTTCACTCAAATTCAGTTCAGTATTTGCTGGAAGGAGTCAGGTCACTAGGGAAAAACCCTACCGCCCCCCAAGTTTCTCAGAGGATGAAACTGTCATTGCAGGCAATGGAAAGACCTTAATGAAGAATTTAGAAAGTCTGCCAGGGGCAGCAACTTAATCCCTCACCACATACCTACTATAATCAGTAACAGCTGTCCTATGGAGCTTTGCAAACAGCACTTCCCACTGTACAAAAGCATCTAGGATCATTCCCTCTTTCCCCTCGTGTGAAATAACTGAGCACTGCTTGGCTGCTGAGAGTTCTGGTTCTACAATGCCATCTCCCACTCCATCCATCAAGCACAGCCCTCCCTCACTGCATCAACACAGTCCCAGCCATAATGAAATCAGAGCTGCTAATTACTGCCAACACAGCAGCCTTTAGTTTTGTACAATTACTGACACTTAATATTCATAGCTTATTTAGTGCTTCTGTTCTAACAAAGCAGTACTAGCACAGTGACAAGAGTACATGTCAGTGGCTAATTATAGACATATTAGTACTCACTAACCACAACACATCCTTTCTGGAGTCGAACACAAGCACTCCCTCCACCTCCTCAGCCAGCCCTGTAGGTTCATGCAGGCCTATTTCAGAGTACATAGGCAGAACTAACCCCATCCTGACACATGGAGGGAAAAAGCATCATGTGCCTCTCTTTTTAAGCCTGTTCTGCCATTCATCACATGAAGAAAGGCTAAAGAATTCTTGAAAGCGCTGCTCTAAGACAGGTAAGGAAGTTCAAAGTGAGAAAATCAGGAGTGCTATTTCATATCGAGTTCTCAGTCAGAGGCACAGTCCTGGGTAATGGTGGTAGTGCAGAACATCTCTAAACAGGAGCCCTGAGGCATTAGACTCGGGATTTGTTATACTTGGGTAATGCCCTCAGCCTAGTACTCAGCAGAAATAGATGGCTTTCAGCAGTCACAGTGTTAATGACTGTCCAATGACAAGCCACTCCATGATTTCCCAAAGAGCCACTGTTTTTCTCTCTCACTCTGTTTAAAAAAAGCTCCCAGCTTCCCACAGGTTATTCCAGAGCCTGGGCTAAATGAACTGGGATTTGCTTTTAAATTAGCAACCTCCAACCAAACATGTTAAATACAGAGATGAAGCAAACGACAGTTGCTGGGCTCAATTTCTACTTCCCTGTCTGCAGGAGGCTCAATAGCTTGTACTCTGCTTCAAAGAGCGGAACAAAGTCGCGAGGTGTCTGTTACTCATAGCCATTAATTGCAAAATCCATGATTCCACATCAGCAGTTTCCTGAAAGCTTGAGAAGGTGCTGACTCCTGCAGCACACCCTGCTGGTGACCAGCTGTGCTTGCTCTGCAAACGACTGCAAGGACACAGCACTCCTGAGCTCCCTTCCAAACAGTCAGGCACACACACAACTCGCAGACAGAAACCCGTCCACAGCCTCAGCTCATACTCACTGAAAGGGTGCAATGGCTTCAGGAAGGAGGTTGTATGTCGCTACATTGGTCATTTTGTTGAAGAAGAATTTCTTCTTGAAGTTTTTGCTGTATGCCATTGTCCAGGGATCTAAGCAGAAGGGTTACAGGGATCAGAAAATAAAAGGGGGGAAAAAATCACAGAAGAAATACACATACAGTACAAATAGGGAGGAGGAATCTATAAGAATAACTGTGATCCTCCCATTAGTCCTTTCTCCTTCCTTCCCCCAAGACAACCTGCTTCACAAGCTATTCTCTATTCACTGAGAAAAATCCCTTCTCCCTGCATTTAGAAGTTGACATTTGAAACAGGGTATTTCCATGTCTGGAAAACATCTTGATGAAAAATTATTATCTCATTAAAAAAGAAGGCAATCAGTCATGTAAATAAATGGAATTACCCACACAATAGCTAATCCACCCACAACAGAAAAACCCATTCTATAAACACCCTAAACCTCACCCAAATCCAAGCAACCCTCATTACATGCAAACACTTAATCTCTAGCCATTGGAATATTGCCATTAATTTTTTACCAAGTTACAAGCTGAGCAAGCATGGTCAATACTTTTTACTTGGAGAGACAAAGAAAAGTGGAGAGGGAGTGGAGACTCTCTCTTCCTACCGTTCATAGTCCGTACAATGTAGAGTCCTGTGGGCACAAAGTGCCGGTCATCTCGGCCAGTGTAGGACAGCCGGGGCATTCCCCCTGAACTCTTGATGACTTTCATCTCTAACCTAAATGTTGAGAGAAGGCAGTGATAGAGAGTGTTTCTTCCTTTACCATGCTTGTGCATACATCATACCCCTTCTCCAGAGTGTCCCAGCAAGATCTGATAGTGCTGCACAGGACAGGACCAAATCATCACATCCTGAAGAATTTGAGTTTTTGCCTTCCCACATAGGACAATAAAAACCAGTCAGACCTTTCTAGATCAGCCTGCAAATTGAGTGTTGTGGTGAAAAATCTGTGATGAGCTACCCTAATTAATCCAAATGAGGTTCCTATTTCAAGTGTGAATTCTTGACCTTCCAAGCCACTGAGAAGCCACTGATACTTCTGCACCCAAACTCAAGCACTGTTGCTGCTCCAATTGTTATGAAGTGCATTGGCCACATCCACAGCGTTAGAATGCAGCAGAATGATGCTCTTGAGTGAGCAGCATCTCAGGAACAGCAGCCACCACGAGCTCTAACAGCTCTTTCTCCACAACTCCTCTAGCACAGATCAGAACATCCCTCCCATTCCTGTGCACCAGTGACTGATAACCTCAGTGGGCCCTGATGTTTTATTTGCACCAATTCCTCACCTCACAAAAATCTTGTCCATTTCTTCCAATCTGTATACTTCCTTCACTCTGGGAAGAAAAGAAAAACATTATTTCAAAAAGGTTTGAACTGTGCTTTTTTTTCTGCCCAGCTACAGGGAGCAGCCAAATGGTTGATTTTATACAGCATGAGGTAGTCAGGCACAACTGAGGTCCACCCTTCTCCTCTATCTTATGCTTCAGTGCCTAGTTTTTCCTGGCTTGAGAAAACCTGACACCTGCATGCTCATGGATTGCTGTAAGCAGCAGATAAGTATCCTTGCTGCTAAGGAAGCTGTGCATTTTTACCTCAGGTTGACTATACAGAAAAGCAAAACCAGTGAAAGGCAGGTGCTTTTGTTTTCTCATCAGATACATTGACCAAGGTCAGTCCCAGGCAGGCTCTGGCCTCAGCATGCTGGCCTCACAGTAAAATTTAACAACCTGCTCTTCACCATTATTATCCTAAGAGATGCAACAAACTTCTTCGTTACCCTGAGGTAAAAAGAGCTTTTTTTTAATCAGTAAAGATTATTTTGAGTCAGCATTCTGTCATTACATCAAACTGGTTTTGTTGTTCTGAGACACAGAAAAACAATCAGTAAGTTAACAAAGCACTGCCTCTGATCAGACACTCCAACCACTCATTTCCCACATACTGCTACAAGCATCAGGATTCAAAGAGCACAGCAGGAACACTTTAACACCTTTCCACAAGATCAGCAAATAACTCCTCTACAATCCATTTCCTCAGCTCTCCTTCTCACTTCACCTTCAGCCTCCCCCAACATTTTGGGCTCCTCCAATTATTACAACTGTCTGTTTCTCATTAAACTGAGATTCCACTCATTATCCTTCATTAAGCCATCAAGAAGAACATCCTCTTTCCCTTCCTCCAGATTTTTTCATAATATTGCTGCACTTCCAGCTTCTGAACGAGAAGCTGTTTTGTCTATAACATGTATCTGATGCCTTCACAGTGGTGCTCTTATGCTCCACTGCAGTAGAATTAATGAAGTGGAAGGCCAGGAGACAACCAAAGCTGAAGCCCTTTGTCAGGAACCTTCCTGGGGGTTGTAACTAAAGCCTTGTCCTCACAGATGCTGGTCAGTACTGCATTTAATAACAGTCAGCATCACTGCACTGCTGCTGACCCTTCAGGGAAGACAAGGACATAGAATTCTTTGCAATAATTGAGCTCACTGGGTGCTAGACCTACAATCATACATATTTGGAATCAACCCCAGCCAATCTACCTATGATGAAAATGTGACTGTGCGAAAGGAGAGCACAACTTCATTAACAATATTTACCTTAAATATATAAGAAGCTTTAAGCCTCTTTCCAAAGAACATAGCAGAACTATGAATTTCAGCCTGAAACTTAACTCCCCTTCAGGTCCTCCAACAAACTCACTGACACCAAAGCACGCCAGGCTGAGGGAAGGAGGTGTCACTCACCGGATAGGGTTCATATCTGGCCGGCTGGGTTTAGAAACAGCTTTGACAAACTTCTCTGCCAGACGGATCCTGAGTGAGCACGGAAAGAGAACCCAGCAATTTAACCAGGCCTTTGGCACAGCGGGTAGGTAACAGTTTCAACAGAGTACGTGATTAGACAACTCAGGACATGCAGACTGCCTCCACTGCTAGCCAAATGGGTCTAGCAGGACTTCTTTTCACCCCACCCTCATGATTCAGTGCCCAGTGATACTGCCTATCATCCATTAGGAATAAGTCTCCATAGCTTACTCTCTTAAGTCCACATGCTGTTGAACACTGATGTATTTATCAGGCTAGCAGGACTAGCAGAGACATCATGTCCCTGAGGAAGGAAACTCAGGGGCTTGGCTTGTTCCTTCTCCCTCAATTCACTTATATTCCCAGAATGGTCAGTTTACCCCAGCCATGTCTGGCTCACCCTACACTTAGACAGAAGCTAGAGCTGCTCTCGTAGACAGAGAAGATACAGTTGGAAAAGCCTATATGTACTTCAGTTCAGAGCAGCTTCATTCATAGTTCATCTTTATAGCAGTGTTTCACCTGAATGCACTTGTGTCTCCATGCTCAGCATTCTGCTTTTAGTCTAAACATGGCTTCCCAGTCACTCCTACTCATGTACAAGAAAAAAGCTTCTCCAGACCCTACATACCTCTGGTTAAAATGCTGTGTTCGAACATCATTGCCATTCAGCACCAAGACATCAAGGATGTGGATGGCACTGATTTTTCGCTGGGCTTTCCCCTAAGGAGGGCAACAGAGAGATTTATTATTCAGACTGTTGAGATTTCAGCTTTGATTTATAGCCTGTTTTTTGACAGGACATCTCTTCTTGCAAGAAGACACCTTTCCAGACATTAGAAGCACACAAATTCCCCACTGCCCATTACACAGTAACATGGCATCCTCCAAGAACTGGTGCATCTCAAATACCCAGTTGTGTCTTAGGGGAGGCAGAGAGGGCAGGACCACACCTGCCATTACCAGCTATCTGTGCCTTTTCAGGCATTACAAAGGCCAGTGCACTACAGTGTCCTCATCTGAGGTGCAAGAGGACAGGGAAACTCTCAGGCAGCTGGGATTTTTCACCTTACACTGAGAATATACCACGAGGATATTCCCCCCACAGCCTGCAGTCACTATGGAGCAGTGATGTACCCAAAGAGCCACAGACAAATGAAGTCATGGTGGCAATGTCATCTGCAGCTCCACATAGAACAGCAACACATCAGGTCCAAAGTGTTTTCAAAAGAATGTTGAACTAGCACTGGACAGAAAGAAGGAACTTAATCCAAAACAGTTACTCGAAAGATCACATACAAAAAAAACCACTTGGACCTGGCACAGATGGAACATTTATTCTGCAGTATCTTACAGAGATTAGGTAAAACTGTTCTTTGCACTTGCAGCAACATGGTATGGGAGAGAGTAGGCTCCTACCTCTCCTTTCAGCTCATGAACAATCTCCACAGAAAGAAGAGTATCTCGTGGCAGCTCAGTTTTCAAATCCAGCTTTGTCCAGCGATCTGACTGGCGACCACCCCAGGTGTAGATCTGTGATTTCTGTACATAAAGACAGAGTCAGATTCAGCCAAGGCTTCCTGAGGGCAGGGGTGGAGAAGAGACTTCTAACTGCAGAGCAACCCTCAGAGAATCTTTTTGTCCTAGGCTGTCACAGGCAGTTTCTTTGTCATAAGTTTTAAGGAAGAGCCTTAACCTCTACAGCAACAGAACAAAAACACCAATTCTAATCTGCCAGTGACTTTTCACACCCACACAAAGAACCCAAAATAGAACTCCTTTAAAAGGACAGTGCAGATAATCAGAGACACTAGCAGGAGTGCAGGTCTCCATCTAGGCTGAGATTACAAAATCAGGGGTAATTAGTGTGAAAAGCAGTGACATCAGGAGAAAGAAACATAAATAACTAGCAGTCTCAGGTACTGCTGATGGGGATTCTTTTAGGCCTTTAAGGACAGGGAAAGGATGGTATGAAACTGCAAGGCAGAATAGTAGCATTGAAATTAATCAGCAGAACTCCCAGACTGTTCTTAGCACTTACCCCTAACCCCAAGAGGAACTTCTGCTCACTTCCAGACACCATACACCGGTAATCTAACACTTGGCGAATTTTCTCCAGCGTGCTGGAATTCAGAGGAGTGGGCTTGTAACTGAAGGTATCAATGTCTGTTCCCTAAAGAGCAAAGTATGGAAAAGACAAGATAGACACAATACATCAACAGGCAGGTAAACACAACTTCTACATGAAACAATAATCCAGCACTAGCTTCTTCATCTCTTAATTCCAATATGAAAAAAAAAGTTCTATTTGCATGAAAAGACTCTAGGCAAGGTCTCACCTGGATCAGCTCAAAGAACTTGGACTTCGGATCTGAAGATGAAGGAGCAACACGAGCCTGATCAGGAATCTGAAAACAAATCCAAACAATTGATATTGAGTGTTATTCTTTGGCACATTCAAAGGAACATTTCTGGTTTCAATGTATGACAGAACATCCTGCCCCTGAAACTCCTGCTCTTGGCATTCAAGATGAAGAAGAGATGTCATATGGCTGTCTAGAAAGTCTGTACTGCAGCTCCACTCTTGTTTCACTACAGCAAGGACACCTTCACAATCTGCCTGCTCAACACCTTACTTACCCCCCACAGCTGGAGACACTCCTTTCGGATTTCAGCCTGCCGAGGTTCAACCAGTGTTCTAAAGAAAGACAGCAGACTGTTAAGATGGTGAAACTTCATTGACCTTACAGCATTATATATCCCAGCCTTATAAAATTTGGAACTTTCAGCATCTGGCTTGGGAACAACAAACATGAACTGCTCCACAAAGAGCTGTATGAGAGAATTAACATCAAGCTTCAGGTAATTCTAGATCTCTAACTTAGATGCTTTGAACTGCCCCTGGGAAAATGAACAACTATGAACCACACTGAACTTGGATGGTTATTGTTAAATTGGACATACCAGCTGCAAGTTATTTTTCTGCTTACATTCCTGCTAAGAAGCAAGCTCACTTATTGTAACTGGAAATCTTGCATTGCATAGAAACATTCTCAACAAGAGTTATAATAGACCATCAATTTTTAGGACTCCTCCAGCCACCCACATGTCTCTGCAAATAACTCAGGTAGAGACCAAACTGAGCTACCTAAAAGCACTTTTCACTTTCCTGACTTCAAAGGCCAAGAGAAGTACCAGCTCAAATCAAGACCTTATTTAGGAAGGGCAAAGCAATTCATTAATAGTGGATTAATTCAGTCTTCACCAAAAGCCAGAGGAATATACTCACGTGTCTTGAACAAAGGCGCGAATTTTGGCTAGTGCCTTTATCTGAACTTTGCAGTGGCTAAAAGAGAAGGAAAGTTTTAGTCAGGGAGCAAATTAATCACCACCAAGATTGTTCTACTGTTCAAAACAAAAAAGAGTCCTGGGACAAGAGGGGGAAGCCAGTCTGATTCGCAGAGCAATGAGGGATCTTAGCCAACATGATTCAAACTGACAGGAAGATCACTGGAACAAATTAGGCAGTACTTTCTTTTCTACACAGTACTCAGAGGCCAAACAGTCACTAACAATAATACAGCATTTCTGTCTGCACAGAGTCCCTCTGCTCTGCTCAGCCTTTCACGGAATAAAAGCAGAGCAGTGTGGCAGCATCAACAAGTACTTCCAGGAGTGCAGGAAGTTACACCTGAAAGCCATGCTAAATTAACCTGCCTACAGCCAGCAGCCCTCCTCACCCACAATCACTCACTTTTCATTGGATTGGACAACATAATTGTAGAAATCCTGGTTGTCTTTGATCACATTCAGTGGGACGACGAGATTCACATCCACGTCAGAGTTGCGCAGCTGGTTGAGTCTGATGTTCACTGAGAAGAGGTAATCCCGCACATCGTCAATCCCTGACTTCAGGCCTTTGCATACCACATACCTGAAGAGCAAGGCAGAGACATCAGGTGCGTTCAGTTCTTTCACACAGCCAACTTTTCTGCCACACTCCCATTATAAGGACAGTTTCCCCAATCCAGGAACTCTTTCCTTCTGGATATCCATAGAAGATTCAATCTCACCTATCACTGAGTCATTGTACATTTTCTAAGCTCTGGAAAGACAGGGCAATGCAACCCTATATAAACCTCCCACAGATCTCCCTCAAGTAGTAAATCAATTCTGCTAAACTTGACAGGTACAATGAAAACACAGATAATATCACAGAATCATAGAATGGTTTGGGTTGGAAGGGATCTTAAAGATCATCCAGTTCCAACCTCCCTGCCATGGGCACATGTAGCAGTGGTTCAGGCCCCTAGAAGCCCCTTTTCCCCCCTCACCCCTCTGAAGCATTGGGAGACCACCCCTGGGGTGGAGTTTGTAATAGTATGCCCCAGAAGGGGGCTGGGTCTCCCAAAGGTTGGTTGCTCTTTCCCCATTCGTCCTGCCACCTGCTCATCTCCTGTCTGTCATCCTTAGTTTCTAGATTGTTCTATGTCAGTCAGTTGATCATTGGTTTGTATCCCTGCCTGTATTCCCTTACCCTCTCCTTTCCCTTCCCGATTGGTCCTTATCCCCCTGTCCCTCCCTTGTTCCGCCCCTGGCTTGTACGTGATTGGTTCTTGCCCTCTGAATAAAAGTCTGGGGCTACCGGAGCTCCGGGTCCTTAGTGCCCGGATGCCCAGAGTGCTACCTCACGACGTCTAGTGTCTCTGTTATTCCGGGGCTAAGGATCCCTCCCAGCCAACTCCAGCTCACACTCGGAAACAGTGTCTGTCATATAGGGAAGGCGCTGCCGACGGTGAGGGACAGAAGGGCCCGGCACCGGACGACCTGAACCGGGAAGATCCACCAGGACACTTCGTGCGGCACTGGCTCGAGAGGGACCGGTGCCGCACCGGGTCCGGGACCCGCCTGCTCTGGATTGGTCAGGCCGCTCTTGTGTGTTACCACGCCGCTCGGCTGCTGCCCAAAACCCTGGTGGGCAGCTGTCCAGCCCGAGACAGCGGCAACGTAACAGGCACAGACAACTTCCACTACACCAGGTTGCTCACAAGCCCCTACCCTACCTGGCCTTGAACCTCCAGGGATGGGGCATCCACAGCTTCTCTGGGAAACCTGTTCCAGTGCCTCACCACCCTCAAAGTAAAGAGCTTCATTCTCATATCTAATCTAAACCTATTCTCTTTTAGTTTGAATCTATCCCCTCTTCTCTTGTCACCACATGTCCTTGGCCAAAGTCCCTCTTCATCTTTCTTGTAGGCTCCCTTCAAGTACTGGAAAACCCCAATTAGGTTGCCCCTAAGCCTTCTCTTTTCCAGGCTGAACAATCCAATTCTCTCAGCCTTTTCTCCTAGGAAATGTGCTCCATTGTTGAAATTATGCTGGTAGTCCTCCTCCATGTTGTTGCTCCAACAGGTCCATGTCCTTCCTGTGCTGTGGACCCCAGAGCTGGATGCAGCAGTCAAGGTGGGGTCTCACTAGAGCAGCGTAGAGGAGCACAGTCCCCTCTCTCATCCTGCTGGCCACACTGTTTTGGATACAGCCCAGAATACAACTGGCTTTCTGGGCTGTAAGCACACAGTGCCAGCTCATGAAACCATAGTTGTTCCATGCAAAACAAGATTTGTTATATATCAAGTTCCACAGCTTCTTTCCCATAAGGGCAATTTGGTAAATACCATCTTTATCTTGTCCATAATTTGCTAAACATCTAAAATGTTTCCTCCTCTAAGACAGCTGCTAATTGAGGCAGGTCACAAAGCTTCCTCTAGGCTTACCCAAATCCATCTATCACTGCATTGAGAGGATTGTTTTCTTTAGTAGACCCTCATGCTCAAGCATCTCACCTCTCCGAGTTAGCAGGGCGGCTTGTCACAGGTTTAAAGATGCAAACTCTCTCAAAGCAGCAATACAGCAGATAAACAAGACCCACACTGAATGGAGTAAAAAGGTCAAAGGTTTTGCAGACAAAATGTCCTCCTGGAAAAAAAAGAGGAAGTACACCAATGTCAGAAGATTATAAGGAAACAAGGAGACACCAAGCACCTCAATCCTTCTGCAGAACTAGTAACAGGCTTTTTGTGCAATTAAAAAGCATCCAGAACACAGTTATGAAGTGGGGCAGCAAGGCTTCATGAAACATCTTCCCTATGTCTCTGCAGCAAAGAGAAAAGCATTGACTTGACCAGAATCTAATTTGTATATAGGCTGTCACACAAGCAAACCTTCTATCTCACCTCCCTCCTTCCCTTCCAGGCCCAGACTGTACCCTATGGCATGGCAGCATGCTATCCTAAATCCTCCAGGGAAGAGGAGCCCTGATATATGCAATAAGGAACCTCAGACTAGAGGAGAGGACTAAAAGACGTTACCTAAACAGAACAATTTGCCACCTAGAGAGAAAAGAGTCTGTGTTGCCCCTCTCCTTCAATCAGTTTCCCAGTTTCCCCAAGCAAAAAGCAGGCATTCTTGCAGAGCTCTATCATCTACCCATGTAGGAAAGACTTAAAGAAGGCTGCCCCTTTCATCATATCACATTTGAGACTACTGCTAAGTAGATCATTGCCTCAGGTTCTTCTAAACATAGGGCACAAGATAAAAATGATGATTTTGTTACCATTTGTCTTCTATATCAGTGCCAAAGGCTAACTAAATTCAGTGGAAGAGAGGAGCCATCAGAATCAGACGCAGCAGTAAGGTCCATCATTTAGCAACAATGAGGTACAACTAAGAAAGAGTGAGCTGTCATTTGTTCTGATCACACAGATGGCAGATTTAAAGGAGAAAAGCCTTCAGAAGTTAGAGGAAAGGAAGAACTGGATAAAGACCACTCTGTTCCAATCAACTGGAATACTGAGGAAGTTGGTCCAGCTAATGCCATAAAACTCAGATAGACTGTCCAGTTGTCACGCTGCATGATCTCACCCCAAAACAGCTACATAACCGAAAAAAATGAAGTGCTTTAAATGAATGCATTTTAGCTCACGCTTTTAATTAAAAGCAAAATACATATAGATTAGCTTGCTTTTCTGACCAATTCTCTTAGCTTTGTGACAACCATCTCAGGATTTATGTGTACACATTCAATTCTTCCAACTTGGCCTCACAGCAGAGCAGACTTCAAGGCACTACTAAAAATTGTACAGCAACATTCCCCAGTGCCACCCACACCTTAGAAAAGGAGGAAGATTAGTGGACAAAACATACCTGTCCGGACAATGGACAGCGCTGTAAGGAACTGGCAAAGCATGAGTTGTTTGCTTAGGATTTCTTGCAGATTCTCCTGACCCTCCACTGAGAAACCCTGCAAAGCACATAGCATACGATTAGTATCTCCACAAATCTCTTGATCAAGCAAAGGATTCTGAGGAACTAAATCATGGAATCATGATCATTTCTGTTTCTTTAAGGTAAAAGAACTGACACCAGGAATTTAATGGCAAGGCTGCAGAATTTCACATTCTAGCTAGACACGTGTCAAATATCCTGCTGTATGCAGACCCAGGTGCCAGTTTTCTCAGGTTTTTTTTTAGTTTTCTTAGGTTTTTTTTAGGAAGAAAAAGAAATTGACCAACCCCATCAGCCATTAAGAAATGCACTCCCTTGTGATCAGTATTGTCCAAAACAAAATTCTGGAAAGCAGTAATGTTCTCTGTTCGAGTGATGTCTCCATCTCCATCAATCCCACCCTCTCCTATGGAAAAAAAGGAGACAATCAGCAACATGTTTGCAAGTACAAAGAAAAGATCAATATGTGCAGATGATCTATTGTATTCAATCAACATTAAGTCAGAAATTACTAAGACCTTGATAGGCAAATAAGCATTAACAAAGTCCCCTGTTCACCACCAAAGATGCTTGTTAATTCAGAAAAATTCAGATTATGTGGTCAGACTGAAACAAGACCACATAATAACCATGCTCAAAGGATTTGTTGTACATTAGCCTCAGCAAAGGACAAATTAGGACTATATGACAACATAATATTCTCATCCAAGCAGGAATGGCACATAGCTGAACCTACTGAAAATGTGAGATTCAACCTCACTGCACAGCTCACCTGTTAAAAACATGTTATTACAGACAAGGCAAAATTCTTTATATTGTGCATTTGTAACCTTCTACTAAGAATTCAAATCATTCCAAAAAAACATACTAGTCTATTTTCAAACACAACGTAATTTAGGCTTTAAAAAAGCAACCCCCCCAAAAAAAACTGTGAAGAAGTTTATAAAGGGAGTAGGGAAAGAGACATAGGATTTGTGCACAAATACTCATACAGTTTTCCCATATGCCTCTTTTTAAAGAGAGCTACATTGTCCCTCAGCTGTTGTTTTAGAAAGCTGATCTAAGGTGTATTCTAGAGCTCACCAATTCTGCCTTTAGGAAGCCTGAACTTCTATTTGGTGTTAGTCCCTGTAAATCTTCTACAACTACAGATTCTATTAACTCAACTGGAGAACTAGAAAGCAGAAGAGATCAGGATGCATGATAGGGTTTTGATAACTAAATTCCTCACCAATCATCCTGTCAATAAGTGAAGTGACACTGGAATTTGTTACCATTCTTCACAACAGAAATATGGCAGGCTACTTCCTTCCCATCAGTGGAAGAGAGTCTGTACACATCTCACTAGACTTTGTAGCATAACAGAAAGGGATCAAGAAAATGAATCAAAATCATTGGGCTATTAATTTCTCCAGATATCTCCTCCTCTCCATAATACCAGTTTGCAGTGAGCTATGAAGATTCAAACCCTGCAACCATTAGAACAAGGTGTTTATCTGCCTTGCAGCCCTTGCCATGAAACTTCACTTTAAGTAAGATCTAATCTTTCTCTAACCATTCTCTAAGAGCTCACAGTCAGGTGTCAATAGCGGTAGCCAACAAGAGTCAGTGGTGGAGAGGAAGAAAAACACACAAGGCGCAACAATGGAAAAGCAAATCCTCTTCTCTGTTAGACAGTCACCTTCCAGTTTCTTTTATATAGTCTGAAATAAGAAGCAGGAATACTAGCAATCCTTGGATTTCCCCTCCTAATCCTAAAGCAGAAAGAGGGCTCAAACACATCACCAAGATTAACAAGTTACAATGCATGAGATGAGATGCAGCAATTGTCTGTATACACCTGTTCAGTCTGTCCCAAAGCATGTTAATATAATAAACCTCCTTGGATTAAGCACCTCATTTAGTCACAGTGATTCAGACATAGCCTTTAGCCCAAATCTGTTTTATTTATCTTTACTAAGAGCCCACAGTCAATTAACAGAGCACAGCTAGGAAGGTCTGATACAGAAACATGCTGATAGCCAGGCAAATAAGGTTTCTATCCCTGGCTCTGCTAATAGATCTGTGGGCACATCCGGAGGCTGGAACACCTCTCCCATGAGGATAGATTGAGAACACTGAGGCTGTTTAGGCTAGAGAAAAGAAGGCTCTAGGGAGTCTAAGCACCCTTCAGTACCTAATGTGGGCTACAGGAAAGATGGGGAGGGAGTTTTTATCAGGGAATTTAGTGATAGAATAATGGATAATGGCTTTAAACTGAAAGAGGGTAAGTTTAAAATAGATATTAAAGAGAAATTGTTTACTCAGGGTGATGAGTCACTGGACATATTGCCCAGACAAGTTGTGGATGCCCAGTCTCTGTTCATGGCCAGCTTGGCTTGGGCTTTGAGCAACCTGGTCTCCTGAAAGGCATCCCTGTTCACAGAAGATGATTTTAAGGTCCCTTTCAACTCATACAATTCTATGATTCTATGAAAAGTCATCTCATTCACTGTGTTTCAGGCTGATATCAGTGATGTGAGAAAAACATTGCCAAGCAATCTTTAAGCACTCTATAATGTTCGGTAAGCAAAGTACTCAAACATCAACTACTACAATGAAACATATTCCCAGGCCAGACTGATAATAAATGCAGAAAAATGACTCGATATGCAAGCTCACCAATCTCAACCCTTTTCTCCAATGACAGCCCCCTTCTACCTTGCAAAATAGTTTCCTAGGCTCCTCTTAGATCCCCTTGCTGGTATCAATACCAGTCCTGCCACTAATACAGCAGCTGCAGCATAAGCAAAAACATCAGGTAACATCATGGGTGCACTACATACCATAATAAGGTTCAAAGAGCTCACTGGAAGCAGAATAGAAGTCCTCCAGTTTAAAATCATTTGGTCCTTTCAATGTCATGCCAAATCCTTTCGCGTGCCACTTCCGCCTCCACAAGACATATTCAGAGAAGCCTCCAGGACCAGCACACACATCAGCAAAGTAGAGCAGCTCTGCATCATACTCCTTTATCAAAGGCACCTGCAAAAGGCAACCGAGGAAATTCTACTGACTTGTAACCCCCCATCAGTCAAACCACATACACCATAAACTACACTGCTCAGAGAAGCCCTTCAAGTACTTGTTTTCCCAGCTAGTATCCTAAGGATTCTCCTTTCTTCCCACCTTTCACATTCTGAGAAAGCACTGCTGTTTGAAAGCTAGAGGCACCCACCCCTTGGCAGTCTTTAGGGTTTGTAAACATGTAGTCAAAGACATGGTCCATATTTGCCATCTTCATTGCAGCCCTGTGAACACATAATAGGGCCTTAGTAAGTTTCATCCTTGCATCCAACAGCTGAAAATAGACATAAATGGGAAAGGGACCACAGTACCAGACATTCTACAAACCTGTTCAGAAAGAAAGCTCCACGGATCATCTCATAGGGGTTAGACCTTGTTCGGGCTCGACGCATTTCTTCTCCATCCAACTCATCAAATACACTCTGCACAAACAGAAACAAAGCTCAGCTGGACCTGGCACAGGCTTGAAGGATGGGTAGGCATCAGCATTTCCTATCTTCTTGCTTCTCTCTCCTTAGACAGCAAACTCTATGCAGGATTTCGTTCACCAATACAAAATGTTTTTGTGTCTCATAATGGTATTTGCTCTTCTTCTAAGCCACCTCAGCTCTTAAGTAAATTTAATAACACTGACAGATTCTGTACAGATAGCTCCAGAGCCTGATAATCTGGTTAGCCACCTCTAAAGCAGTTCCAGCCCAAAGTATTTCTTTCACATACATACACACACACACTCTATTGCAATATACAAGGGCATGATAAAATCTAGGAGTGAGGACTTAACAGACAAGAAAAGAAGGAGAGTTTATTTCCTTAGCTAATTGAAGCCTTCAGCCTTTCAGTCGGACTGAGGGCGGGATGACTGTTTTCAGTCATCTCTGTGCTGGTATTGGCTTCCGTAAGTTAATTTGTTTCATAGTAGCTAGTATTGAGATACATTTTGGATTTATGATGGAAACAGTGTTGGTAACATAGAGATGTTTTTGTTATTTCTGAGCAGCGTTTGAATAGCATTAAGGCCTTTTCTGCTTCTCATACCACCCTGCCAGCAAGTAGGCTGGGAGTGCACTCTTGTGGAGTTTGGAGGGGACAAAGACGGGACAGATGACCCCAACTGTCCAAACAGATGTTTCATACCACACCCCATCATGCTCAGTACATAAAGGAAGAAGGATGAAGCCGAGGACATTCAGAGTCATGGCTTTGGTCTTCCCAAGTAACCCTTGCATGTGATGGAGCCCTACTCTCCTGGAGATAAAAGGCTGAACACCTGCTTGCCCATGGGAAGTAGTGAATTAATTCCTTGTTTTGCTTTCCTTCCATTGAGTGGCTTTTGCTTTATTTATTATATTGTCTTTATCTCAACCTATGACTTTTCTTCACTTTTACCCTTCCCATGCTCTCCCCAATCCTGCTGGTGGGGGAGTGAGACAAGCAGCTGCAGGGGGCTTAGTTGCCAGCTGGAGTTAAACCAAGACAATCTCTTAGAAGGCTGAGGTTCAAAACAGGCTGCTGAACAGATAGTAAAAAACAGGATGCTAGATCATCCCAGTGACATCGAGGTGACAGAGGGCATTCTGAGCTCTTGTCAATTACCTAACTACTCAATCCTCTTCAAGTATTCATTTAACTTGCTTCCCCAAAATCTTAGTTCCTCTCCAAAAAGGGGGCTCACCTTACACTGCAAGACACTACGCAAAAGCTCTTCATTACAAAACTCTGTTTCATCTTCAATCATCAACTTCCTCTGCAACAGGATAAGAACACAGAGAGCAATTAGCAAACATGGTATCATCATTTCAGAATGCAGCAGGGTACCAGTAATGGATAAAGGCTGCCAATCACATACTAAGCTGTATCAGCAAAAGCATGGCAATCAGGGTGAGGAATTACTCTCCCCTGTTAGGCATCTTGAGACCACATATGAAGTACTGTATCCGGTTTAGCACTCCCCAGTACAAGAACAGACGTACTGGGACAAAAGCAGCAAAAGGGCCACCAAAACGACGAGGGTGAAAAAGCACCTGCTGTATGAGAAAAAGCTGAGAACAGTTTGTTCAGAATGCAGAAAGGGAGATCCTACTGCTGCACCTAACAATGGGACAAGTTCCTAACAACAGGAGACAGAAAAGATTGACCTAGGCTGATAGATATGTATGGCAACATGACAGGAAACAATGGACAAAAGCCACATAAAAAATGCCAGTTAGCCAAATGGAAATTTTCTTTTGTCAACTGGGTCATCAAACATTGAACAGACGCCCAAACAGGTTGTCAAGTTTCCATTCTTGAAAATACTCAAAATTCAACTAAACAAGGCCTTGAGCAACCTGAGCAGATCTAGCTGGATCTGCTATAAGCAGGAAGCTAAACTAACAACCTCAAGAGGTTGTTTGCAGTCTAGGCTATTCTACAACTATTTGACATGGCAATTGTCCCAGGCTGAGTATTCCTGCTTTGTCTTAGGCTGGTAAGTACCAAGATATGAAAAATTACCTTCCCCACAGTCATCCACTCCTTCAGCTCCTGGGCATCTGGGATCTCCGTGGTACACTCAGGGCACCAGTCCACCTTCTCGTAGGCACTAGGCTGCAAACACAAGCCATGGGAAGAGTCAAAGATGTTTTTACTAGAAAAATATAAAAACTAGTTGCTCCCCAAAAATTTGCCTCCTGATGCTAGCATAAGGGGTTATGACATGACTTTAGGGCCAACCATAGTTTTTTCCCTTCTGGACTAAAACATGCCTTATTTATTTTTTAAATTAAAAACAATCCCAAACACCTCCACCACAAAAACCCCCCACCACTTGCCCCTTTATTAGAATCTCATAATCAAGGCAAAACAGAATTCTAGTACTCAAAGTACAGTTTAAAGACACTGGAAAAGAGACAGTTGCCAATAAAAACCACACAACAAGAGAAAAAAAGTACTTACCTCTGGCTCATCCTGCCAATCAATATTGAGCTCCCCATCAAATCCTTTGAGGGTCAGGCCAAAGCCTCTCCTTCCCTTCTGATTGGAGGCCTCAACAATATCCTTCCTGCCTTGGCCATATTTTCCCAGACCTTCTCCTTCCCGGAAGCCCATCTTGGCCTATAAAGGGAGCAAAGAGAGCACACTGAGGCAAGTGGACTTGAGCCTATGTACTACTACTGAGATCAAAGAGTGGTGGGGAAAATAGCACATCACCCTTGAAGGCACTGAGCATTTTTAATCTCAATTATAGCTTACAGGACTTTCGAGTGAGTTCACTTCACTGAGGTAGGATACAAAAAAACTATATCTGAAGAATGATGTTTGAGATGACAGCAAATTACAAAAGATTCAGTAATGTGGGAACAGCCTGCTCAGAGAGAAAAGTAGTGAGGAGCCTGGAGCCATTCCTCACAGGGTTTAGTAAGCATGGATGGTTCATTAAAAAAAAGATGCTGGTATAGGAAAAAATTCATATTGTGATGATATTCTTTGTTGTGAACATGCTTTCACACGCATTTCAAGTATCAGTTAAAACTTCATGTAAAACTCAGAGGAGGAATGCAAGACACACTGTTCCTGAAACACATATGCATCTCTTAGGTTAAAAGAAGTATGTTCATTATCTGCTAGTTTTTCAGGTTTTTCTCCTAGTAAATTTTAGCAATAAGAGAAAAATAACAAAAAGCAGGGATGCGGTCAATTTCATATATGTACAAGACAGTAAGGAAATAAAAGACAGAGAACCCTGCTACAAAGAGGATTGGAATCAAAGTATTTTTTATAACAAACTGGTCTTTTCACTTCGCTCTGATAAGTTCTTATTAGTTTGGTCCAAAACTATTCTGACCTACCATAAGCTTTTGGGAAACACTGTTATACATTGAGTAGCGAGATGAAGTACCCTCCACAAGAGAGTCTTGTTTGAACTCATTGCTGAAGACCGGTCTTTTTTCATCGCTCTCACTGTCAGACCCACTGGTGCTACTGGAAGACTCTGAAAACAAAGTGAGAATGAAAATAAAAATAAAATGGAAGAAAGACATCTCAGTAATCACATTAGAATACAGTGTGACATTAAATCCTCTGAACACACACACAGAGGACACTTCAGTATCTCAAATGTGCTAAAGGAAGCAAGTAATATAAAACACCCTGTGCAACCAACACTTGGTTATCTTCCCTGTTGCCTCAGGGACACACACAACCTCTCTGACCCCATGGATTCCAGGCCCCACAAAGGGCTGGGCAAACCCCATCACACCAGCAGAGCAGCCACAGTATGACCTCAACAGTACTGTGGTGTGCCTGACCTTTGTAATGATCCTGAGGAACTGAGAAGGTCCACAGGGATTCTCTCCTGAGAACAGTGACAATTACACCTTGATGAAACATACTGAATCTTCCTCCATATCCCACCTAACTACAAGTGTAAATCCATTCCTAACTTAGCCAAAAACCCACATCAAGTACACAGGCATCTACCAAATGGCCAACACTGCAGAAAGGAGAGAAAGTTAAACTTATCATACTTCAGATTGACCCCCACTATCCAGTTAAATAGCAAGGATCTCCAAGTTCACTACAGCAAGTGAGAGAGTTTTTCACCTCTAGAGTTCACTGATACATACGATCTCAAGTAAAAGATAAGCTTGGAAGACACCAATCTTTTACAAAGTATCTAGAGAGAGGTTTGAGGAACAACTTGATTAAGTCAATGGTTCAATCAAGGTAGTAAGTACCAACATACAGAGCAGGC
Organism: Drymodes brunneopygia; assembly: GCA_013400955.1. Lineage (NCBI taxonomy): Eukaryota > Metazoa > Chordata > Aves > Passeriformes > Petroicidae > Drymodes > Drymodes brunneopygia. The sequence continues at coordinate 767,819 of VZTZ01050758.1, forward strand.
ACTCAAACCTTTCTGACCAGAAACTGATACACCAGAACCTTCCTGGGCACCAAACAATAAAGCTCTGTCTGTGCCCAGTTCCACCGTGGGATCTAGTAGGTAAGAACCTAGGCCTGTGTGAGCTGTATAGTCCTCACTGCTGCTCTCCAGCTGTGAGATGCCAAAACCTACTCGCTCCAGGCAGGATGTAACTGGGATCTGGGCAGGAATCATGGCAGTCTCATTTGTCTCAGCCTGCTCTGTACCAGCTGGGTGCCAAGGGAGGCCCTTCAATCCAACGAGTCCTTCTGTTTTTCCTGGGATGATATCACTATGAGGATGAAGCAGTGGCACAAGCTTCTTTCTACAGCTAATTCATACAGACTACAGGAGCAGCAATCCACAGCAAGCACAGCCGTGCTCTGTGCTGGCCCTCTGCCTCTTGAGCTCCCTTGTTTGCCAAGTGCTAGAAATCATTTTGTGCTCCTTTGCACAACTAGGGGAATTTGAACAACAAAAATTGCCCTGAGATAACACAGAAGATTGTTAGCAAAGTTGATCTTTTTCTGTTTATCACTTAAGAAGGAATAATTTAGCTCCACAGAAGTGCAAAAAAAAAAACCCAAAAGACACTATAATATTTAAAAAGAAGGATTGAACTTTTCTTACATTTGCTTAATTCAAGAAAAAAACAGACTATTTCTCTCAACTCACAGATTGCCTCACAGTATTTGCCTGTTCTGGAAAACTGAGCATCAGTGAAGTAACAGGAAACAACTGAAAAATCAGCAAAAAAAGGCCATTACAAGAAAGTGAAGTAAAAATGAAAGACACTAGTGAAATAGACAACTGTAGTTAAAACCCTTTCAATGTGTCCTCAGCACTTGTTCCTGAGCAGTCTTTAAGATTCAGGACTTGTGTCCCCACATAGCTGCTACACCAGAGTTTTACAGTATCAACATTTGAGACTTCCAGCTCCAGACAAGGAAGGCTATGATTCAACTTGTGTTTGCAACATTCTATACCCATCTTGACTTTCAAACATCAAACATAGATTTCTGTTTCTTTCACAGAGTTTTTAGCTAAGAACACATTCACAAAGGACCTTTGCTTTAGGGTCAGTTACTGCTTTCTGCTTCTTCAGTACACAGCTTCAGTTAACTTTGCTACCTGCTTTTGAGCTGTGTCTTATTTTCTAGAGACTCATAAAGTGCCTTAAACACAATACCCACTGCATAAGTTTCATGGGAGTTCCTTTACAACTATTCTTGTTTTTAAGATTTGCTAAGCCATGCTCAGCTGAGATTAGATCTCAAATCACTTCTTACCCTGACCTCCCTTCTTTCATTAGAAAACACAATGGGTGTAATAGACTACTAAACAACTAACTCTACCCAAAATATTGTCCTTGAACTGTATCAATTTGTTTCTTAAACACTAAGGCTTACAGCCTATTTTGACCCATTTATGAACTCAAAAATTAAAAGGAGGAAAAGAGATGAAAAAAACATTGGTTTGAATTTTTTAGCTCAGTCCTGAGTGCACAGAGCAGAGTATTCCCTACCCCAGCTCTCACATTCTGCACCTCTGACCTCCTCACTCACCTTAGGCCTTGCCAGACTGGTACACACACAATACTACAACTACAGCTACTTCCAAACCAGCCCACGCATCTTCCACACACACACCCTTCCATTTCCACAAGGGAAGGCTTCTTTTTGTGTTCAGACTCTTGAACACTTCATGACCATGAGAAACCCTAGGACTCTGACATAGCAGGCATGACAGTGAGGCAACCTGAAGTACCATCGTGAGAGTTTAAAGTGTTCACAACAGCGATACCAATTGTGTAGGGCATGTGCCTCATCTGTGCTATATCCTAACTCCAGGTGAGAAAGCACACTCCAAGAAAAAGCAGGCAATTAGTTAACTCTGAAATGTATCTTCTTTCTGAAACAAAACACCTGTGAGCTCTCCTGAAAAAATCACGCTGAGCCAGCATAAGAAATGGTCCTACAAAGTAGAAGCCCCAACCAACCAGACCCTTTGTATTCATCTCAATTTCTTCTGTCTGCAGAAAGGTGATAAGACTACAGATTCCTTTCTTCCTTTTCAAACAAAATTATGATTATGGTGCTTCTTTATGGTGCAACACCCACAATGCCTCAGTATTAAAATTTCCCAAACCAAAAATAACTGCCAAGACTGAAAAGATCAATACAACAAGAATGTTTAGAGCTTTGGATTGTGCACGTGTCATCTACCTCAAATTCAATTTTCTACATCTGAATTCATACAATTCCCAGATTAAAAGGTTTACATAAGATTTTAAAAAAGCCTAAAAGAAATCACACCAATCCAAGGTTGTGAAAAGAACTAATGTAGCTCTTTCCTAAAGAGAGAGTATGCCCTTGTAGTTCAGGGTATCAATTAGGATTCAGGAGATGTAGGTTCAATTCCTGGTTATTATTTACATCTCCTGCAGCAGCTCATACCAGATCTCTAACTTTACCTTGAGTAGTATGATTACTAAATTGATTCTCATCATCTGAAGTAGAGCTGAGGGTTAATCCCAAGTCTTCCATCCTCTTCTTCTGCTTATTTTGGGGGCTGCTAAATTCGGGTTCTGTCCTTCTCTTCATGTTTTCCTGAAATGCTAAAAGAAGAACATTACACTTGGCAAACATTAATCAAATTAACTTTCTGTAAAGCACAGCAGCATGGTGGCATCGATAATGTTATGCTTCTTAGCTTCTTTTGAACCTGCCTTTTTAAACAGCTAGTCTAACTAATCAAATGGGAAACTGATATGGAAGTTTCCCTATAACTGATGAATTTCAAATCACTTCTACAACCTACTTATCCCCAAATGCAAGTGGCTGAAGTCAACCTAGATACAGACACATAGATAACTTAAATATATTGCAGTTCATTACTACTACTGAATCAAAGAGTCATTTTATCCAAACACACTGGAAAGATATAAGATCAATCAAATGGAACATATGCAAGGTGGAACCAATTTCTCACGAGACTTCAAATTACTCTGACCAGCTTCTGGATGTGGCCGATAAACTTTGTATAAACCCAGAAAAAAGTCTAATGCTTAAGATGGAGTTAATAGAAGCCAGCTTGGAAGGCTTGCAGGAGACAAGAAGCAAGGAAAGGGAAAGCAGGTAAAAATTTAAAGGCAAAAATGCTAAGCATACCAGCTAAAACCTCCCTGCTACTGAAAAAAACCAAAAATGCAAGTGAACCTTGATTAGTGTTTATTATTCTATATAGGCTTGTTGGACTACAAAAGATGCCCCAGGTCATCAATTCAAACCTTCAGGTATCAAACTTATTTCCATGAACACATACAAGGTAGCTAAAGGCCAAATCCTTTCTTTATCCCCACAACTCTGACTGCAAAATGGTCCCAAAACCTCACTGCACTATGGCTAAGAAAGGTTTACCCTTCCACCAGAAGTTCTGTTACAGACAACTCACCTTTATCTGCTCTTGCCTCAATTGAGGGATTTGTTTTTTTAGCTTGTTCATCTCTAACAAACTAGCCATTTTATATTTCTTCTGAGACAGCCAAATGAGAGACCAACACACTATCAGCTCACACCTGCCAGCTCCTTGTCAAGACCTCCACACTCTGAACCCCCCTAAGGATCCCTCAGCACACTTGCCTTCCCGACAAATTTCAAACCATGCAAAATTAGGTGCAAGTTAGGGACACCCAGTCCCTCAGGAGCCCCACAGCTGCGAGGGAAAGCCCCTCCACACCCCCACAGCCCCCCTGCACCGCACCACCGGCCTCTCACAGAATCATTTAGGTTGGAAAAGACCTCTGAGGTCATCCAGTCCAACCTATGACCGAACATCACCATGGGAGCCAGACCATGGCACTGAGTGCCACGTCCAG